>OX155905.1:27768060-28368060 GCA_944588485.1 Phosphuga atrata | reverse complement strand
CTTGTGTGGATGATTAGGACATCTATGGTCATAATTAAGAACGGGTAGTCATGAAAAAATGTTGGAGGGTTTTAAAATGACGGAGTGTCAAGTTCGAGTTAACCCATTATTGCAGTCATTGACACCCAAATGACATAGGTTTCCGACAGTTGTTGACACACATAAAAAAAAATTACTGCGATTAATGTCTAAATTTTAATGAAAGAAGTAGGTAGGTACAAAATAAGACCCATTAGTCTACGAAAACTTTAAAAATTTTCTAATTCTGGTATTAAATAAATTTCTCGACTCTGACTGAACTTGCGCGGTGTCTCCAACCGCCCCAAGACGTCCGTCCACGGATAAAAAAGAATGTCCAGACGCTCCGGCCACTTCCAAAGTAACCCATTGCGTTGCATGGCCTTCACGTTCGCTCCATCGTCCAAAACTTTGACAATTGTGCCTGCGAAAATGCTTGATAAATACTGGATTGCCATAAATTCACCAACTTGTTTCATTGTTAGTGGCAGATGGGACATGTTGGCTGTTCATCGGAACTAGACGATGATGACGATGTGTCAATTGTCAAGGGCAATTTTCCCTTTTTCGCTGGCCTTTTCCTTTTAATTTCTGCAGCGGTTTTCCGCTTTTCTGCCTTCTTCTTGAGAGCTTCCTCCCTTCTTTTTCTTTTGTTTTCATGTTTTTTTTTCTTGTTCTTTTTGTTTCCTATCTCTTTCTTCTTTTTCTGCTAACCGGAACTGTCTGCCTTCTGTGCCGTTCAGGACAAAGGGCATGCGTGGCTTCATGGGCTTCTTCCCTTTTCTCTTTGGCGTGGAGGGCCGCAAAAGAATATCTTCCATCCTTAGCCCCACTGCTCTGCCTCTGCTGTTGGCTCTACTGTTGGCTCTGTCGCTGGCTCAGTTGCTGCCTCTGTTGCTGGCTCTACTCTTAGCTTTGTTGCTGACTCAGTTGCTGGCTCTACTGCAGGCTCTGTTGCTGGCTCTGCTGAGGGCTCTTCTGCTGGTTTTACGTCTAGCTCCGGATATGGGTCAGTAGGATATTGTTGCTCTTGGTCTTCGGTTGAACAAGCGCAATGCAGGAAAAAAACTGTCAATTTCATCGTTTGGACTATCGTTATCGTTTGGACGTTTGGTATGGCTATTTCCCCTGAAGCACTGCTACCCCTGAAGGCACGATGAATGTTCTGAAGGGCCGTCAAATATCTAATATCTGCACCACCAGCACCGGTTATTTCCGCCATGAGTTGTTCACCAACAATATTCTCAAATGTTGTCCGCCTTATTCATTGATCAGCATGATCAGTATCACGACGGCTCTTTCCGAGCGCCTTGCTAATGTTCTCAGGAGACCATGGGAACAGCCCAGATGCTCGAAACGCATTTCTTATAGTCTCAGATTTTGTGACCTTCAGAAAAGCTTCCTGGAAAACACGTGCAAAGTGTTGCGGTTGTAAAATTTCGCCCGGGTTGGCATGATACCACTCCAAGCACTTTTCTTTCCAAGCACTTTTTAAGGATTTGAATACACCTACATCACAGGGCTGAAGGAGTCTGGTCGAGTTTGGGTACAGGTTAAACAGGATGATCGCACAATCAGTGCAGAGATCAGAACCAGCCACGTTGGATGAGCTGGAAGCCAACATTCGCCGCGTTATTGCCGATAGAGGGTCCCGGCTGCTCGTAAAAGTGGTCGAAAATTGAACTTCCAGATCGCATTTCATTCGAACCAGCCGCCGCGGGGAGCCGCTCCCATATGCCCCAAAACATTTAAGCAATAATGGCATAAAATGATCTTTCGAATGAAGCCAATACCATGACCGTTACATAATTTTATGAGTTTCATTTTAGTTCAAAGTTCAGTTTCCACCACGTTCTTGTGATCTAACTTCTATAGAATTCTTTCTTTCTGCATATTTAAGAAAATCAGTACTCAGCATTCCAGTGCATAGGTACAGTAGAAAATTGCGAAAATGAAATAGCGAAAGTTCATGTCTTTCTCCACATGCGTCAAATTAAAACCTAACCTCGCCTGTCATGCACGAGGTGTTCAAGTAAATGTATTTCGGTTTATAATTCAAAACAGCAAAGCTACACAGATGAGAGATAAATCTCGAAACTCGTCTCGTCTGCAGTTGGCTATTCACTTAATTTAAATAGAAAGATATGATCTCAAAAACATGTTTTTTATCTAGAACTAGTTTAGTGACAGGAGTGTGTATTTGGGCTAATAATAACATACAAGTGCCTGTTGCATAATTCAATATCCTGAGTGGTATTAGCAAGGGAAGTAGTTGTTTCAACATGGGGTTTGTTTTGTAGTCTTAATATTATGGAGCTACGAACATGTTATAGAATATTGCGTAACGAGAGTTGTAAGAAGCACATTACGTACAAGCGGAAATTTTGTGGAAATACATAATTCCGCAAGTACGTAATTGCCTTACAACTCGAGTTATGTACTATACTTTATCTCCGATCACACTAATTTGTTACTGTTTAATAAGAAAAATATTGTGGTGTGATACGCGGTAGAATAATGTATTACTCACGGCTTGCAGAGGAATTTATTTACATGGACGATATATGTATATACAAATGTACAAGAGATACGAACACTGTTGAGGGAATGAATGGAGCTGGACTCGACTAGTCTGGTTGAACTGGCTGCTGGCTGAGTCTGGTTGAACTGGCTGCTGGCTGATTCTGGTTGAACTGGCTGGACTGAACTGAACTAGTGTCACTTGCTGACTGTCTTCCTTGACTGTGAGAACTTCTAGTTGAGTCTGGTTGACTGGGGCCAATGGCTGGACTGAACTGGACTCGTTGGTTGGTTGCGCCTGACTGTGTGGACGGAACTGGAGTCGACTTGCTGACTGTTTGCGCCTGACTGTTGAACTGAACTGGAGTCGCCTTGCTAACTGCTGGCGCCTGACTGTCTGGAACTCCTTCTGGCTGTGTGGACTTAACTCGACTGGTTGCGTCTGACTGTTGAACTGAACTGGACTCGTTGATTGGTTGCGCCTGACTGTTGAACTGAACTGGAGTCGACTTGCTGACCGTCTCGCTTAACTGTCTAGACGGAACTGGAGTCGACTTGCTGACCGTTGCGCCTGACCGTTGAACTGAACTGGAGTCGACTTGCTGATTGGTTGCGCCTGACTGTCGGTTGCTTGTTGACTGTGTTGTTTGTTCGGGGGTCCAGGTATTTATGTTATGCCCAGGTATACTGGTCCCTTATGGTGATTATTTTTCTATTTTCGGCTATTTGTTGCTTTGGTGATTACCTATTCTCGGGAAAAACATCTTGTCGTAATTTCCCCGGGGATTACACCATTGACCCTAATAAAATATTTTCGAAAATTCATCCGAAAATATTTGGGTAATCACCGTAATGCCCTCGTAAAACTAAAAATATAAATATTTATTTATCTGCTCGAGGCATTGAGACATTACCGACCTTAATAAAATATATTCGGAAATTGTCCGAAAATATTTGGGTAATTATTATAATGCTCTCGTAAACTAAGAAATAAAAATGGAACGGCTCGTTGCCGCTACAATATGTTTGATGTAACAAATTTATTTCTTATTAGGTACATTATTTAACATTATATTAAACAAACAGTTTTATTTTCATATAGAAATGTTACTCGACATTATTTAACTCGATAGAAATGAAAAGAAATACATTCTTAATGTAGTATACCTTATTATTTAGTACTTATTTGGGTTAAACTGGAATAAGAGTGCTCATAGATATAGGCAACTCAATGTACGCAATGTCAATTACCGTTAGTTTGAATTGTGGCACGGGGGGCGCTGAACGTATGAGCATGTAGTAGCAGCTCTCAACGAATCGTAAACCAAACGCACGTGTGTATTATCAATCATAACTTATCATTAATCGCGGACTGTTACATACATATATATATATATATATATATATATATATATATATATATATATATATATATATATATATATATTCAGGCTACATTTCGCCCTTAATACGTTTATATGATTGTATCTATAATTAGTATGGTTCACCAATATTAAATTATCATTGTGTTAAATTTTTGAGAAGGCATTTCAAGATCACTCCAAATAATTCATGATTATTATGAATTTACATTAACAACAACTGACTGAGCTACTTAGCAATGACATTTGTTCATTTGCTAAATTGTATGTGTGAGAATGGATCTTTTTACGGTTAGTTAAGCGCATGCGCGTCCGCCATGTTTAAAAGGCGGGAATATGAAAGTTTAGGGCACATTTTGTAATTTTCACTGGTTATAGGTCAAAAAGTGCCCGAAATAAAATGGCGAAAATTGACATGCCTCCAAAAAAATTACAACTATAAAAAGGTCTATTAAAAAAATCAAATTCCTAGCAGGAGTGGATTCCAAAAGGGATTCACGTTAGTTTGGTTTTGGTTCCTTGAAATTTGAGCAAATTACGCGGCTGCAGCAATCAACCGGTGGCCCAATGAAGCGGAATCGACTATAGTATTTTACTCTTTTCAACGGTCATTGCACGAATAAAAATATTTTTGTAATTAATTTTGTTCATTAAGCTTTAGCAAACAGAATTTAAAATGTGAGCAATTAACGTTGATAACATTTATTTGACATTATATTAGTTAACATCAAAGGCTATTGCAATATGCATCAGCTAAATTTATACATTTTTCATAATCCTATTAATTCCATCCGCATGGAAAAAGCGACCGGAAAAGTTGTTATCACATTTTCCGGCTACCTCCATCCCTTATCCAGAAAACAGTATCTATTTCCCGTTTGCGCGAAATATATATTTTTTGTATTCCAGACTTCATTCACTTGACCTCTTAATGGAATAATAGAGTGAATGATTATCAACGGCGTTGTTTCAGATTACATAATGTAAGGGCGGGAGGGAAAAAGTGGGTCAGGTCTCAGATGAAAATGAGGGTTAATGGATAATATTGCGCTTTTCGACCCTCGGATTGTTTTTCCGTATTTTTTTTCGCTATCTGCCCTTTCCCCAAGGACCCACAATGAGAGAGAATTGGTAATTAAATCTCTTGAAAGAACAGCACTTTAGGTGCCTTTTCGGTGCATTGATCCTAGTCAAGGATTAATAATGGTTATCAACAACAAGAAAATAGATCAAATATATTAGCTACGACAACATAAACTAGACTAGAGAGAGAAAACTAAAAGGACTAAACCAAAAAGACTAGGGAGAAAAGATCCGATAGACAAGACAAACAAGATTCTCCCGAAACGACTACATTTACACTTTAACTCAAAATGTTTAGAACAAATGGAATACTGTGATTATTATTACACTTAATTTGTGATAAATGTTTGGGAGAGGGTTTTATAAGTAGGTATAGAATTAGAGAAAGTGAATTGGCATTCTGCAGATTCTCGCCCGCCTTTCACGTGAAATTGCGCGAAAATAAGCAAAAGCACTTTGAAGACGTTCCCTCCATTCAACCGGAAGGTATTCCAGCGATATCTGTATATTGTTGGGGTTTCTGGTGGAGAGACCTGAACTGCGTTGTAGTGTTGTTGATAGATTGTTATTCACGGAGTCTTGAAGTAAATAGACTAATTTATTCTAATACTTTATTATGGAACGTATGCAGCTTACGCGTCTCTTAGCTTCTTCTATCGAACTATGCATTTACAGGGTTGTGATACGTGATACGATAAGCTTCTTCTATCACACTATGCATTTACAGGGTTGTGATACGTGACATATGTTCTCTTCGTCACGTTCCCACGTTTGTAAAACTACCTACAAACTCTTTTTAAACAAGTCTAGATGAGTAGCAATAAAATGTATAATATGGAAAATACATTATAATAGTAAATACATCATTTTTGAATAAATTTTCAAACAATAATACAAAAAAAAATAATTACAACAATTCGAAAATTAGAAGATTAAATAGACTGATAACTGTTAACATATGTGATCACAATTTAGTTTAGAATAAAGTTTGATTTGTTAAATGCTGCAGACGGTATAGAAAACTAGAATATAGTTCTGCTATAATTTCACTATAGCTGTGTGACCGCTTCGTATAGTCTATCACTATAGTAATAGTTTTCGACTATACCAAGCGATCACACAGCTATAGTCTAACTATAGCATGAATATTACGGTGGAGCACGGATGTATGCAAAAATATTTTTTTAGAGATTTAAAGTTTTAATAGAGGGGGGATTGGTGCATTATATTAAAGTTAAAATAAATATAATTTTTGAATAAATTTGATGAATATCTTCTGCCTCCGCACTGACCTCAAATAGTAAAATTTAATGATTAAAGTCTAGTACAGTTATGGCCAAATATTAAGCTTTATTTAATTATATATGGGTGCTAAATGATACGCAATATATAATTCAATAATATATTAATCACCTTTAATCAAAAACACAACAATTGTTTCATAGAAATACTAAAAAAAAAAACCAATTAATTTACTCGAAAATCTTGTTTTGTCTTAAATTTAGGCATTACATCCCGTGATTCCAATTTGGAATTAGGTTTTATTGCACCTAATCGTGACTTTTTTGTGCATTGAGAAGTAGCAGCTATCGTCGTCAATTTTACAACTCGTTCAAATCTTCCGGAAAATCACTTGAAAGTAACGCTGAGACAATCTTGTGCAGGTACTGTTGATCTGTTCTTAAATCTTGAGCCATTTCGGGAAGCAATTCTCCTTCAATGCTGAAATTTTTTAACAGGCAATTGTTCACAAGTCTCGAGTGCTTTCCCCAATGTCACAATGTAAGACTTAGGTCCCGAAGTACCCCTGTCAAGATGAAAAACAAGAAACTCAAAGGAACTTCGTTCATATGGAGTAAACAAATTATCCACTGGAGTGGTTTGTGTAGCCTTTTTTAAAGCAGTCTTATAACACCACCATACCTGCCATAATTTACATTGGTACCATCACAAACGATTGCATTAAGATGATGTTGGGAAATTCCTACATGTGATAGAAACCTTGAAATCGCAGTTTCTATTCCTTTAGCTGAACCAACCAAAGTACTACGTACTCCATTTTAATAGACTCAGGCTCTTGAATTAGTGAGATGTGCTCCTCAACTGTCATAGTCCTGTAGCATTTGCCACCGTTTGCCACCTCGATATCAGACTTAATGTCGAATAAATTAGACGACGCAATCGCTGCTGCTGTTCTATCTGATACTCCATACCTCTCGCAGGTCTTCGATAACGGAGGAAAATCGACGCATACTTTTTTTCGGAATGCCTTTGTTTATGGTGTTAGTGGAATTATCTGAACTACTACGACTTTCAGACGCTGACGATACCGGAGAAGTACTAACTTCTATAAGAGGTAACGAAGTATTTAAGGCTTTAATTGGGCGGTTTTCTCGTTCCAGTCTCCTCTTTTGAGTCTTTTTGCAACTTCTTCTATGATCAATTAAAAAAGTATGTTCTTGTTTGGGAACCTTTTTATCCTTGAGATACATTTAGGGAAATCTTTACACTTACATTCTGCAATATCAAAAAGTACCTTACTACTTTGTCGAGAACTTTTGATAGACGCCTTTTAAAAGACACTTTTTCAGACACAGACTTTTCAGACACAGACACAGAGTAGGTTTTTGCATTTTAAATGGTAAGCTTTTAACATTTATTGTTTTGTACGACCTTTGTTCGTGTTACTATCGGAATAGATGCAGTTTGCCATATATTTTCAATTCTGGATGTCACTATATCTGCTATTTCTGACAATGTGGGCTCTTTTGCAATTTCCAATTGCAACTTTAATTGATGTCTTTTTTCAAAAATTCAATGACGTTGCGGAGGCTATTACTATAAATCAAATAATATTTAGCATGGATTAATTTGAGTCTAAAAGGCACCGATTTTTCACTATTAGATCACTCACAACCCAAAAAAAATATTTCGCTCCACCCTAATGAATATATGCTAGATTTCTAACCCGTGTGTACGTAGCTTTGTAGTCAAAGTATAGCAGGACTATATGCTTCTTTTCTATGTCGTGTGTACCTAGCTTAAGTAACGACACTCACAAAGAAATTACTTTCCAAACAATCTAATGGCTTTTTGAGTATGAACTATTGAGTATTTTTTATGTTAGGCTGGTAAGAGAAAGCCGTTTCTGATCTAATAAATATTTTTATTATGAGCTATAAAAGGAGGAAAACAATGAAAATGCATTTTTATTTTTACGCTCCGTTCTTGTGTTCACATAAGAAGAAACCATTAGTTTTTACGGTTTACCATCTGTGACATAACGTATGATGTAATATAATAATTACAGCGTGTTTACTCCGCTAATATTCGCAGACAAAAACCCAGTATTTCCACTACACCAAAAAGTTTTTTAATTAAATCACATCAAAGTAACAAACTGGAATTAAAATTGAATACGAAAGCCCAGTTTCAGGAACTAAATGATTTTCAGCAAAACATGGACAACTCTGCATAATTTTTGTGTATGCCTCATGATTAATTAAATATGAGGTTAAAACGTACTCTGAAATATTTAATTAATTCTGAATAATTTTGCAATTTCGTTTAGTTGTATGTGAAAATATTTATATTTAATAAATAAACTTTTCGCTTTATTTTGGTTCAATATTGATACGTTAAAATTCAAATTTCAATGCGGTTTTTTTAATTAAATTTGCATATGGATATATGGATATATATCCATATAATACCATAGAAATACCAGCTGAGATATTAAAATTATTCGATGAACACCTAATAGATAGTCTCCTAGACCTGTTTAACACAATATATGACACAGGCATCATACCGAAACAATGGCTTTTATCGACATTTGTATTGATCCCTAAAAAAGCAAATGCTAGAGAGTGCACAGATTATAGGACTATTGCACTTATAAGCCATGCACTAAAAATCTTTCTAAAAATCATCCATAAAAGAATTTATCGAAAACTAGAAGAGGACATAAGTGATAGCCAATTTGGATTTAGAGAAGGGCTTGGAACAAGAGAAGCACTCTTCGGAATAAATATTCTTTTTCAAAGATGCCTAGACATAAATCAAGACCTGTTTGTGTGCTTCATCGATTTCAAAAAGGCTTTCGATAAAGTTCAGCATGACAAATTACAACAACTAATACTTAGAAAGAATTTAGACCGGAAAGACGTCAGGATAATTACCAACCTATATTGGGGACAAAGTGCAGTTGTAACAATCGAAAATGAACTGACAGACGAAATAGAAATACGCCGCGGAGTTAGACAAGGCTGCATCCTATCCCCGCTATTATTCAACATATACAGTGAAGCTATATTTGAAGAAGCTTTGTTAGGAGAACCAATAGGTATAAACATAAACGGAGAGGTAATAAATAACATCAGATATGCCGACGATACGGTATTATTGGCAGGTAGCGAAGCAGAACTACAACACATACTCGAAAGTATGCTAGTGTATGCTAGTTTAGTATGCTAGAAAGTATGCTAGTCTAAGTGTATGCTAGTTTCTAAGGCACATAACCAACAAGTGCAACTAAATATCAACAATACCATAATTGAAAGAGTAGATTCCTACAAATATCTTGGAACCGTGCTAGACAAAACAAGCGACCAGGCAGGTGAGATACGAAGAAGGGTGGAGATAGCAAGATCAGCGTTTATTAAAATGAAAAAGTTTATTTGTAACAGAGACACTAATATAGAATTACGAATTAGAATACTACGCTGTTATGTGTTCTCTACCCTGCTATACGGAGTTGAAGCCTGGACCCTAAAGAAACCTGAACTAAAACGGTTGGAAGCGTTCGAGATGTGGTGTTATCGCAGAATGTTTAGAATATCCTGGAAAGATAAAGTCACCAACAAACAGGTACTTGAAAAGGTAAAAAAGGAATGCGAAGTCGTGCTGACCATTAAGAAAAGGAAACTAGAGTATCTAGGCCATGTCATGAGAGGCCCCAAATATAGTCTTCTAAGACTTATTATGCAGGGAAAAATTAAAGGAACCAGGAGTATTGGTAGGCGTAGAGTATCCTGGCTGAAGAACCTGCGCGAGTGGTTCAGCTGTAGCAGCACGGAACTGTTTAGAGCAGCGGTGAACAGGATAAGAATAGTCATGATGGTGTCCAACCTCCGGTAGGAGAAGGAATTGCAAGAAGAAGATATGGATATAGACAGACAGAATAGACAGACAAGACTAGCCAGGCAAGACTAGACAGACAATACTTGACAGACAAGACTAGACAGACAAGTCTAGACATACAGGACTAGACAGGCAAAAATAGACAGACAAGACTAGACAGACAAGGCTATACTAGACAGGCAAAAATAGACAGACAAGACAAGACAGACAAGGCTAGATAGACAAGCCTAGACAGACAGGACTATATATATATATATATATATATGTTGTATTTGAGGTTTTCGCGGATAGATACCTGTGTTGTATTGTTTTCTCGGGGATTCCGCGTTGATGCTGAGGGTTGGCTCTCAAGAGATATATGCGTCCGTGCGGGTCAACCGTTAGACGCATACGTTAGACGCATAGTATGCGTCTAACGGTTGACCCGCACGGACGCATATATCTCTTGAGAATGGCGAATGTTAGTTCGCCGAAACGTCGAGAATCCGGTTCTTTTCAGAGCCAACCCTCAGCATCAACGCGGAATCCCCGAGAAAACAATACAACATATATATATATATATATATATATATATATATATATATATATATATATATAAATATATATATATATATATATATATATATATATATATAAATATATATATATATAAATATATATATATATATATATATATAAATATATATATATATATATATATATATATATATATAGATATTGTCTGTCTAGTCTTGTCTGTCTAGTCAAAATCCAATCAAATCATTTATTAATCTTATGATGTATAGTTTATATATATATATAAGATAAGTCACAAATTTATAAGTAATAATACAAAAGAAGGAACATATTTACAAAAGAAAAAAAAGTAAATAAATAAATTACATTATAACTTTAAATAAAAGAAAAAGCACAAATTATTGTTGAATGATTTAAGTCTCTGCAAGAAATTCATCTATTGAATAAAAACATTTTTTAATTAGGAACTCTTTCGTTAGTTTTCGAAAGGCTTTGTATGATTTTTGTTCTTTGATTACTGCAGATAGCTTACTAAATATTTTGACCCCCAGCCTATGGGGCGCTGTACTGCAAAGCGTCAGATTATTCTTCTGACTACGTAGTTTATGTATATCTTTGTTTGTAGAAAACTTAAATTTGTTTTTAAAGATACGACACGCTGCCACCCATAGATAAATGAATGGAAGGGTTAAAATATTTAATTCTATAATTTTAGGTTTGCATGATACATTTGAGTTTATTCCTGTAATTATCCTAATAATTCTTTTTTGTGCTAAGAACGGCCTTTTTGAGACTGGAGATGATTCCCAAACTATGCTATGCTAGAATAGAATCTACTTCCGCTTGGTATACTTCCATTAAAACTGATTTCCCTTGTCTGTCTAGTCTTGTCTGTTTAGTCAAATTGAAATTTGGGTTTATTTCTCGAATAATGGTAACAATACATGTGAGAAAAGTCAGAACCAAACAGAGAAGAAGATAATACATTAATAGAAAAATTAATAAGTTAATACAAAAAATAATAACAATACACAAATTAATGCATTTAGATTGATTTGAAAAATTCACTTTGTTTTTACCTCACTTATAATATGTAAAAATGTTATATAACTTATTATTCACAGTTATATAAATTTCTACACATTACACGACTCGAGTTTCGACGTTTGACGGTCCTTTTTAAGTGTTCCTTTGACAACTTGCATGGTAAAACATTATCAATTATTTTCAAAAAACTAACTAACACTAAAGTAGTAACATTTATCTATTAAAAACAATTTCAAGCTTCTCCTGAAGGCGGTATAGTTGCATTGATCTCCAATTTCCTTGGGAATGTGATTATATATTATTATTATTATTAGCGTTTGGACCCTATGGGATCACGCAAAGCAAACTTGACTTCATTTTGTGATGTTTTTTCTATTTTCCCACGCTTTCCTGATTTTTTCTCCGTGGATCCTCTTCCTCTCTTCCGTCCTCTTTGTTCCGGTCTTCTTGGGCTTCTCATTCTCCGACATCACTTCCCATTTGTTAACCTTTTGTCTGTAAGTCTCTCTATTTTCAATTTCTGTAATGTTTATTTGTGCTTCTTCCAGATCTTTTCTTACTTGGACTATCCATGGAGTTGTCGTCTTGACTCCTTGTATGTATGTGAGGACTCGCTTGGCGATCTTGGTTTCTGGTAGTCTGTAGAGGTGTCCATAAAATTTGAGTCTCCTTTTCCTGATGTCTGAAGCGAGGTTGGATATTTTTTCTGTTGTTTTCCTGAAGTGTAGTCTGTATCCGTCTTCTGTTTGTTTTGGGCCTAAAATTTTTCTCACGATTTTCCTTTCTTCTTTTAAAAGATTTTCTAGATCTCTTTTTGTGTGGAGTATAAGCGTCTCACTCGCATAGAGTGCTTCTGCTTTCACTATAGTGTTGTAGTGTTTAATTTTTGTGTTTATTGACAGGCATTGTTTGTTGTAGATGTCTCGTGTTTTAAAGAAGGCCCTCATCATTTTCTGTTGTCTAGTTTTTTGAGCTATTTTTTCTCCTCCTGTAGGTTCTAAAATTTCTCCAAGGTATTTGCAATGGGATACTCTTTTGATTTCACTGTATTTCGTATTCAATTTTTGTATGTTGATTTTTGTGCAAATAAATTCTGTTTTTGTGAAGGAGATTTGTAGTCTAACTTTTTCTGCGCATTCTTTGAGGACTTCTATCTGCTTGATTGCTGTCGCTTCACTCTCCGCAAGTATTACTATATCATCTGCAAGAGCTAGACATAAGATTTCTACTTTGTCTTTAGTCCTTCCTAATTGTATGGGTTTCCAGCGCTTTTGAGCTTTTAGCTCTTTTTCCCATTCTTTCATTACTTTGTCTAAAGCCACATTGAAGAGAAGCGGGGACAGGGCATCTCCTTGTCTGACACCTGTTTTTTATCAGAGATGGTTCGGAAATTTCTCCCATGAACTTTACTTTTGATGTTGTGTCTGATAGAGTTTGTTTAATGAGTCCTAGTGTTTTCAAGTCCATTCATTGTTCTTCCAGGATTTCGAAAAGTGATTGCCTGTCTATGGAGTCATATGCTTTTTTGAAGTCCACAAAGGTGCATATAACTGGTGAATTTCTGATTGATTTGTGCTTGAGTACTGTTTTTAGTGTGAAGATCTGTTCCGCGCATGAGCGACCTGATCTGAAGCCTGCTTGGTATTCCCCTATTTTGTGTTCTAGTTGTTCCTCTACTCTTTGGAGGAGGCACATGGACATGGCCTGGTAGGCGACTTGTAATAGGGAGATACTTCTGTAGTTGTTCACATCAGCCCTGTCCCCCTTTTTATGTAGTGGGTGTATGAGTGCGCATTTTCAGTCCTCTGGTAATTTTTCAGTTTGCCAAATTTCTTGAATAATTTGTGTGAATTCTCGTAGTGAGTCTGGTGCTAGATTTTTCAGTAATTCCGCAATGATTCCATCTTCTCCAGATGTTCTGTTGTTCTTGAGTCTTTGAAGGTGTTTATTGATTTCTTCTTGTGTGGGTGTTGGTGAATCCGGGTGTCTTTCTGCTATTTTTTCTCTGGGGTATCTTGAGGTGGGTTCTTGGCAGTTTAATAGATTAGAAAAATATCTTGATAGTTCTCTGCAGTTTTCTTGATTGGTGAGTGCTAGCTCTCCTGTTTCTCTTCTGAAACATAGGTTTTGTGGTGTGTAACCTTTGATTTTACCTGCGAGTGTTCTATAGAAGTCTCTTATATTGTAGTTCCTGAAGTTTTCCTCTATGGACTTTAACTGTTCTTGCATAAATTTTCTCTTGGTTTGTCTGAAAATTTTGGTGACCTATGGTGAAAATTGTGATTATATATATATATATATATATATATATATATATATATATATATATATATATATATATATATATATATATATATATATATATATATATATATTCCTTTGGAAATGGACAGGTTGCTTTTAACCGTTTTTAGATTATGATATTTTCGTTGTTTGTTCGTGTTTTGTAGACATGATGATTTTCGCTGGAACCAATTATATGTCTATTTTTAAATATATGACAGGCTGCTTCCCAAATGTATATTCAAGGTACAGAAAGAATTTTTAACCTTTTAAAGTAGGGCCTGCAGGAAGCTCTTGTTCTGAGGCCGGTTAGTGTCCGGAGCAACCTTATTTGTGTAAGGAAAACTCCATGAGTTTTTGACGAATTTCCCCACAGTAATATGCCATACACCATGCCATACGATGGAATGGATTTCTGCATGATGCACATTAAGAAGACTATCTTCTTCCACTGTTTGGCGCACTTGTCTCAACACAAACGCTTTACTATGTATCTTTTTAATTATTTCTTCAATAGCTGTATTCCATTTTAGGTCTACATTAGCATCTTCTACATATATCCCAGAAATTTAACTTTTTTCTCTCGTTGTAATCGGCAATTACCAATTTTAAGTAAAATTCCGCGATCAAACGAGCCCGCCCGCCGTAGGCGGGCGACGTTCAATCGTGGTTATATGAAACGTCTCATTCGAATATGATAATTTGTAGTAATGGTCGTCATTGCTAATATTTCACACTTTGTAGAGTTTGAAATTTGGCGCCTAGGCTGGTGTAGCCGATTGTGCGCCGTCTATAGTCATATTTTTAGCGATTCTTGTAGTTGGGTTTTTGCCTGCAAGATGATCTTGGATATGTGGGTAGTTTGTCATATAGACAATTTTTGTACATGTTGTTTTTGTACAAAAAATATACTTAAGTGTGAATGAATCACCACACTTAAGCATTTTTTATGCAAGTATCTCGTATGGAGGCTAAATACTTTTTATGTGATACTGGTTTCGTGTGGAAACTCATATATCTTTGTTATACAGACAGTTTGTCGTATAAACAGTTTATCGTCTGGACAATTTGTCATATAGACAGTTTTTGTACATGTTGTTTTTGTACAAAAGCATACTTAACCCTTTAAGGCGCAGACCTATTTTTTACTTTTTTTAATAAAACTTTTGTGTTTTACATTTCTATGTTTCTTTATGTTTATTTATGTTTCTATGTGTTAATTAAGAGTAAAAAAATATTTAAAAAAATCAAAAACTTTTACTAAGGTCCTGAGGGTGTGGTTAATACACTCACCACAGATCATTTAGGACTACATGTAAATTCAAGGGAGCTGTGGTTTATAAAATGATCACATTTTGAACAATAATTTATTGAAGAAAACTTAATATCAAATTATTATTATTCTTTAAGAAAAGGCGCAGAACAATCACGACATAAAGCTACATTACATTTTTTACAAATTGTTGGCGAGCGAACAGGTTTTGCAAGTGTTCCCCGCAATTCGTACGTCTTGTCGAACTATCCACGCCAACTGATCGTCCAGTTGGTTTCTTCATTTTATTGCTGCCAATAACTAGTGTTGGTGCAGGCCGCTTACGGCAGCATTTAATTTAAATTCTTTACTAATTCATCTGCCAACGTACTACGGAATAGTAAATGAGACATTGGCTTTTTTTCTGGCAGTTTTTACCGATGTTTTGTGACATATGAAACTATTTACTATAGCAGCATCTAGCAAGTAATAAAATAGTTTCATCCACCAGCGACGTCTCTTCCATGCTAAATTATAATACGACATATATTGGTCGAATTTATCGACCGCACCCATATTTCTATTGTACTCATAGATAGGTATGGGACAATTTATTGATCCTTACTCCCTTCTTTGTTAGTTCTCGTAACTATAACGGTATCTTCGGGGTTATGGAAAGAACTTACGACTACAACGCTCTTTTTTCCTCTGTCCTTCCATTTACAAACAGAAATGTCTTTGCTACTTGCATAGTCATAATCCCCAACCCTCATTTTATTATCTTTTTTTAGTATCTCTTTAGGATAATTCTTGCGGTTTTCTCGAAAAGTTCCACAAGAAAACGTATTTTTCTGAAGCAAAAGTTGCATGAGATTCAGAGATGTAAAATAATTATCAAAATAGACGCAGTCACGCAGTCCAAATAGACAATAAGGGATTGTTATATTTTGACGTCCAATCTAATATTGTTCTTTCTCCCAATGTTCCTTCTGCTGCCCCTTTAGATTTCCCTTCATACACATAGAAGTTCAACATATATCCGGATGATGAACAGGCAAGGACCCAAATTTTGAAGCCCCGTTTTATTGGTTTCATGGGCATGTACTGCTTTAGGGTACTTCTCCCTTGGAAAGCTATCATACTTTCATCTACTGCAAAATTTCTTGATGGCAGAAACGAATCGTGAAACTTTTTTTGTAGATTGGAAAAGAGTGGTCTTACTTTGTATAGTCTATCAAAATGAATTGAGTTTCGTCAGGAGCTCTCGTATTGTCGTTGATATGAATAAAACGTAACAGTTTTAGAAATCTCTTTTGAGTCATTACGTTAGCTATTCGATGAACCCGGAAATTTTCATTTGGTGACCAATATAGTTTTATACTTGGTAATTGGAGAAAACCCATAATTACAAGAATTCCCATAAAAGCTTTAAATTCTGCTATGGTCAGGTTTAAATCTTTCCCGCTTTGTGCTGCATATTTATTAGACTCTAAAATAATGTGCCATTATTTTATTGTCAAAAAAGTGCTCAAAATGTTTAACAGGGCTGTTCCAGTCAGTACTAAATGTAGGCCCATAATGTTCTTGAAATTTAAAATTATTGTAACTTTTAGCAGCACAAGGCGTTTTTTTGAAGTTAAATTGAGGAATTTGAACCAGTCTATCGTCAATGAGTTCATCCTCGGAAGAAATATTTGGTGAGGTGTGCAGTATAATTTGTATTGTTTTTATCATGCACTGTGTAGTCGGGATCACGTATGGAATCATCACTGCCATAAATTTCCTCACTATGTTGTTCTTCAACCACTTCTTTGCGATGAATTGTTAGCCTAAAAGTTGATGGTGTAATAGAATATTTTTCTTGGTTGATCTCAGTTGACCTGGAAGTACCTTCGCCGGATCTTGTATTTCTCTTAGCCCCTGTAATTGTACCTGTAACAGCGTCTTCTGCATCGCTGTCTCCTACATACTCAGAATCCTCCGCATGTTCCTCGATGATACTGTCTATCAATTCAAATGCTTACTGAGAAGTAATTGTCTCTAAGTTTACATAATCACGAGGTTTATTGGTCCCCTGAAAGTAATAAAAATTGAAAATGATGTTATTGCAAAATCTAATAATACAACCATATTATTATATTATATATAGCACGAACAAAATTACTGAACACTATTATAAAACACTATATTCATAAAATGTTAGCAGGTTATGCACGTGGTATGTGATGTGATGAACGCTGATGACTCTTGATCGTTTTTATTAAATATTTTCTATGCGCAAACAAGAACATGAACGGTAATATATGCTTATTATTCTATACAATACCATCGAGAAAATACTATCTCTACAACGTTGTTATTATGCTGAATAAAAATTAAATAAGACACCTACCTTTCCAAAATTAGTACACTATTCCATTTTTTAAATTTGATATTCACTACACACAGTACAGAGTACTATTTTCAAATATCCAACTAAGTACGCAATGTAATTGATACCTGTACGGCTTGTAAAAGCAGTAACACAACATCTGAGAAAGTGGTATGGAATTATTGCGCAGAATAAATGCTAAATCTGCCAATTGTAAAAAATCAAAGATCAAACAAGTAAGCATTTTTCAAACTTCGTCGTACAGCTTTCGAAACTGATCACATATTTGACCACAGCGTGTTTTGTTGTTGATATATATATTCTATAAGGACTATAATCCATTATTTTTTTGTAGTAATTATATTAGGGACATGGTCTTTATGAACGTGGTTAATAAATTAACCACAGCACCCTAAAGGGTTAAGTGTGAATGAATCGAAAAATGTAAATGAAGTGTCTCGTACGGAGGCTAAATACTTTTTATGTGATACCTACATTTCCATTCTGATTTTTATCACTGGTTTTATTTAATTCTGCCAGTTTACAAACGACGTTTTTAGGTTATCGATCCGTTTTTAAATTTTTTCCAGTCTTTCATCCGTTTTTTGTTTCCTCCTACTTCTTTTCGTGATTGCAAACATGATTTTCTCTTCTTATTATCTCCTGACATTATAAACCTTTTATTCTTTTTTGCACTTAAGTAGGGAAAGGTAGTATGTTCTGGCGCCACCGCCACCACAATCATGCGCATGCGCGATGACCTTTGACCCCTAACCTAACCTTGACCTTGACCTTTGACCCCTAACCTAACCTTGACCTTGACCTTGACCCCTAACCTAACCTTAACCTTGACCTTGGAACTTCCGGTTTCGACTTCCGGTTTCCGGTAACTTGTCTGTGATTTAGATCGTATTAATTATTTAATATAAATAAAAAAGTATTTCAGCAATTAGGTTTAATTTTGAGTGAGAAATGGAATATATTGTTTCTTCTTCAGTTTACGTAATCAGTTTAGTATTTGAAGCTTTTAAATGTATGAGAATGAAATAATATCTAATAATTTTTATTACAACTTCCACGATAGAAAACGTTTATGTAACCACACGTCTAGATAGGAGCAAACGTCTAGCACTGATAACAATCCTGTCTCAATCCGTTTCAACCTGTCTCGACCTGTCTGTAAACATATGTGAAACAAATAAATTATTCCGTGTTTAATTTTATAAACGTAATAAGATTTTAATTTAAATAAAGTTTCAGTATTCGGTTAAGCAGAGCCGGATGTTTGTGCATGCCAGTGTAATCAATTTCTTCGTTTTGTTTTTCGTATTTGTGTTTCGTTCAATCTACTGGCTCTGCGATAAGACGCAACCGGATGTTTGTCAGACATAATTTCTTTTCAGCGGTGTGCGAGCTGAGAAAATAATAAAATATGAATCTAATCAACTCTCACTTAATACTCACACGACATAGACCTCACACCCTGTTTAGCGTGGGGTCACATAGACCTCACACCCTGTTTAGCGTGGGGTCACATAGACCTCACACCCTGTTTAGCGTGGGGTCACATAGACCTCACACCCTGTTTAGCGTGGGGTTACATAGACCTCACACTCTGTTTAGCGTGGGGTCACATAGACCTCACACCCTGTTTAGCGTGGGGTCACATAGACCTCACACACTGTTGAGCGTGGGGTCACATAGACCTCACACCCTGTTTAGCGTGGGGTCACATAGACCTCACACCCTGTTTAGCGTGGGGTCACATAGACCTCACACCCTGTTTAGCGTGGGGTCACATAGACCTCACACCCTGTTTAGCGTGGGGTCACATAGACCTCACACCCTGTTTAGCGTGGGGTCACATAGACCTCACACCCTCACGTGGGGTCACATAGACCTCATAGTTGGGGTAGGTTACAGATGTTAGGAATGAAGCGCTATTAGGGTGGGTTAGCATTAGATTAGTTGGATTAGGTTAGGTTAGGTTAGTTGAGTTAACATTAGGGTAGGTTAGCATTAGATTAGTTGGGATAGGTTAGGAATGAAGCGCGCCTCATTCCTAACCTATCCCAACTAATCTAATGCTAACCTACCCTAATGTTAACTCAACTAACCTAACCTAACCTAACCTAATCCAACTAATCTAATGCTAACCCACCCTAATAGCGCTTCATTCCTAACATCTGTAACCTACCCCAACTATGAGGTCTATGTGACCCCCACGTGAGGGTGTGAGGTCTATGTGACCCCACGCTAAACAGGGTGTGAGGTCTATGTGACCCCACGCTAAACAGGGTGTGAGGTCTATGTGACCCCACGCTACACATAACCGATAGAGCTGCAGAGTATTAAGTGAGAGTTGATTAGATTCATATTTTATTATTTTCTCAGCTCGCACACCGCTGATAAGAAATTATGTCTGACAAACATCCGGTTGCGTCTTATCGCAGAGCCAGTAGATTGAACGAAACACAAATACGAAAAACAAAACGAAGAAATTGATTACACTGGCATGCACAAACATCCGGCTCTGCTTAACCGAATACTGAAACTTTATTTAAATTAAAATCTTATTACGTTTATAAAATTAAACACGGAATAATTTATTTGTTTCACATATGTTTACAGACAGGTCGAGACAGGTTGAAACGGGTTGAGACAGGATTGTTATCAGTGCTAGACGTTTGCTCCTATCTAGACGTGTGGTTACATAAACATTTTCTATCGTGGAAGTTGTAATAAAAATTATTAGATATTATTTCATTCTCATACATTTAAAAGCTTCAAATACTAAACTGATTACGTAAACTGAAGAAGAAACAATATATTCCATTTCTCACTCAAAATTAAACCTAATTGCTGAAATACTTTTTTATTTATATTAAATAATTAATACGATCTAAATCACAGACAAGTTTAAGAAATTTTACATAAGCCCCGTGTATCTAGTCTCATGTATCTAGCCTCGTCTATCTAGTTCCATGTATCTAGTTTCATGTATTTAGCTTCGTCTGTTTAGTCTCATGTGTTTAGTCCCGTTGATGTATGCAACCAACTTTTCACACCTCATTTGTCTCAACAGGATCTAATTTTGAATTTCCCCACCTCTCGTCTATTTTTTGAATTTTCCCGCGCATCTGGAAGTTCCGAAAATGGCGGCCGGAAGTCGAAACCGGAAACAGGAAGTCGAGACCGGAAACAGGAAGTCGAAACCGGAAGTCGAAACCGGAAGTTGAAACCGGAAACCGGAAGTCGAAACCGGAAGTCGAAACCGGAAACCGGAAGTCGAAACCGGAAGTTTCAAGGTCAAAGTCAAGGTTAGGTTAGGGGTCAAGGTCAAGGTTAGGTTAGGGGTCAAAGGTCAAGGTCAAGGTTAGGTTAGGGGTCAAAGGTCATCGCGCATGCGCATGATTGTGGTGGCGGTGGCGCCAGAACATACTACCTTTCCCTACTCACTTAGAATACTCAGTACTTGTGAAACGTCAAACACAACGAACAAATATGACTATAGACGGCACACAACTGGCCACACGAGCCTAGGCGCCAAATTTCAAACTCTAAAAAGTGTGAAATATTAGCAATGACGAGCATTACTACAAATTATCATCGAGAACGAGACTTGTAGTATATTATCATTGTAAGGGGTTCTTCGACTACACCGAAACACTACACGGTTTGTTTTGCTGATATTAAGAAATAGGGTATTTGCGTAGAACCATTTATACAGCTTCTCTAAGGTGCCATTAGCTTGTTTGGTGGTTTCGGCCAAAGATCTCTCCGCGAATATAAGACTTGTGTCATAGGCGTAGAGGCTTTTGTCCACTATATTTAATCTTATCCGCTGTGTATAGAGAAAATAACAACGGGGCTAAAATACTTCCTTGAGGTACACCCAAGTACACTACACTGGCATTTGATAGGCCAATCTTCTCCCCTGAATCTATTTTAATGTGTTGTTTCCTATTGTCCAGATATGACTTGAACCAATTTCCTGTTTTCCATCTAATACCATATGAGTCTAGCTTCTGTAATAGTGCATAGTGAGGTACGCAGTCAAATGCTTTTGACAGGTCACAGAAAACACTCACCGGGAATTTCCCTTGATCAGTCTCACGATTTTATTGTACACTTCGTTTATATCCGTACTGGTGGATTTGTTCTTGCAAAATCCGTGTTGTTCTTTAGGTATAAGGTTATGCTTTGGTATAAAAGGCATTAGCCTATATTCCATAGAGTGTTCTAAGATCTTGGCTAGTACTGACACCATCGATATTGGTCTGTAGTTGTTCATATCCGAAGGATCTCCTTTTTTCAAAATTGGAATGACAGTTGACGTTTTTAAAATTCCTGGTACCTTTTCAGTAGCAAAGGAACAGTTAACAATATGTGTAATAGGTTTGATCAATTCATATTGGAATTAATAATATTACCAGGAAGTTAATCTGGGCCACAAGTAGTTTTATTTTTTAGTTTTTTTTTTTAATTATAGTCATCTCATTAGGAGTGAATTCTTCTAGATACAGAGATTGGTTATTGTGAAATAAATGGTCATTTTTCAGCTTTATAGAGGGTATATTTTGCATAATTTTCCGGTGCAGCCTTAAAGAAATCTTTAAACATCGAAGCTACTGTTTCAGGATCTTGTACAAGGGTATCGTTAGTTTTAATATAAACGTCTTGTTTGCTCCGTGATTTATTTGCCAGTTCATCTACTGTTTTCTATAAAGTTCTTTGTTTATTGGTGGATTTCTCTAATTTACTTTTATAAAATTTTCTTCTAGTAGTAACTAGTAAGTTTTGATGAATTTTCTTCTTTAAGGTACGAATGTCTTTCAATACTGGATATTTCTTTTGATAATAATAACAATAATAATATTAATATACTTTATTGCGCAACAGGAAACCCCATTTACAAGACAACAATAAGTTTAACAATATATAAATAATGAAAATGTATTCTGTTAAGTTATAACTTGTCAAAAAAAAAAATCTTTATAGCGTGCCATCGCATTCTAACACATTACAGTTACTGGTGCCCGCCGAAGACAATTGGTGCGAGCCCCTGGGATGTAAAATGTGTTAATATACCTAGAACTTGTTAATATACCTAGAACAAGTTTTTGGTATCCGTAGTAGCATCGGTTTCCACTAAATATTCGCGAGCTTGTTTCTTTAGCTATTACGTTTGTTCTGTTGATTTCTGTTCCCAAGTACTTTCAACCTGCTCAAAGCGATACTCGCTCAAGTTAAGGTCATTGTTATCGTGATATTCTCTTCCAACTTGCATGTAATTAGTTTTTACCTCATTTATTTTCAATCCCCTTTTTTGCGTTTCGTCGTCCAGTATCAATAGTGCTCCTTTAGCGCGTCTTTGCTTCTAAATATCAAACTGACATCATCTGCATATGCAGCAACCTGTGTTGATCGGTTGCCAATGTATCCCGTTATATTCAGCTTTCTCATGCATGCCTCTAATGTTAGGTTGAATATCATGGCGCTCAAGGCATCTCCCTGCCTCACATCGATTTCGATTTTAAAGGCGGATGTAAGTTGATTGTCTACTCTAACCGAGGCTTTCCAACCGGACAATGTAGCTTTTATTAGTTTTACGTATTTACGGGTTATTTCTAGCATCAGTAGATCGTCAAGTATCGTGCTTCTAATCGTGCTAACCGGCTGCACCGGAAAATTATGCAAAATATACCCTCTATAAAGCTGAAAAATGACCATTTATTGCACAATAACCAATCTCTGTATCTAGAAGAATTCACTCCTAATGAGATGACTATAATTAAAAAAAAAACTAAAAAATAAAACTACTTGTGGCCCAGATTAACTTACTGGTAATATTATTAAGGAATTCCAATATGAATTGACCGAACTTAACCTAGGTGTATAGAAGTTTAACAACAGAAATGAAGCATCTACTTTATTATGAAGAATCTTCTATAAAAACTTAGCAGTAAGGTCTTCTCTTCTGGCTGCCAGCGAAGCGATACCATGTCGTCCCAGGAGAATATTTTGATCCACACCGCGATCGGTATAGACACCATCTATTCTGTACGATAAATATTTTAAGAATCTGCGGTGAATACGGTCCAGTGGCATTATCTGATTCATGTAATATGGATACCAAATAAGACACCCATACTCGAGTTTGCTTCTTACATTTGCAAAATACAATAACTTTATGAGGTCGATGTCTCTCAAAGATGCACAAATTCTCATAATAAAACCTAATATTCTGGAAGCAGACATTGCAATATTAGTTATATGTCTAATAAAATTTAAATCAGAGGTGAATAAGATGCCCAAATCCCTTATCTCCACGAAGCATTTAAGTTGTAATCCATTCACTGTGTATGATGTTGTGAAATGGTTAGGTTTCCGGGAATATGACATGGAGCAGCATTTATCAACATTAAGGTACAATTTATGAGTTTCACACCAGGATACTAATTTGTTTATGTTATGTTAAAGAAACAGAACATCATTTGACAAAGTGACGCTTGTAAAAGTTTGATGTTGTCTTCGTAGGCAAATACATGACAGTTTAAGGATTTTAACAGGGAATTAATAAAAATTATAAAGAGTAGCGGCCCCCAATTTGAACCCTGTGGAACACCAGAATCCATTGAAAATTTGTACGAATGAAAACCATGAAAAGCTACGTATACTTGACGATCAGATAAATATGATTTCATAAACTGTTGTAGACTTGGAGCAGCTCCAAGTTCAGCAAGTTTCATGAGTATTATGTCGTGGCCAAGGGTATCGAACACGCCAGGACAGCGGCTAGCTAAAATGCTCATAAACTATTCTGCCGCAAAAACGCAGCAGATGCTAAGCTTCTCTAGAAGAGAAATCAGAACTTTAGTAGGCATACTCACAGGACATTGTCCGGTGAGATATCACCTACACAAAATGGGAAAGGCAGAGGAAGTTGCCTGTAGATTATGTGAATCAGATGAAGATACCGCTGAACAAATAATGTGTATATGTGTAGCGCTAGCACACATAAGGCTTGCCCACTTCGGGGTCGCAAGATTGACCACCTTGGAGCTGAGTAGCAAGCCTCTCAGGAATATCTTAGACTTCGTTCACGAAGTTGACTTCCTGGGAGAGTAATTGTAGTAGGGTCAAGCACAATAGATCAAGCTGGTCATAGATCAAGCCAAACGACCCCCACACAAAAAAAAAGGTATCGAAGGCTCGAGAAAAGTCCGTATATACTACGTCTACTTGACCCCTGTTATCTATCACTTCTGAAACATATTGTGACAATGATGCAAGATTGGTTGTTGTAGATTTACCTGGCATGAAACCGTGTTGGTTGGAAGAAATAAATGAATAAACGTTTTTGAAAATAGTTGAATAAATAACCTGCTCGAATATTTTTGAAAAATTACTTAATAAAGCAATTGGACGATAGTTTCCCAGAATATGTTTTTCTCCCTTTTTATATACCGGAGTAATAGCCAACTTCCACCTTGAAGGAAACATGCACGTACTAGTAGCAAGATTTATAATAATATGAAGGGGCTTAGCAAATATGAATATACAATCTTTAATTAGGAAGGAAGGAACAGAGTCATCTCCAGCTGATAATTTATTAGGTAGACGCGCCATAATGCTTATTAAATCAATTTCTGAGATTGAATTTAAGTTATAAGCCATACTATAATTGTCTGGTAAATTATTGGTGTTAGCAGGCTTATAACTTTTAGAAAATAGTGAGGCAAAATCGTTAACGATGTCACTAGGTGTAGAATACTTCTGACTTTCGTCGGTAATTCTGCTAGGTATTCTTGTAGTACCTTGTTTCATGTGAGCATAAGTTCATAATCCGGTCGGATTTGATATAATATTGTCTTCTAGTTCCCTAAGATACAACTGATATTTTTCACTGATTTGCCGTTTAGTGAGTGATCTGAGCCTTTTGAATTCATTATGATATATTTGTTTCCTACTTGATAGCCATTTTTGTCTATAATACGCCTTAGTTTTTAAGTTCCTTTTTATTTCAGAAGTTAACAATACAGGGAACTTAGATCTGCTACTTTGGGAAAGGGGGATTGATTTATTAAATATGCTGTATAGATTTGTATAAAAGATATCCAAAGCTTTATTCACATCAGTATAGTTGTTTAAAAATGACCAGTCCTTATTGCACAGTTCACTATACAATGTGACAAAATTAGCCCTTTTAAAGTTATAGCGTGTATTAGTATTTGAGGGAAACCTAGTAATATCATAGATTGCCCTTAGTTCAAATTGGATAGATAATGATGGGTGGTGTAGATCTTCAATCACCATTGAAGTATCAGCACGCTTGACTAAAATGGGAGAGCTTAAGTTCGACACGACGAGTTCAAGAATTTTATTGTTAATGTTTGAACATGTATTATATTGAGTATGACCAAGTATGTAACAAAAACAGCGAAATGAAAGACATTTGGAACACGAAATATTTGTATGATAGAGACTTTGTAAATTGAAATCACCGATAACTATTATTGGCTGATCAATTATTAAAAGTTCCAAAGAATTGAAGAATAATTCCAGGTCATCTAATGTTGTATCGGATGGAATGTATAATGTAGAAATAAAAAAGATAGCACCGTTAAGAATGCATTTACTTAATAGAACACCAATTAGTGAATGAAGTCGTATCTACTATTTCATATTGAATGTCGTTGTCAATTGCGATTAACACTCCTCCACCTTTGGTGCGCCCCACCGAGTTAAATTTGCTGTCACAACGAATAACATTATAGTTTGGAGGGAAGAGTTCCGAGTTTTGAATCGAATCATTTAACCAGGTTTCAGATAAACAAATAATTTCATAGGATAAGTTGCAGCAGCTGATATAAAATGCATGTGTTTTAGAGCATAATCCTCGGGTATTTTGATAGAAAATATTTGATAAAATGGGGGATCGGTTAGGTTTGACTAGTTTAAATTTTCTGTGATAGTAGGAATCCCATTCACATATTTTATATGTAAATTAGTTTCACCATTTGCTAAGCCTGTATTTAACTCTTCTTTAGTCGTTCGGTATAATTCCCTCTGCATAGGTGTGCGATCTCTAGAGAGATGAATGCCTTTCCATTTATTAATTGTTTTTAATTTATTTATATTTTTCATAGTTGTAGCCATGATTTCAAGGGACTGAACTTTAAATCTCATTGGGCGTGACTGTGATTTGGAGGGATCATATTTACCGAGTCTTTATGTTATTTACACGTATAGTCCAGTCATTATAGTAAGTTCACCTCGGAATTAGAGATACCCAGCTGTAAGTCTGTAAATTAATTGGCACCCTAAAAGTTGTCTCAAAACCTACATATCTGGTAGGGTGTATATACCATATGTAGGTTTTGAGACAACTTTTAGGGTGTCAATATACAAGTATTTACAGACTTATAGCTGGGTATCTCGAATTACGAGATTCTTACCTAATTTAAGCTTAAATGACTGGACTAGTACACCAATATCTGCTAACAGATTTTCCGCAGACTTTGAGTCCGACATTATTTGTTGTTGCTTAGATTCTGTATTATTTTCCTTAATTCCAAATATAAGTAAATTACCAGTTCTTTTCTCTCTTTCTGATATTTCATATATAATTTTCTCCATAACAATTGGCGCAGAATGTAATTTATTAGGGTCTTCAACCTGTTTTGAACTTTTAAGGGCGAAAATTTCGTTTTGAAGATTTATAATTGCCGCTTTGAGAGAGATTAAATCGCTGCCGATTTTATCGCAATCACGGCGATTCCATTTAAGTCCCGATTTCAAATGAATCTTTCGAGCCTCAGAGGTTGTTATGTCAGTACAATTGATATTATACGACTTATTACAAACACAGCATGTAACAAGTTTGTGTGCCTCAGATTATTTACTGTAGCACGCACAGCGATTCATGATTATAAAAATGTTGCTAAAATATAAAAATACCAGTAAAGGAAAATAACAGGGACACAGTTTTTTTACACTCAGGGGTCTGTCAGAGTGACTAACAGTAAAACAGAGTAAAAGCAGACCACGGAAGGGTTAACAGTAGAGAACAGAGGTAAGAATTTTTATTTTAAATAAACAACCCCCGGGAAATAATTAGGTGAACAAAAACGATGAATGTGATTCGCATATTTTGCGAGGACCGGGCTGCAAAAAGTTATCAGTAGATAGTTCGTCTCCTATTTTGAGAATCAATATATTGATGATTTCTATTTATATGAATTTATATGGTTTTTACACGATGTTTCAATAGATAGTTAAAAAGTTATTTCATTCATATATGCACTAACCTTATATCTATGCACTGTGCAAATTTTAGAAATTAATACCTTTTAAATGCAAAAGCGAAAACCCAAGTTAGTTCGGAGCATGACACATGCACATTCACTTTCAAGTCGCAACGCAATCCTGGATGATGTGTAGGTCTTTTGAATCCTTGCGTGACAATTGAACTTGCTTAGTTATCCAAGATATAGATGTAGTCTTGTCTGTCTAGACCAGGGGTGGGGAACCTGCGGCCTTTTTGATTTTCCTTGGCGGCCTTAGATATTTTTATTTTAACCTATAATTTCGAGCTACCCAGAGAGAAGTACTAGTGAGACCGAACTGTCATATACTGTCTTTGTTTAACACAAAACTTGGGGGGAAATTAAATCACGTGATCTGATAGAACGGGCCAATGAACGTGCAGCAAATTTCCCTCCTTTCTAGGTGCTGCGTTGTAATTTATATTTCAATATTAATACTTATTTCAAACAATTGGTAGTTGTTTCGACTGACCTATCGTGCCGGATGCAAAATTTACATTTTTTGTTTGTTGTTAGTGGCGTCTGTTAGTGTGTTTTATTTTTATTAAAATCGTTTAGTAGTCTAAAAGTTAGTTATTAGTTATTTGTTAATTTGTGTTTTACCCATTATGTCAAAAAAGAGAAAATTGAATGAAGAACTTTTAACGAAGATTGGGAGCTACAATATTTCCTCATTTCTGTGAAAGATAAAATGGTTTGTTTGATATGCAATTCTACAATAATCACATTAAAAAAATGCAATGCAAACCAGCATTATGTTTCTCACAAAGACCATAAATATGCTAAACTAGAAGGAGAAGCGCGAAAAGCTACTCTTCATAAGCTAAAACAAGAAAAACAGCATCAAAAACAAGCTTTCAGTAATTTTATTAAGCAAGGTATTGCTGCAACTGATGTTACCTACAAAATAGCATATATTTTTGGAAAACGGGGAAAACCATTTAGTGATGTGGAAATGATAAAGGATTGCATTGTTGAAGCAGTAGGATGTTTAGATCTAGAGAAAGTTGAGAAATACAAACAATTACCCCTTTCCAGAAGGACCATAACTGATAGACAGCACGAGTTAGCGCAAAATATAACAGAACAGCTTCACTCAATTATACAAAATGAAGATATATATTTTTCGCTAGCATTAGTTGAATCTACTGATGCAACGGACTCAGCTCAGGTTTTGTTTTTCATTCGTGCTGTCACTGAAGATTTTACTTGTTTCGAGGAACTACTGGCATTCGGTACCCTTGCCGGAAGAACTCGTGGAGCTGATATCTACAACAGTTTTAAAGAAAAATGCCAAGAAGCAGGACTAAATATGGATAATTTAGTGAGTGTGTGCACTGATGGTGTACCTTCCATGAAAGGATCACGAGAAGGCTTCGTTTCATTGCTGAAAAAAGACAATTCAAAATTAGAAAATTTATTTTCATTTCACTGCATATTGCACCAACAAAATCTTTGTGCTAAATCCGCTACTTTAAGCAATACTATGGATAAAGTTATTCAAATTGTTAACTTTATATACGTGCAAATGCGACTCGACATCGTCAATTTCGAAATATGCTTATGTCTGATGATGAAACATATAGTGTAGATTTGCCATATCATTCAAAAGTACGCTGGTTATCAAGAGGACAAGTTTTAGCCAAAGTTTTAAGTTTGCGAAAAGACATTTTGAGGTTTTATGAGGTACAACAACAGCAATGCGAATTGTTGGATGACGAATTTTGTAGAAATGCTGCATTTTTGTGTGATATCATGATAAAACAAAATGATTTAAATATTTCTTTGCAAGGCAGAACAAAACATATATATGATATGTGGCAAAAAATCCAGGCGTTTAGAAAAAAGTTAATAATTTTCAAAAGTCTCTTCTCTCAATCACAAATTTCTGAAGAACATTTCCCACAGTTAGCTGAAATGATAAATGAACAAGAATATGTATTTGAAACATTCCAAGATTACATATCTGTTTTGGACTTATTAATTGAAGAATATACTGAAAGGTTTTCTGATTTTGAAAAACATACTATTACAATGAAAATAGCGTACGAACCACATTTAGTTGACATTTCGAGGGCACCTAGTGAACTACAAATGGAATTGTTTGAGTTATGTGAAGATATTATTATAAAAAATCTTTTTGATTCCAAAAAAGACGTAGTCGAAATATGGAAAAATGCAGTTGAATATCCAAAGTTACGTCAACATGCTCGTCGATTGCTTTCTTGCTTTGCAACTACATACTGCTGTGAATCAAATTTTTCATATTTAACACAAATTAAGAACGAATTAAGGACCCAGATAACTGATGCACATTTAGAAGACCAATTGAAGTTACGAGTTACAAAGTTGGAACCTAATATTCAATTTTTTTCCAATAAAAAACAAACTCAAAAATCCCATTAAATTACGAGGATGAGTCAAAAGTTATTTGCAATGTTTGGTATAACTCTTACATTGTTCATACTGACGCCTGACCTCGTTTATTTTGATCCCAATTCCTCAATTTGTCTTCCTTTTATAGCAGATAGATCGTGGCCGCTCCATTAGAATTTTGTACCAAAGAGGAACGAGCAGTGATTTTTCAGTGGGTTTTGGCGGTCGGAAGGTGTACCAGAGGCCGCATTTCATGAAAGACTTTTGTATTTTGCCGCTACAGAGTGTCTACGAAAGTATTGAAAAATTAAAAATTGGTCCCGTCATGGTCGTACCATTTTCGAATTTTTCATCTATTCGTAGACACCCCGTTGCGAGACATTGTTCCCAAATTGTGCCCAAATTCTTTGATGGATTGCAGCCCCTGATACACAACATTATAGCATTAAAATAAACGAGGACAGAGGTTTGTACTTGCAGACTATTCAGTTGTATAAGTGATCGTAGTCTTTCTGTTAGTTCTGTATCTATTTTTTTCTAACAAAATGTTAATAAAGTGCTGGCCTTTTTTTTAGCTTTGAAACCCCACACGCTCAAGAATTTTCATAATTTTATGCGGCCTCTGTATTATACCCGAAATTTAAAGTGGCCTTCCATGAGAAAAAGGTTCCCACCCCTGGTCTAGACTATGGCAAGTCTAGTCTACACCCTACAGACTAGAATATGAAAAATTTGGTTTAAATAGCTCTCGAAGACAAAGTCTATTCTACCCAACCAGACTATATTAGTCGTATTATATAAATATATTAGTATATAAATAGTATATTATATAAATAACCAATAACAAAACTACAACTACAACCCGGACATCATCACACAAATATTAATGAAAAAATCAAGACACCAATCACTAAAACTAGCTTCCAATAGTAATTGCAAAAAAGAAGAGGAAAAAACATTAAAATCTATCCCATATCTAGGAAAGATTTCCGAAAAAAATAAGTAACAGAATAAAAGAAAATAATGCTATCATAGCGTACAAGAACAACAATACCCTCCAAAACATTTTACGTCATCATAAACCAAAAATAAATCCGCTAAATAAATCAGGAATATACCAACTTGATTGCGATGAATGCAACGGAACATATATTGGACAAACTGGAAGAAATTTTGAAACCCGGTTTAAAGAACATATCGCTACACCTGGAAAATATTAAATCTACGTTTGCTAATCACTTTATAAGAACGTGACACCAAATTTCAGCAAAAAAAAACAGCCTAGAATACTACACATCCAGGAAAATAGTATTCAAATTCGACATTTTGGAATCCTTAGAAATCGGGAAAACCATGAATAACTGCTCAAATGATTGCCTTAATGTACAAACAGAATTACCCCATCAATGACCACTCCTAAAAATATTGCAAACCCCATTCTAAAACGTGTATATATATACCGGGTGGTCCATTTAAGTGAAGACATAGAAATATCTCTAAAAATAAACATATAACAAACGAATAACCCAGATGAAAAGTTAATATTTCACAGGGGACCATTCACTGATAATAATTTTAGACCACCCACCCTACTCCTTCTAAGAGAGACTGGTGATAACTTTGAAATTTTAAATGGAAACCCCATATTTTTATTGCAGATTCAGATTCTTCGGCAAAAAACATGAAAGTTTTGTTCTAAACATTTTTCTAGAATCTCTATAGATGGCTGTGCAAATTGCTAAAATTAGTTACGTTTAGATTTTCAAAAAAAAAACAGGTGTTTATCAAGGCGGCTTCTGCCACCATCTTTTTTCTTTTTGTTTCACGCAATAATTGTTGTTATAAAACCAAAACAGTGTTCGACTTAGGAGCAGAAAAATGTTTCCTGTTTCCATAGAAGAAAAAGTTGAAATGATTTACATTTATGGCGAGTGTAGAAGAAATATAGACGATGCTGTTGCCTTGTATGCTGTGCGTTTTCCAAATAATGTTCGGTCGCGGTCATGTTTTTCAATGTTGTTAAAGCCTTTACTACCCATGGAAGTGTGAAATCTAAAAAAAGAACGCGTAGAAGAACTGTTAGTGGAGAAGCTAATGAGGTAGCTGTGCTAGCTGCTGTTGCCCAAAACGCCCAAATAAGCACTCGAGATTTAGCTCGCGAAACTGGAATTCCTCGAACTAGTATTCTCAGAATACTGCAACGACATAAGTTTCATCCGTATCAAGAACTGCACCAAGAACTTCATGGGGATGATTTTTATAATCGAGTAAGATTTTGTGAATGGGCAAGTGAGCAGATACGAAGGTACCAATTTTTTTCCGTGAAGTACTATTTTCCGATGAGGCTAACTTCACAAACCATGGTAAAATTAATCGACACAATATGCATTACTGGAATGTAGAAGACCCACACTGGTTGCGACAAGTTGAGCATCAACGTCCTTGGTCGGTTAACGTTTGTTGTGGAATCATAGGCGATAAGCTCATTGGTCCCTATTTTGTTGAAGGCACTTTAAATGGACAAAAATATAAAAATTTTTGCAACACCAGCTACCAACATTACTTGAGGACATTAGTTTAAACATTCGGTTAACCATGTGGTATCAGCATTACGGTTGTCCAGCTCACTACTCACGACTAGCACGAGAGATATTAGACCGCAATTTCAATGGTCGTTGGATCGGGAGAGGTGGCCCGGTAAATTGGCCAGGTCGCCCGATTTGACATCACCAGATTTTTTCTTGTGGGGGTTTCTAAAAAACAAGGTTTATCAAAGAGTGCCAACAACTCGTGAAGAAATGATAGAGCGAATCAAGAATGCTTGCGCTCAAATTCCAGCAGAGACACTTTTAAGCTGTACACAAGCATTTCAAGAGCGAATCAATAAATGCATCGAAGTTGAAGGTCAAATTTTTGAACATTTACTTTAATTGAAAAGCAGGAGGTAAGGCGAATCGCCAACCAACAAGCACCCCAACTCTAAATAAATCGTTTTCTATTGTTTTCTATTACTTTGTACTAAATCACATGGGTTTCTATGAAAAATGAAACGTAACCAATTTTAACCTTTTACATCGCCATTTATAAAGATTCAAAAAAATGTTTCGAATAAAGTCTTCTTATTTTTGTCATAAAATCTGAATCTGCAAGAAAAAAATGGGGTTTCCATTTAAGATTTCAGAGTTACCCCCCGCCCCTGCAGAAGACGTGGAGGAAGAGTTCTAACTTTAGCACCAGTGCATAACCCCCTTTCAAATATTAAGTTTTCATTTGGGAAATTTTTTCGTAGGATGTTTATTTTTCGAGATATTTCAATGTCTTCACTTAAATGGACCACCCTGTATATATATATATATATATATATATATATATATATATATATATATGTGTGTGTATATGTGTATGTATATATATATATATATATATATATATATATATATATATATATATATATATATATAAAACTAAAACAACTAACTCTTTTTCAGACTATATTGTTAAAAGGTTAGTCTAAATGAAACTTTTCAGACCAAGTCTAGTCTACACAATTATATAATTGAATAGAATTATTAAATCTCTAGTAGAACGCGTTTAATAGAATTAGTAAATTGTGATTGGAACGTTGACGGAAATTAGTGTGGAATGAATCAAGCGAATAATTAGGGAGTTTTAATTGAATCCAAAAAGTGTTAGAGACAGACTGGTGGATTTTCATCGCGGATCGGAGTTAATTCCATTAACGGAATTAAGCAGGCGCGGCGTTAGGTTGCATTGCATTCGTGAAACGCTCCGAGTGTGAAATGTATAATGGAAGATAGTAATTTCCATTTGATCTCTTATCGATCCTCCGTCTCTGGGATTCCGGCGGCAGTGTTTGCACACGTTCGCATTGTATCGCGTCAACTTTTAAAAAGAATAAACACGATTCAAGTTCGATGAAAGCCGCCGGCGGGGGTGGTGAGAGGGACGGGTGGAGGTAACTTAGTTAATTTCCTCAATTTCGGTGACAACTGAACTGAACAGTGATACATAAAGTGTTGGGGTAACTTGATTTAACTTACTGGTTTCTGGAAGTATGCTCTGCTTATTTTGCATTTGAATAATTTCTGATTATATCTACATCCTATGTGTTTCTAAACCTAACGCTGCTTTATCTATCTAATTCTCATTAACAACTAACTCCAAAAACAAGAAGCAAAATAATTTCATAAACTAACTTTTCCTATGAATAGGATATTTGCGACTGTTACTACGTAGTAATTCATACTTACATTGATAATAAGTTATATAACATTTTTTCATATTATAAGTGTGGTAAAAACATAGTGAATTTTTCAATTCAATGTAACTTTAACTAGTTTTAGACAAATGTTAGAAGACTATACAAACAAAACTAGGAATACATTTGTTGTCGTCTAAATTTAATAACCTGATAAGTTCATGTCTGTCGCACTAAATGTCAAATTAAAAAATATCTAAACCCTAATCACCGTGTGGGTTTCAGGTGAGTATTCTACAAATTGTAATTAATAAAAGCAGAGCTGCGCTGATGAGAGATAGATCTCGAAACGCGTCTACAGATGGCTCACTTACTAAAGTTATCGGAAAGACATGATCTTAAAAACAATGTTATTTTTCTTGTTTTTGTTGAGTGCCACGAAGGTGGACTGAAAATTATTAAATTTCTGACAAATTTCACATGAGATTTGTTTAGGTAGTCCTAAAAAGACTCAGTAATTGTTATAGAGCTCCGGAAAGGTTGAATATATTTATATATTCAGGCTGTGTTCCGAGTTTTTAAGTTTACATTTGTTATCTTTTTGTTAACATATATTTCTTCACACGTTTCTTAAAACTATTGAGATTGGATTGTGGTATATGAGAAGGGTGATCGCGACCGTTACTACATCGGTAATGCATACTTACTCTGAATTAAAAACAAATAGATTTAATTTTCTGAGGAATCTAAACTTTGTTTTCAAAATTTCATATCACTTCAAACTACCATGATAATTTTTTCAAGTTTTAAGTAATTTTGTAGTTTTAATTTTGTCCATTTATTTTACTTTTACCTATTTTACTACCAATTACTTTTGTCCATTAAATTTTGAATTAATTGTATAGTGAATATTTATAGATGTTATTTAAATATAATATTGACAATGGGAAACAATAATAAGCTGCAATTTACTTATGGGTAAATATGTGCGGTAAGCGAGTTGTCTCAATACCCTAAAGTGATCGTTTGTCGTTTTGTCTGTCGCGGGGTAAATAGAGTGTTAAGATACAGAGTGGCACGTTCATTGTATCCGCCCGACTAAGCCCCCTTCATCTTGATTACGCCAGTTGCGGTTTCTGAATGTGTTTGCAGTGGGAATTTCTCCTCTCGTGCCATACGGCGCAAACACACGTACTTGTTTTATTCACAAACCTTTACCTCAACCAATCTTATTACATTACCTGATTGCTTCAACTGAACCCACCCATCAAACTACAACCAACTCACTGTATAACAACTATATTTACTTAAACAGCCATCACCATTACATATCTAATTTTAACACAAAATTAAAAAAAAAAATTATATTAAAAACGTTTATTAAATGTTTTTTATTACTCGTGCGTTAAAAGTACTATCTTGGTGTACGTTTTTTAGTACGACAAATTCCATTATATATAATGTGGTTATATTACCACATAACTTGGGTAACGCACGCAAATATTCAATATCGCTATGATACATTTAAAAAAAACACAATGAAGACTATATAAAGTACAGGAGCACCCAGCATTCTTGTCGTGTAAGGATACACTACCGCGGCTATGGCGGAAATCGCGCCTGTAGATCTGAACATGTACATAAGCCGCCACATCCATCGGGCCGCCGCGATAACGCACCGGTCGCGGTAGCGAAATTTCCACTCCGGTCTGTGAGCTCGTGTAATCCCTACTCTCGGATCAGTTCACATAGTACAACGTCGTCGGCGAACATCATGACATCATTGACTAGCACATACCAGAGCAAAGGCTGAGAGCGGATCCCTGGTGTAGTCCTACACTCAACGGGAATTCCGTTGTTGTACCCACACTGCTCTTAACTTATGTCATCACACCTTCGTACATATCTTCACCAGTCTCACATACTTTTCTGGTACACCTTAACTTCTCTCTCTCTCTCTCTTCAGTCCATAATCCTTCTGCAGGGTGTGGTAACATCAATTTGCTACGCTCGCAATCACTCCTCGCCAGCGCTCTCTATCTTGGGCAGATCTAATTTCTTCCTGCATCCCTTGTACCGTCAGGGTTTTTGTCCGGTCTATCCATCCTGTCGGCGAATTTCCTCTTGGACGGCGGCCCTTCTACTATGAGTCGTTCAATGTTGTCGAACCTGCTTGCCACATGACCCAGGTATCCCAAATACCGTTGGTTTATTGTCTGGTATAGTCTGGTTTTTATACCGAGTTGTTGAATAATAGAGTCGTTTGTGCGGTGGGCTGTCCATGATATTTGCAGCATTTTTCTATAGCACCATAATGAAAACGCTTCTGTTCTGCGTTGGTCTTAGGTCCAAATAGTCCACATTTCGCAGGCGTAAGTTGCAATGGAGTAGACCAGGCTATGTATCATCCGAAGTTTTGTGTTTTTGGTAATGGCTCGATCTTTCTAAATTTTCACCAGTTTTGCCATAGACGTTCTGGCAATCGTTATTCGTTTGCGGTTTTGTTCCTCCGATCCACCTTTGTTGGTAACTACTGATTCTAGATAATCAAATCTTTCCACCACTTCAAATTAAGCCACGGTGTTGCCTTGTGGCAGGTTTTCATTTTTTCTGTCTATTATCATGATCTTTATTTTGGCTCTATTAATCTCCTTACTCCTCACACATCTCCATATCTCTTGCCTTGCACTTTGTCATACGCCTTCTCCAGATCAATGAAGGCCTTATGTAAATCAACCTGCATCTCCCTGTATCTCTCCATTAGTTGCCTTAGTGCAAATACTGCGTCAGTTTTGCTCCTCTATGTGGCATAAATCCAAACTGTTCTTCACCTACTTCAGTTTCCTGACGCAACCTTGTCTCAATGATCCTTTCCCATGTCTTCATTGTGTGAGATCAGCTAAAGCTACCTCTATAATTGCCACAATTTTGGATATCACCTTTCCCTTTGTATATGGGGACAAGAATACTACTTCTCCACGCATGTGGCATTGTTTCTCCGTTCCAAATCTTCTTCATTAAATCCCAGAGGATATCAATACCCCGGTCTCCCGGGCTTCTCCAGGCTTCTGTTGGGATTTCGTCTGAACCTACTGCCTTCCCATTTTTCATTTTCTTTAGTGCATATTTCACTTCTTCCCTAATTAATGCTTGGGTCGCTCCTTCGTTTACCTCTCCATCCTCGTGCTTTTCTCTCAGATTTTCATCATTCAATAGTCTATAAAAGTACTCCAGCCATCTTTCTAGTATTTTCTCTTAATCATGTTGCACTACACCTGAGTCATCCTTCATGTGCTTCATTGATGTTATGTCCTTTGACGCTTTATCCTTGGCTTTTACAATTCTTATAAGTTGTGGGTTATCCTGGTTTCTCTCCAGCTTTTCATATGCCTCCTCCACTGCCTCAGTCTTCGCTTTTGCCATAGCTCGTGTTGCCTTCTTCTTTGCAATCTTATAGGTTTCCCTGTCTTCCTGTTAAATTCCATTGTTTCTTATAGTCCGGTCATTTTAGACATAAAAATAGTGATCAAATAAAAAAAATTCCGACAGAGCCAAATCTTCGTAGAGACCTTTTTTACCGAAGGTTTTACCACAAGGTTTACCACAAGGAATAAAGTGTCAAAAGTCCCCATCAGTCCCATGTGAGCTTAGGGACTTATTCGGGGCCCAAGGTCAAAATTTTAGGTTTTTTTGGATTTTTCTCGAAAACGGTAAGTTTTATCGAAAAAGTACCTCAGAGCAAAGTAGAATGTAGATCTTAAAATTCTCTATAAAAATGGTCCCTATGATTTTTTCTCTAAGACCCACTATTTCCCAGATATTGCGCTTGTAAGAATCACGTTCTACATAATATGCACACATTTCCACACCACCTGTGAGGTAGTGTACTCGGCTACTGAGGTAGTTACAATTTGTATAATACCCATGATATGAAGCGTATTATTACCGTCCAAAGTATTTACATTAATATCAGCATTATCTGCAACATATTGAACAAATGTGCCAGTTTCTGGTGATAAAATGTGAGGTGGGCGACTGAAAACTGCTGCTGCTTCATATTTCATTGTTTCACTGTAAGATGCGCATAAACCAAACGATAAGAAAATTTGTATAAGCCGTTTTGAACCAAACCGCCGATGGAAAAAAACTGAAAGACCCAGCTGTAATTTAGACTTGAAGGATCTAGGCCGAACAGCAGTCATTATGCTATGACTAATATTTGTGCAAACTAACTTTAAATGATCCAAATCATGACGCTTATTTTTAAGAATGATTTGTCCCAAAAAAAAAGATAATGATTCGGGAATATCGTTATTTATATCTTCAAACATTCTACCCGGTGGCGGGTACATAGTATTATCAAACATACAAGATTGAATATCTTCTCGAATAATTTCTGCCGCAGCTTTTAAAGTTTTCCACCGTTTTTCCTTTTGATTCAAGTTTTTGTTATCAGACCAGGCTTGACTTAAAATGTCTTGGTAATTGTCTACAAAACAAATAAATGTTAATTTTCCAGGCTTCTCTGTAATAATAATTCTACTACCATACTTTAATTTCAATCGTATTTTTATAATCCCGTTTTCTAAAGCTACATTTTGGCAAACATTCTTCAGTTCATGTAACGAAAACTGGCAGTCATCGCCAATTTCAATGAAATTGAAAATTTCATCCATTGCAGAGTTTATAGCCTCACTTTGAGGACGGCCAATTTTACCGCCAGTATTAGGTCTCAGGAAGGTCCTGATGTTACACCTAACACGTCTTCACCATTTATTGAGTGAATATTGAGAATAAATAATCTTTGAATTGTCTTCTTTGTTTGTTTTTAAATGTGTTTCTAAATGTGTTCCGAATCCGGCTTCCTAATTCGGAACGAAACCGGACGTGCGTTACAAATATGATGACAGCCTAATGCGGTTGCCTCACTTTGAACGAACACGGAGCAAGACATGCCTAATTCGTTCCTAATAAAAATCGAACTGAAACTCCTAGTAGAGTAGTCTCAGTTCATAGTTTCTATTCTTCAAATTTTACATCAAATATTTTGAATAAATATTTTGTTACTTACGTGTTAACGCCACCACCGCTATACATTGGATCGAGAGTTCGCGCTGCCGTGCGTATATTGCCTTGATTTATCTGTCCGCTTCGCGGCGGGCAACCTAATCCTTTTGAGTTTTAAAAATGTTTTAATTTTAAATAAATTGTTTAATTTTATGATTTATCATAAAAAAGTTAGGTGTAGATTGGCGGCATTTAAAAATATAGAGGTGGTGGCGTTAATATGTAAGTACCAATATTTACCAATACCAAGTTTACCAAGTACCAATATTATAATAAATTTGCGATTCTATTTTATTATTTTTTTGAAGATTTTTTATGCGACATATGTGTCTGAAATCTGCTATTCTGATTAAATATTTTAATAAAATATGTGATTCTGTTTTATAATTTTTGAGATTTGTTATGCGACATGACCGTCTGAAATCTCATATTCTGTCGGGTGTTTGCATGAATAATATCCCAGTGTATTAAAAAGGATGTCTTTGTCGCGTGCACACATTACAAGCATACACTCGCGAATAAATTTTACAGTCTAGAAAGTTATTTTTGAACGGGCGAAGTTCGTAAGTCAACACATTGTTCGAAGTTCTCTGGTCGCACGGGCCAGAGGGTTTGCGAGTTTTCCTCTTCTTTCTTGTCCTTTTTCCCTTCTCTTCAACCATATATTTCTGTATTTACACATGTGGTTTGTAATTTTTTATTGCCCATTGTCGAAACTTCTCGACAAGTTTCCCATTTTCCAACAGACAACAGCAACATATAAAATAGGTTTTTTGACCCAATCGACACAATCTATACAAGTTTTTATATTTTACTGAATAAATCACAACAGAAATCAATTCCTATACAAAAGAGTGAGATGAACACTTGTGTGCTCTTATATAATATTATCTCCTCATGTTTCAGCTTAACTGGTCTTTTCCAATCTTGTCTAGTAATGACTATTATTGTCGAATCTTTTCTAGTCTTCTCTAGTTTTCTATAGTCTTCAATAATCTTCTCTGGTTTTCTCTGATCTCGTATGGTATCGTCTGCTGTGGTCTGGTTTTGTATGGTATTGTCTGAACTTGTCTGGTCTTGTCTAATTTTGTTTGGTCCTGTCTCGTAGAGTTGATGTCCTTCCAAACACAAGATTAAATGGGAACATGGGACACAGTTGCAATTAAAATGTGATCGGACGGGAATTCGTTGCAGTTTCGCGTGGAAAACGGCCAGACGGGACTTGTTGTTGTGCTTGAAGTGCGACCGGAGGTGGTGGATTACTGAACGTAAACCGAATAATTAAAACTATTGTCTATAAAACGAGTTAACTGCACGTTAAGTCGAGGGAGGACGCGTAAAATTGCGCCCGACAAATTTCATTTCGCCAAGAATTCTCGTGTGAACTACAAAGTTCACTTAATCATGTCGAAATAGTTTCTAGTTTAATTGCGTTTAACACTGACTCGTTACTCATAAAGGAAAAACTATAATGTGCATTGTATTATATTAACTCGTGCCATATTTCACAACTAGACAAAATCAGACAAGACTAGACATAAACATAAGACCAGTCTTTTGAACCTGTGTTGCAATAGCTCTGTTATTAGCACAAAGCTTTTTTTTTATTAAATTGCTTTTATAATTCAGGTTTAACAAGGTAAGTAATTGATTAGTTACCTTGTTAAACCTGAATTATAAAAGCAATTCTTTTTAAAATATTCCAAGATATATATTACTCTGTAACCTGGTTTTAAAATCGCATGATGGATAATTATCCCACTCGATTTATATAGTATTAGCTGAAATAAATCGTTACTTTAGAACGTGACCGATTTCGTTGAATTTTATGCGATTTCTCCGTTTTTCCAGTTGCACCACAGAGGCCTCGGATCGAGTACAATGCGACCCAGGTCCTGCCGGGACATAACCTGACCGCACTCCACGGAGAGGTCGGGGTTATCAAGTGCATTTCTCACTACGGAAATCCGCCGCCGGTTCTCAAATGGTTCCTAGGTAAGAAAGCCCGAGTTCACTTCCCACTCACGACCGCCGCAAAATGAAAACACTTTCCCGCTACTATTAATCACATTTAAATTGCGAATAAATAAATCCCCACAAACAGAATAAACTGACAAGATTATGACACACAAGATGAGACAGACAAGATTAGTTAGGGTAAACTGATTAGACAAGCATAAATATACAAGAGTAGACAGACAAGACTAGATAGACAAAACTAGACAGACAAGAATAGACAGACAAGACTAGACAGACAAGAATAGACAAACAATACTAGACAGACAAAATTAAACAGACGAGACCAGACAGACGAGACTAGACAGTCGAGACTAGACAGACAAAACTAGACAGACGAGACTAGACAGACGAGACTAGACAGACAAGACTAGACAGACGAGACTAAACAGACGATTCTAGACAGACGAGACTATACAGTCGAGACTAGACAGACGGAACTAGACAGACGAGACTAAACAGATGAGACTAAACAGACGAGACTAGACAGTCGAGATTAGACAGACGAGACTAGATGGACGACACTAGACAGACGAGAGTAGAAGGACGAGACTAGACAGACGAGACTAGACAGACGAGACTAGACAGACTAGACTAGACAGACTAGACAGACGTGACTAGACAGACGAGACTAGACAGACGAGACTAGACAGACGAGACAAGACAAACGAGGCTAGACAGACGAGACTAGACAAACGAGAGTAGTCAGACGAGACTAGACATACAAAACTAGACAGACGATACTAGGCAGACTAGGCAGATGAGACTACACAGACTAGGCAGATGGGACTAGACAGACTAGACTAGCCAGTGTAAACTAGACAGATAAGACTATACAGGCGAGATAAGACAGTCGAGACTAGACAGATGAGACTAGACAGACGAGACTAGACAGACAAGACTGGACACACGTAACTAGACAGATGAGACTAAACAGACGACACTAAACAGACGAGACTAACCAGACGAGACTAAACAGACCAGACTAGACAGACGAGACTAGACAGACGAGACTAGACAGACGAGACTAGACAGACGAGACTAGACAGACGAGACTAGTAAGACGAGACTAGACAGACGAGACTAGACAGACGAGACTAGACCGACGAGACTAGACAGACGAGACTAGACAGACGAGACTAGACAGACAAGACTAGACAGACGAGACTAGACAGACGAGACTAGACATACAAGACTAGACACACGAGAATAGACATACGAGACTAGACAGACGAGACTAGACAAACGAGACTAGACAGACGAGACTAGACAAACGAGAGAAGTCAGACGAGACTAGACATACAAGACTAGACAGACGATACTAGACAGACTAGGCAGATGAGACTAGACAGACTAGGCAGATGAGACTAGACAGACTAGACTAGCCAGAGGAAACTAGACAGATAAGACTATACAGACGAGATAAGACGGTCAAGACTAGACAGATGAGACTAGACAGACGAGACTAGACGGACAACACTAGACAGACGGAACTAGACAGACGAGACTAAACAGACGAGACTAAACAGACGAGACGAGACTAGATATTCGAGACTAGACAGACGAGACTAGACAGACTAGACAGACGAGACTAGACAGACTAGACAGACGAGACTAGACAGACGAGACTAGACATACGAGACTAGACAGACGAGACTAGACAGACGAGACTAGACAGACGAGGCTAGACAGACGAGGCTAGACAGACGAGACTAGACAAACAAGACTTGACAGACGAGACTAGACAGATCAGACTAGACAGACGAGACTAGACGGACAAGACTAGACGGACGAGACTAGACAGACGAAACTAGATGGACGAGACTAGACGGACGTTACTAGACGGACGAGACTAGTTGGAGGAGACTAGACGGATGAGACTAGACGGACGAGACTAGGCGGAGGAGAATAGACGGACGAGACTAGACAGACGAGACTTGACGTACGAGGCTAGACGGACGAGACTATACAGACGAGACTTGACATACGAGACTAGACAGACGACACTAGACAGACGAGACTAGACGGACGATACTAAACAGATGAGACTAGACAGACGGGACTACGTAGGTTGTTATAACCTTACAACCTACTTGTAGTTTAACATCAATAGATTCAATAAACATTTGATTGGACTAAACAGACGAGACTCGACAGACGAGACTAGACAGACGAGACTAGGCAGACGAGACTAGACAGACGAGACTAGACAGGCGAGACTAGACAGACGAGACTAGAGAGACGAGACTAGACGGAGGAGACTAGACAGACGAGACTAGACAGATGAGATTAGACAGATGCGACTAGACGGACGAGACTTGACAGACGAGGCTAGGCATACGAGTCTAGACAGACGAGACTGGACAGACGAGACTAGACAGATGAGACTAGACAGACCAGACTAGGCAGAGGATATTAGACAGACGAGACTAGACAGACGAGACTAGACAGACGAGACTAGACAGACGAGACTAGACAGACGAGACTAGACAGACGAGACTAGACAGACGAGACTAGACAGACGAGACTAGACAGACGAGACTAGACAGACGAGACTAGACAGACGAGACTAGACAGACAACACTAGACAGACAATACTGACCGACAAAACTAAAGAGACAAGAGTATATAGACAAGACTCGACATACAAGACTAGATAGACAAGACTAGACAGACAAGACTAGACAGACAATTTTATTTTAACCTAGTCTTGTAGGCTTTATAACAGCCTACTCCTAAGTAGTTTAGTTTTCCAGACTTGTTTAACTTAAGTTTTCATTGTTTCTTTCTTATTTTATGCAAATGCGTCCAAAGACCTTTGAAAAACTTTCGTCCTTACTATGTTGTCGTTTTTAATAATGTGTGCAGTTTTTAATTAAAAATTACTTGGATAAATCTCACGCGACGCCTCGAACGGTCCCGGTAAGTCCTCGAGGATTACTAAACGCGCCCGAGCCGAATTAATTATGGGCGGCGACGATGGACCGTAAAAGTCCCTCTAAGACCGCCGCGAGTACAAGTAATAAGATAACTTTGTAACAAGCGCTGTTTATTGCTTCATTTTTCTATTATCACCTGAATGTTGGCTTAAATTTTTGGTGGATTCGCCGGATCTAATCGAATTTCAAATTGAGATTATTAGATTAAAGACTAGACCAAAGCAAAACTCGCCTCTAGAACTTGTTCTTTGTTTAGATCAAAACGAAATAACGCCGACAAGGAGACAGAGTAACTCGACCGAGTTGGATAATCCGCGGACGTGGCTCGCCGTCTCGATCCTCGAACTCACAATTTCCAAGGAAAATCACGGGAAAACTTTAAGATGTGTAGCAGTGCACGAATCCTATTCCACCAAGTCGAGCAGCATTGAGGTTCGTCTGGATGTCATGTGTAAGTACAATAATTGATTGATAAATAAAATCTCACAAAATCAGTACAACATAAGTTTCTAACAACGTTACATTGGAGAAATGGTTTCAAAATATAGAAACATTACTTCTCTTAAATAATGAATTTTTTAATTTTCAATAAAGTCATTCACTGTTTACCAATTATTCTTGGAAGGCTTTATACTCGTTCTTTAAGTGTTTGATTGCAAAATAGTTGACGGAAATGAGAAAAGAAAAGAACTTAAATCCGCTTTGATTTAAATAGTGAGCATGAAGAAATACATTCAGTTTTAAAATTGAGTTGGAAACCGTACTTATCAATCACGAAAAACACAAAACCAGAAACCAGAAATAGATAAACTATCTTAGTCATCTTTGTTATATTATCATTAGTTTACTTTAAATTTTAGAATATTTCTAGTCCTACAAAGACTCAATAATTGTTATAAAGCTCCGGAAAGGCTGAATATATTTATATATTCAGGCTGTGTTCCGTTTGTTTTAAGTAAAATATTATACTTTAAACATAACACTGTGAACTAATATACTGGTTAAGCTATGTGTAGGGTAAGTACGGGAGAGTTCGACCACTTTTTGGAAAAAGGATTATAACTTTTTTGTTTTTTGAGAAAAGTTTATCTTTTTTTTTCGTTAAAGCATTGCCTAAAGGGTTTAGATAATATATAAATAATAATTTATTATATCATACAAACATTTTTTTTAATTAGATTGAAAAGTACAAACATTACAACTGGTCGATCTCACCCGTATGTCCGGGTTAGACCGACCACTAACTACGGGTTAGACCGACCACCAACTACGTGTGAGGCCTACTAGGAAAAAATAATACAACATATATCTTAGTACTTAAAACGGAATAATAATAATAAAAAGATAATATAAAAGTATAAACAAATTTAGTTTTTACGATTTTTTTTATTTTTCCGCAGAAATTTTCGAATTTTGAGCATTCATTATTAAAGACAACGACTGCATTTCACACATTTGATCCAGTCATCGTTCTTAGTGGTTTTAAAATAATTTTCCCCACACTCTACGCATTTGTTTTCATCCGATTCTTCAACTGATGCATCACTTTCTTGCAATACTGGACTTTCGCTGTCTGTAAATTCTGTAAACCTCCTATTTCATGCGCCGGTAGATAGTCTCTTTGTATTTAACTTTTTATGTAACTAATTGGGCATCATTAAATCTCTAATGTCCTTCAAATCTCTCTCCCGGATTAATGTGGTCGAACTATACCAAAGACACGGGAGAGATCGACCACCTTGTTTACTGGAATAAATACAAGTATCGACTACATTTTTGGGGTTATGTTATAGTTTTATGCATATTTTATCATCTAGTTTCGAATTAGTAAAAAACCACCTTGTTTACTGGAATAAATACAAGTATCGACTACATTTTTGGGGTTATGTTATAGTTTTATGCATATTTTATCATCTAGTTTCGAATTAGTTTAAATAAACTGTTTACACGTTTTCAAAATATTACCAACACAGTAAATATGTCAAAAAACTTTCATGTTCGCACAAAAATTCAAATTTAATTTATAAATTCAAACTGCTGCTGCGGCCTGATATATCAAGTTTGTTGCAACAAGCTGAACTAATTTTACCATATATGTGACGCACATATCCCTCCCTAGTTTTGTTCTTGAGTTATCCCGACTGGTCGGTCTCACCCGGTGGTCGATCTCTCCCTGACTTACCCTATATAGAGTAGATGGATGTAAGGTACGTCTAAAGTAATATTTGTTTCATTTATATTATTATTGTTTCACAAGTGCGATTATGTTGAGTTCTTCTTCAGGTGTGCTACGGTTTAGGGATTCTCCTCTCCTTTCTTTGCACTTTAGGATATGGTGTTTTTCAGCTTCCTCCCCCACAGGATCGGCATCTACAGTCGTCGTCTGAATCGTGAAACGGTTTTTTGTCACATGTAAGATGACGGAATCCATGCAATGTCACGCAGGTTTAGGTTTGCTTTCTTTCAACCCTGGGAACTGAAAGATGGTCCTTCGGTATATTGTTTCGCTACGAAGTCCCATCGCTTGTCCTCTATATTTTTCCTGTATTCCAGCCTTGTTTGTATTGGGATCTTTTCAAAGCTGTTCATCAGGTTATCTCCCATGGTCTTGGTTTCCGCTAAATTGAAAATAAAAGGACGCGTTCCTCGGAAGCCCAAGAATTTTATTCAAGAAGCGTCTCTTGATATGTCGATGAGGATCAATTTGTTTGCTTCCGGTGGCTTTGCGACTTGATTTCGTACGTTACCGCCGGCCATTTCGTGAGGTTGTATATTTTCAGTGCAGTTTTTAAGCTTATTCTCTGTCGGTACTTCTGCCTTCCTATTAACTGTGCCATCTTTCTCCTTTTGTTGTGGATTTGCTTGGTAGTGGTTAATATGATCTGGAGTGTCACTCCTAAGTACTCATATTTATTGCTGAAATCTATCTGACAGCTCCCTATGTATGCTTTGTCCAGACGTTTCAGTCACTCTCCTTTCCTGAATTTGACTTCTTGGCTTTTTCAAAGTTTCTCGTGACGGAGTTATTGCTGGAGTTTGTCTAGACTCATCTGGAGCGCCTCTAGGCTTCTGCAGTAGATTACTAGATTGTCTGCGTACTTAATAGAATTTGTTTCACGAAAAGCGCTTTAATTGCGGCCGGCAGGTCTGCTACGAATATCAAAAAGAAGCTTAGTGTGTCACCTTGCAGGACACCTTGCTTTTAGAAGATCGTTTTGGATAGTTCCATTCCATTTTCGATTTTGACATACTTTTTTTTAGAAGATGGTGAATCAATCTAAATAGTTTACTCTTGATCCCATTAGGGTACTGTATTAAGGAACGACTATGTAGAGAAATAGTCAGTGGTATTATCAAGTGGTATAATAGATTGTGGTATTATCTAACTAGTCTAATTAATTAAACAGATGGTATTTTATAAATGTTTTTATTCAATTAATTTCTCTGGTAAAACATTCCAATTTATGGAATATTTGAATTTTAAAGAATTTTCCGGTTGAACATTCTGAAATGTGTGTGGAATTTTTAATTGGAAAAGGTATTCGTGTGTGTGCGTGCGCTGTGGGAATCCGGACGGATCTGTTTTATATTGTCGCGAATGGAAATTAATTCGCGCCTATTTAAATATTTAATGTACCGTCTGAAGCGAACGCAGAGATAAAATTTAATTTACCGCGAAAAAAAGTGATGTCATCTGTTTGCCAACCTAATTCAGTCACAGAGAATTTATTATATTAACAATGTATGAGATTTAGTAATATTATAGTCGATAAATGATAATAGAACTAGACAGACTAATTTATTATTGTAACGAGAGATAATAGAATGAGATAATAAAACAACTTTTCAAACAAAATTCTGTCTGGATTTATTTTGTTTTCTTTTTATTCACTGTGCACTAATATGACGCAGAAATAAAGCATGGAGAAACAATCCATATCACCAAAGTTCGATGTGTTAGTAGTAATAATACTTTACTTTATTTGTCTGAAAACTACGGAAATGTCTCGGAAAATAATCGACATTTGGAAAAAAGTTTGGAATAAAATTTGAAAAAGTCTGGAATAAAAAAAATTAAATTTTCTATATAAAAGTCTTTAAACTAATTAACTAATGATTTTTATTTAATTGTCTGTCAGGTTGTTTATAATGGAGTTCATAACAAAGTCAAATTTTGTTTTTCTTTTACATTTTTCTTGTCTCCAGATTATACACAAAAACAAATCGAAATTTTGAAAAATATTTGAAATAAAACTTGTAAATAGTTCACTTTTCGTTAAAAATCCATGACATTTATCGATTTTTTACCTGTCAAGTTGGTAATAAGTAATATAAAACAATAGCAATAGAATATTGTGCAACTAGGGCTGTAAGTTGTCAATTGCCCACGACAGCAAAATTCGACGCACGAACAAAGCTCTCATTCGCTCGAGAGAGGAATTGACAATACCGCACGAGTTGCAGATAATATTTTTTATTACTCATGCTAGGGGACGTCCAGGGGCCATCCAAAAAAATAGAATCAAAAATTAAGAATTTGCTTTTTCAATTGTCTCCGGGATGTGTTTTCTCCGGGATGTGATTCCTCATAAGAACTCTCTTTATTCTCCGGTATCACTATAGAACTTACACTCATTTTAAAATGTTATTATTATTAAATTATTTATTGTCCTCCAGACAAAGAAATATACATTCTGATTCAATTACAAATTATAAAATTACACATTAAATACAATGTACATAAATGGAATTGAATGGAGAACAAAAGAACTTATTCAAGAAATTAGCAAGAATTTCTCAATCTTCCATAAGCCCTCTTTGTTATCTTTAGGTAAACCTTATACCACTAACATAGGAAAAGGAGACGAATATTAACGTTCATTTTTCTAAATGCTCACTCTATTTTGCACACTGTATTATTTGCCTTTAACATAATTTTTATACTGTTCAACGCTCGCCGCTAGCCTTAACTCCATTGGTAGATTGTTAATTATGGACGCTATTTGGTAAGTGTACGAAGATTTAAACTTTGAGATATGGTGTATAGGTGGTCAACAAGCCCTTGTTACGCATATTAATTGTATGAACGCCCGTTCTGAAGGTTATTTTGTTGTACAGATACCTAGGTAATTTGCAGTAAAGGATTTTTTAAAAAGACATGTAAGATGAAATTTTCGAAGTTTTTCCTTATTAATCCATTTGCATCGAATTTCCGTGGATATTTTTGGCGACTTTGTAGGCCATGAACAAATCTGATACACCTATTTTGTGCTCGTTGTATTCTGGCGCGGTCTGCATTATTAATGAAACTAATATACACCGGTTCAGGATAACTAAGCATTGACAAAACATAGGCAATCACTATTTTCCTTTTTAAGTTTATAGATAAGACACTCCTACAGGAATGCAACACTTTCAATTTTAAATAAACACCGCTTTCTTCTTCTTCTTCTTTATTCAGCCTGTCTCGTCCACTGCTGGACATAGGCCTCTCTTAACATCTTCCATCTACTTCTATCTTGTGCTTCTTGCATCCAGTTGGTGGCGATGCGTTTCACATCGTCTGTCCATCGGGTGGGTGGGCGTCCTCTACTTCTGTATGCCTCCTGTCTAGGTCGCCATTCCAGGATCTTTTTGGTCCATCTGTTGTTTGGCATCCTTGCGACATGCCCGGACCAGTTCCATTTTAGTTTGGTTATTACTTCAATTGCATCGCTAACCCCAGATCGCTGTCTTAGTACTTCATTCCGCACTTTATCTCGCAATGTAATTCCGAGCATGGAACGTTCCATGGCTCGTTGCGCCACTCTGATCTTTTGGACGGACTTTTGTGTGAGTGTTAGAGTCTCCGCTCCGTAGGTTAAGACTGGTAGGATGCACTGGTCAAACACCTTACGTTTTAGGCAGTTGGGGTTGTCGGATTTGAAAATGTGTTTTAGTTTTCCGTAGGCTGCCCACGTTAGTCTTAGCCTCCTTCCAATCCCATGTGTCTGGTTGTCTCTGCCGATTTTAATCTCGTGGCCTAGATACTTGTATGATTTGACTTGCCGGATCTCAATCCCTTCCATTATAAAGTTTCGGGAAGGTACTATAACACGCTTTAAAAGTGTTGAAACATGTGATGATAATTTGAATCTGTCATCAATTAATAGTCCGAGATTTTTTTATGCATTTGTTATGTTTAGGCGCTGATCATGCATGGTAATTGTCAGTTTTTCCTTAATAGCTACTTGTTTTCTTTTTGAGGTAAATATCATGATTTTAGTCTTGCTCGGGTTGATCGTGAGGGATTGTCCAGTGGAGAATTTAGCTATACTTCTCAGGTCATCATTTATAAATCGTTCAGCGAGTTCAAACTTATCAGAAGGGAAAGTATATATTATCTGTGTGTCGTCAGCATACTGGTGATGAGGACCATTCTTTATTGATGCTCCAATATTTATAGTGTATAGAGTAAACAATAATGGTCCCAACAAAGAACCCTGCGGCACAACGCCATTTACAACTATACTTTCCGAGATATCATTTTGTAGAGTAACCCTTTGACTTCTGCTCCGCAATAAACTAGCAAATAACTTTATAGTGTTTTTGGACATCCTATATAGTGTAAAATACTAAGAAGCATACGATGATTTATGTTTTCTTTAATTTTAATTTTGTAATGAAGAAAAATTTTCTGTTACTTTTTTAATATTGAGGTCTTGATTGTGTTTACTTTATTTATTCAATTGTTGTTTTAAATGTAACTTAGCGATTTCTATTAATTTAATTAATATTTGCGTTTAAGTTATGTGGAAATAATTGGCGCCAAGATAGTACTTATCTCGCATGAGTAATAAAAAATATTTTTTGTTAAATCCAGTTAGGAATAGTTCGATTTTTCAATACTCAATTGGATGCGGAAAAGTTGAATTTTTCCAAACTTGAATGGAAAAGTAAGACAAAAAAGAATCAATGCAAGCTTTATTTTTTATATATGTTAAGTACAAACTTAGAACAATTTCCAAAAAGCCAATTATATTAATTATTATCAGACTTTTCACTTAGTATGTTTTTCTGTTGTCTGACTCATCTGTCCCAATTCCAATCCTGCAGAAGGCGTCATCACAACACATTAGTTTGCCATAACCTTGTGACTGCGGCTCTCCAACTATTTTGGACGCTACTTTTAATTTATATTCAATAGAGTTTTCAATGTTTTCATTCAGCGACGCTACTAGATTTTAAATTTCCATGAAGCTTTAAAAGAATGAAGTCGTCCCCTGCGCCTGCAAGCAGTGTTGCTGAAGTCCCCCTGAAGCAATGTCCAGTAAACGTAGTCTGTTAGAAAAGTATCCGACCTTTATCCGGTAAAAAAAACTGGCAGACCTGGAGCGTTGGAAACCTAATCACCCACAAAGTAGTCTCCTTGGGACTTCACACACTTCTCCCAGCGGTGCCGCCATTGTTAGAAGCATTCCGAAAAAGCCTCTTTCGGAATAGTCTTTAGCTGGGCTGTCGTTGCAGCCATAATGTCCTCTCTTGACTTTGGGGAATAGCCAGAAGTCGCAGGGGCATATAAGGAGATTAAGGAGCCTGTCGAACCAGAGGAGTCTGGTTTTTCGCCAAAAAATTGTGAACCAAGTGCGAAGAATGTGCTGGAGCATTGTCGTGATGGAGTCGCCAATTTCCTGATGACCACAACTCCAGTTGCTTGCACCGCACAGCATCTAATAGGCGACGTAGGACATCCCTTATTTCACTTGCCGTCATTTTACTTGCATTGAAAAACCGACGACAGCACAACACACTACATCACTCGAACACTGCTCGATAGCAACTGACGCTATCTACAGGCGGGAAAAAAATCACGCATGCGCACGAAGATTCAAGGTCGGCCCATGCAAGCGCGCTTGATTCAAATCCATCAGGTTTTCAAAGTAAAAAGTAAGGCCGTATACTTTTCTATCAGACCACGTACTTTATAGACCTATACTTTATTAACCATTAAAAATAACTGTATACCATACCCAAACACAGCTAAGTATATAGGTATAACCCTAGATACAAAAGTTCTTTGAAAAGAACATGTAGTGAAAAAATTGGAAGCATTAGGTATAAACTATCGTAAAATGTGTTGGCTATTAGGTCGCAATTCGCAAGTATTATTATATAACCAGAATTTAAAACCATTGAGGAATTATGGCATTCAACTCTGGGGGTGTGCCAAATCATGTCACAGAATTAAAATTCAGCGATTTCAAAACAATGTTCTACGAAATATTGTTAATTCACGGTGGTATGTACGAAATAGCGACATTCATCGGGACCTTGGCATCGAAGATATTTACAGTGCGTTTAAAAGGCTTTAACGGGTTTAAAGGCTTTAAAAGGCTTTTAAGGCTGCTAACCACGAACCAAGGCTCCACAACCACGTCAACGCTGAAGCGATCCAACTTCTGGATACACATGGAATAAGAAAACTGAACGAACTAGTGTAGTGCGAGAACTTAGATATACCTTAGTGATATAACTTAGATATAACTTAGTGCGAGAACTTAGCTATGTATGTGCTGTGTGATGTTCCTGAAACGTTTGGTGAAAACTTTCGGTGACCAGTGGGCGAACAGTAGAGTACGCTCCGTGATATTGTAGATTAGAAAAAAATATATATAGGCAGTCAGGCACTGCCACTGAAGTGAAAAATTTTGAAAAAATACTGCTTTAAAACTGGTTTTAAGGATTTATCAGTATGTTAATTAATCTAATAAAATTTGGTACATAGTTTGTTAGTATTGTTTTATGTAATTCTGGAACATAACTCACTTCTGAAGGAGAATGACTGTTAATGTCATCATCATAATATGAATTTGAATCCGGAATGTTTGCTTGATTCTGTGTTGATAGGTCAGCAAAATGAATTAGTAGGATATACCTATGGCACATTTCTTGTTGATGGGTCTGCAATTTGCGAGTTATGGATATTTTGACTTTTAGAAACATAACTGCTGTTGAAGATTTATCTGTATGTAAATTAATTTTTGTTTGGAATAGTCTTTACGACGTTTAATTTTTTCCTCCTTGTCAGCTGTGCTTCTTCGATGTTTGGAAATTTCTGAATTAACTATTGCAAGAGTTTTCTTCTTATTCTTATCTCTATATCGCTGACTATTAATTTTATTTTGGAGTTTCCTTCCTTTGGAGAGCACACGAGTACATTTGGTTGCCTAAAACTTTGATGAATCTGATTCGTGATGTACCATGAATTCTTCGATACAATCCAGTAATCGGAACATTCCAATAGTCCGGCACTAGCATATCTACTAGTACATCCGCAAAAGTACTTACTCTTGTACTGCACACTGATTATAGGGGTTGATATTTCCTTAGAGGCGCTGCGTTCTGTCAACACTGCCAAAAATTTTCCAATAATCCGGCACTAGTACATCTACTATTACATCCGGGGAATTTGTGAAGAATATGGGAATGGCCATTTTTTTTGGAGTTGGCGGATTTTTACCTTGAATAACTGTTACTAATCGTCCTCCGTAGTGTATTTGCAAACTTAGAGAGCCAAAACGAAGCTTCTACGTCGATTTATTAAAAAAATATACGGGTTTTTATGAAAAAAATGACATTTTTTTGACGCAACAGTTAATATTTTCCTTCACTACCTAACCTCTCTAATTACTTGTCAAACAAAAAGTGCAGGAGAAGCCCAACCGACGTTGCCAATTTTATCTTTTTATTTTACCTTGTTCTGGTAAACATTCAATATACAATTTCTTCACATGCACTTACAACAACATTGAAATATAAATTTAATTTTTAATTCTAATTTCATTCTAATTGGTTTAACTCAGGTTAACTCAATACTTCTTGCAACTTTATCTTATTTTAGACCATATAGGCGCAGCAGTGCGTTTAAATTTATGGCCCTTGACGGTATTATTAAAAAAATAGGTACCGAAGGAGACACAGACCCGTCTGCAACTTCACATCTATTTAAAAGTTTTGCGCATACGCATTGTTGTAGCAGAACATAGACGTAATTTTATTATATTTCAATATTATAAACTGAATTTGACAAAAAAAATCTAATTTTTGCAAAGTATTAAAAAAAACAAAACACAGTTTTACTAAAAATTTTATAAAAAAATTACCATTTAAACAAAAAAATACAAATTAATTGAAATTTTGATAATAACAAAACATAATACTATTTTGATATAAAAATACATATCAAAAAAATAAATATTCAATATTCTCGTTTGCATCAACCACATCACAATCACAAAAAAATCCTCTATCTAAGAAATCGAAATGCAAAAAATCCATATGAAAACAATGTCCGAACTCAATTTAAAACCTGGAGAGCGGACAAACAAAGGGATGACGATTGAGAACCAGAGGGCATTAAAGACCACTAAAAAAAGGAAAAAAATTAACAGAAAAACTGCAATTTTAACTGTTAAAAAACTTACTAATTAACTGTGATTTAGTCTTCGTCATCCTCGTATTCCTCATCTGTGTCACGATCCTTACCAAGACCTCCTTCTGGCAGGGGATGTACGGGATTGTACAACTTACCTGCCATACGGAAAAGTTCCAGAGTGGGATCGAGCCGAAGCTCTACACCTCTTCTGAAACATGTATCGAGCAAGATTACCGGGTACGTGTGATTTGGTACGACCAGATGACGACATGGAAGATTTAGCGGCCCTCCAAGATGACTCTATGGCATTTGTATGTGCCCCAGTTACGGGATCTACGAAGTTAATTGAATGATTAACTGTTAAATGCTTGTAGCCATAGTCACTGAGACCGCTATAGGCCTTCCAACAGTCACTGATAACCGTCGTACCCGGAGCTATCCATGTCTCGATTAAAGGCACAAGAGTATCAGAGTCGCGTTTCTCAACGGCTACCATAAAAACGCGACCAGTGCCACGTTCGTAACCGCCGAAAACCCACTGCCCTTCCACTCTGTGACCCCTATGATATTTGCGCTTTCCGAACTTGGATTCGTCAATCTCAACGATCTTATTAAGACCACCGAGTTTCTCAGGTTGGGTAAAAAAATTATCAAAAACAATTTCTCGGCAAAAAGATGCCCAATCAACTAATGTATGCATGGACATCTTCAATTGTCTGCCGATCAATGTCAGTGATGCATTTTGAACCCAAAAAGAAACAAACCCAAGTATCTTCAATAATGGCAACTTTGAATTGGCAAAAAAGGTGCCACGTCGGAATTCAACTCTATAACCACAGGTTTTGTTCCTTTCACCTTCCTGACTAATTTTATTAGAGCACAGCCAACGAACACCATCCACTCTACAATAAAAAAATTACGGATATCAAAATTTAAGGATACATTAAAAAATATTTAAAATATAATAATAAAAATAAACAACTACTAACCTTTCAACGTCTTTAGATAATTTTAATACACCACCACACTTCAAGCATTTGTAGCTCCCCTCTGCGGGAATTAATCCCCACTCTACTAATTTTGGGATTTTCTTTTTGGAGTCATTTAAAATTTCATTAATTTCTAATAAAGTTAAATAATCTATTTTTGAAGAAGCCATTATTTTTGTAACTCCTTGCTACTTAAAAAAGCTCTTCTAAAAACTTATTTTGTTTAAATAAAATATTTTGTTTAAACAAAATATTTTGTTTAACCTTCTAGATAAATAAACAGACAAATAACACGCGTAAAATAACGCACGCGCATTACAGTAACTTTTAAATAAACATAAGCGTAGTAAAAATAAATTTTCTGACGTAAGTATATTAAATTAAACTGTAAATATAATTAAAAATAATAGTTTAAGTATTTCAATATTTCTCAGATAATTAATTTTCACTACGCCTATGTTTTTTATATCAATTATTTTAAAAAATATACACTGCCACATTTTCCGTGCATTTACCGTGCGTATGTGGATTGATCGAGAATACGCACTGCCGCGCTGTATGCGATCTATTCTCTCTCATACAACCTAACCTAACCAACTCTCAATTAAACCACATGCGTGCGGCAGCGCGAACTAAATTCATAATCTAACCAAGGTAAAACCACCGGTCGTTGCCACTCTTGCAACTTTATCTTATTTTAGACCATATAGGCGGTACTCTTAAGACCATATAAAAACCTAATCTAACCAAGGTAAAACCACCGGTCGGTGGCAACAGCGTATCTGCTGTATAAACATATTTTCTGTCAAATAACCGGACAGAAGTTGCAGTTATATTTGTTGTTAAAAAATGTCAGTTTTTTGGATTACAAAAGCCCGTATATTTCTTGAACCAGCCGACGTAGAAGATTCATTTTTACTTTCCACGTTTAGAAATACAGTTTGGAAGACGATTAGCAACAGTTAGTGAAGGTAACTCCACCATTCCCATATTCTTCATAATAGCCACATCCGGTAAAAGTACTTACTCTTGTACTGCACACTAATTCTACGGGTTGATATTTTCTTATAAACGCTACGTTCTGTCAACACTGCCAAAAACTTTGACTATTATGTTTGACGTTCATAGCCAACTTGAAATATATGCGGATAGATGCGGTCTATTGAACACCTCTTTGAGTAATAGAATTTTTTTCTATAGAACGCAGCTATTGATGACGATGACGCAAATGTATGATTTTTCACTCTACCCAAATGTCATTCAGCGCGGCTATAGAAGTTTTCACTTCAAAAATTAATGGTTAGTTTAGTTAAGACTTGTTTTAGTAATTACTGGATTTTCTTCATGATGAAACGATTAATAAAAAAAACTGCAATTTTCTGTGGTATTGCAGCAATGGTGTTGATCCCCATAGCTTGTCTTGTAGATCTACGATTACAGTAGCCAATAAAAACCTTGTATTTTGAATTCGTGAAGACCGCAGGAATAGTACGTTCTAAATATTTTTAATAAATCTATAACATCGTGTTATAGCAATTTCTTTTCCAACATTTGTTTTGGTGTGTGGAATTTCAATCAGAAAACGTGATTTCATATCTTGTATCCAGATTATATTTTATATCAAGAAATGTTATCTCTTCTCGACGCAACCCTCCGCTAATTCATACAACCAACACCACCTAAAATGAAGGATTTAGTATGTAGCACCAAATATTGTGGTAAATTTTACCTTTATCAACAAATATTTGTTATCATCTGCTTCGTTCAAAAATTTCTCTACCTTCAACTTTGTAAAGACACTAGACTTCTTTAGAGTAAGGCCGATTGACTTCCTTTTAATGAATGCTATCAATCCAGGATAATTCTTAATTTCTATCTTCTTGTTCACACTAATTGCAGCTCGTAACATTGAATATAGACTCCATAATGTAGAGCTTTTCAAAAGACTTCGGTTCAAAATATGCTACTTTTCGAATTCTTTAAACGCCTTGTTTTTACAACGTGTTTTTGAAGTGAAAACTTCTATAGCGGCACTGAATGACATTTGGGTAGAGGGTAAACTCGTAGATTTGCGTCATCGTCATCAATAGCTGCGTTCTATAGAAAAAAATTCTATTACTCAATGATGTGTTCAAAAGAACACATGTATACGCATATGTTTAAAGTTGACTCTGAACGTCAAATTTAATAGTCAAAGTTTTTGGCAGTGTTGACAGAACGTAGCGTTTCTAAGGAAATATCAACCCGTAGAATTAGTGTGCAGTACAAGAGTAAGTACTTTTACCGGATGTGATAGTAGATGTACTAGTGCCGGATTATTGAAAAGTTTTTGGCAGTGTTGATAGAACGCAGCGCCTCTAAGGAAATATCAACCCGTAGAATTAGTGTGCAGTACAAGAGTAAGTACTTTTACCGGATGTAATATTAGATGTACTAGTGCCGGATTATTGAAAAGTTTTTGGCAGTGTTGATAGAACGCAGCGCCTCTAAGGAAATATCAACCCCTATAATCAGTGTGCAGTACAAGAGTAAATACTTTTGACGAATGTACTAGTGGATATACTAGTGCCGGACTATTGGAATGTTCAGATTACTGGATTGTATCGAAGAATTCATGGTAAATCACGCATCAGACCCATCAAAGTTTTAGGCAACCAAATGTACTCGTGTGCTCTCCAAAGGAAGGAAACTCCAAAATAAAATTAATAGCCGGCGATATAGAGATAAGAATAAGAAAAAAACTGTTGCAATAGTTAATTCAGAAACTTCTAAACATCGAATAATCACAGCTGAGAAGGAGGAAAAAATGAAACTTCGTAAAGAATATTCCAAACAAAAATTAATTTACGTACAGATAAATCTTCAAAAGCAGTTATAAGGCATGTTTCTAAAAGTCAAAATTTCCATAAGTCACAAATTGCAGACCCAACAACAAACAATGTGCCATATATGCTACCAATTCATTTTGCTGACCTATCAACACAGAATCAACCAAACTTTCCGGATTCAAATTCATATTATGATGATGACATTAACAGTCATTCTCCTTCAGAAGTGAGTTATGTTCCAGAATTACATAAAACAATACTTACAAACTATGTACCAAACTTGATTAATTAACATACCGATAAATCCTCAAAACCAGTTTTAAAGCTGTTTTTTCAAAAGTTTTCACTTCAGTCGGCAGTGCCTGACTGCCTATATTTTTATTTCAACTAACGCATCAAAAAAGAATCTCAGGTCTAAAACGGAAAAACATCACTTTTCCTAACTTATTGTTGCCAGAAACTCGCAAATAATACATAAATTAAACGAAATTTAGAAAAAAATGCTTCGAATAAATTTTGTATAAAACAGTGGTAGTAGACAGAATGAAGTTTCAAGTGCGACAAATATGCGATATTTTATTAAATTTTACCATCAATGTTGTCTTTTAAATATTGCGTCAATGCTTATTTAACATTAAATTCTTGTTAAACTCAGTTCATTCGTCAAAATTGTATCGACAGAGGTTGGAGTTAATAGTAGTTTATGATACAAGTGTGTGAAAAAGGCTTTGTGCATGAGTTGAGAAGTTTAAATTTATCTTTAATCGTAATGAGTGCCGTTTACACACGTGTATCATACATTATTTTATCTACGAAGCATGTTAAAATACTGTTCAATTTACAAAAAAATAATTGTTTCTTACCGATCATATTGAAAAATTGTAATTTTGAGAGACAAAATACTTCAACTCACTGACACAGTAAGGTAAGAACATTCAGCACCTCTGTGGCAAAAATTCCTGACTAGTAAAAAACGGAAACGAAAACTAGTAAAAGACGGAAACACAACACACGTAACACGTATTAGGTCGTTGTCAATGTAATCTAGGTTAACCTAGATTTAATCTAGATTAGGTTATGGTTAGGTTAAGTTATATTAGAGGCAGATAATCCAGATTGAAAGGCCGAGACTTCTTGATTCAAAATAAGAAACATTAATTAAAAACATAATTTTAATGAACGTCAGAAAATTTATTTTCACTACGTTTATTTGTTTTTTTTTTTAGTAGCAGCAAAGATAAATCGTTTAATAATGAAACTATATTTGATTTACATTGGACTTTTACGCACGATTTTGATACTTTTACACACGATTATAATAATGGATATTATTATATAATTACACAATAAATTACATAATGTGAAGGAGACATACAATAATTTATTTATTAATGTGTTCATTTTGGTTTGCAAGTAGATAAACAGTTTTAAATATTTTTTACCTGAATTAATTTCAGGAGATTCCAATTCGAGCGGTTGAGCGGAGCGGACGTGTTTTGTGAAGCGAGTTTTACGGATTGAGTTTTTTATTTGTGACGCGTAAAAACGGCGCGCGATAAGGAAAAAAAAGGAAAGAAAAAGAAAAAATGAAAAAAAGTGAGAGTGAAAGCGACCGAGACGAGGATTATAAAAGGAAAAGAGAAAAGGGAAGAGAGTCAGAAGAAAGGTTGAACCCCTTTCAAAAAAGTAAAAAACTGGAAAGATCACCGGCTAAAAAGGAAATGGGTGAGGAAATGAAGATGCTGAAAAAAATTATGGAAGATATAGGGGAGATAAAGGAAGAGAATCGGAAGATGAGCCGGGAAATGGAATATTTGAAAAATATGATGCGTGAAAAGGAAGAAAAATGGGAAAGAGAAAAGACAGAACTAAATGAAAAAATTAAAAGACTGGAGGAGAAAATGGAAGAGAAGGAAAAAATAATGAGAAAAAAGAATATTGTTGTGACGGGACTGGACGAAGGGGAATGTGAGAACGAGAAGAATCTGGAAGAATGGATAAAGGCAGAATTAGAGGTAGAAGTGACGGTGAAAGAGATGTATAAAGTAAGTGGAGGGAAAATGCTAGTGGCGGAACTTGGGACCTGGGGTGAAAAGCGGAAAGTTATGGAAAATAAGAGGAAACTAAGAGAAAAAAGGGAAAAGAGAGTATACATAGACGACGATCTGACAAAGAAGGAAAGAGAAATACAGAAGGAATTAAGAGCGATAGCCAAAGAAGAGCGACAAAAAGGACGGTGGGCGAAAGTCGGTTATAAAAAGATATGGATAGACGGAAAAGGCTTTAAGTGGGATGATGAAAAGGGGGAGTTAAACACAACAAATTTTTGAATAAGAGCACAAGGAAAAGACGACAGGACAGAAAACGGAAAACGAACATGGAGAGGAATAAGGAAGAAACGGAGCAGTTAAGAATAGTATACTGGAACACAGCGGGGATAAAAAACAAAGACAGTGAGTTTTGGGAATATTTGGGAAAATTTGACGTAGTGGGATTGGTAGAAACGTGGGTGGAAGAGAAGGGGTGGGAAAAATTGGAAAAAATAATGCCGAAAGAGTTTAAGTGGAAGTGCCAATTTGCAGAGAGGGTAAGCAGGAAAGGGAGAGCTAAAGGGGGGATAATAATGGGAGTGAAAAAGGGTTTGGAAGAAGAAAACAGAACCGAAGCAAAAGAAGAAAGAGGCATTATGGAAAGAACGGTGAAAATTAGACAGAAAAAATGGAGAATTATAACAATATACAGCAGAAGTATGAAAGAAACGAAGAGAATGATAGAAGAGCGAGTAAAACAGCAAGACGAGGGAACTCTGGTGATTGGGGGGGACTTTAACGCAAGAATTGGAGGAAAGGGAATACGGCTAGAAGAAGATCAAACAACAATAGAAAAAAGACCAACAAAAGACGCAACAGAAAACGCCGAAGGGAGACTACTGATTAGTCTAGTAGAAGAAAGAGGGTGGGACATACTTAATGGAAACAGTATAGGAGATGAGAAAGGAGAGTACACATATATTGGACCAAGAGGGGAGACAGTTATTGACTATGTTATGGTGAATGAAGAAGCATGGGATGAAATAGAACAATTCAAGGTGGGAGAAAGAATCGAGTCGGATCATATGCCATTGGAAGTGAAGACAAAAGGAAGAGAGAAAAATAGAAGAAGTGAGAAGGATGTTAGAAGAAAAATTGTCAAGAATATCTGGACGGAAGAAGCAATAGAAAATTATAGAACAAGACTTAGGGAGGCTAGATACGAAGAGGAAGGGATAAACGAAAAAGTGAAAGAACTGGGTGATCACGTAAAAAATGCAACAGAAAAAAAAGTGATAGAGACAAGAGTGAAGGTGGGGTCTTGGAAAAACGAGTGGTGGGATAAAGAATGCAGGGAAGGGAAGCAAGCAGTAAGAAAGAAATTAAGAAATTGGAAAAGAGGAACAGCAAGTAATGAGGATTACAAGAGAGCACGCAAGAGGTACAAATTAGTATGCAAGGAGAAGAAGCAAAAGAAATGGATGGAAGAAGAACTAAAGATGAAAGGCATAAAGACGGAAGAAGAGGTATGGAAATACATAAATAGGGAAAGAAAGAAAAAAGTAGAAAGAGTGAGTAATAGAATTACTATGGAGGAATGGAGAAAGTACTTCAGTCAGCTGCTGGGTGGTGATGAAATCAGACAGGAAAAGAAAAAGAGTCAACACAGGGTGGGAGAAATAGAAGAGATAACAAGAGAAGAATTAGAACAACAACTGAGTAAACTGAAAAAGAAAAAGGCACCGGGGAGGGACGGTATACAGAATGAATCGTGGATATATGGAACTGAAAGGGAAGCTGACAGGCTGTTGGAGATAATGAATGGAGTGTGGAAGGGAGAGGGCTTCCCACAGGAGTGGAAAGAGGGGATAATATGCCCCATATATAAGAAAGGAGAAAGGGAAACAGCAAGCAATTACAGGGGGATCACGATGCTCAATACGGCATATAAGATATATGCAATGATTGTAGAAGAGAGATTGACGAAGGAATTGAAGGAGCGAGGTGTGATACCAGACGGACAGGCGGGATTTAGGAAAGGGAGAGGGACCATGGATAATGTATACATCTTGAATCACATAGTAGGGAATGAGATAAAAAAGAAGGGCGGCAAGGTGTATGCATTATTTGTGGACCTGAAGGCGGCCTTTGATAATGTAGCAAGAGAGGCACTGTGGGAATGCCTGAGAAAGAAAAGGATAAAGGAGCATCTGATATCAAAATTAGAAGAGATTTATGAAGAAACAATAAGTAGAGTGAGAGTTGGTGAAAGGGTGAGCGAAGGTTTTAATACGCATAAGGGAGTGAGACAAGGCTGCCCACTAAGCCCCAGCCTGTTTGCAGCATTTATTGGAGACATAGAGGAGATGTTCAGCAAGGCGCAGACGGGTGGGTTTGTGGTGGGCAAAGAAAAAGTGTGGTCCCTAGCCTACGCGGACGATTTGGTGGTGCTAGCGAGAGACGAGAAAGGGATGAAAGAAATGATAAGAAACATGGAGAAATATATGAGGAGGAAAAATCTGACAGTGAATGTGGAAAAGTCCAAGATGATGGTGTTTAGAAAAGGGGGTGGCAGGAGAAGAGTAATTGAGTGGAGATGGGAGAAGGAGAAAATTGAAGAAGTAAAAGAATTTAAATACCTAGGGTACGTGTTTAATGAGAGAAATACTGAAACAGCACACATGAGAGAGTTAGTAAAGAAAGCCAATAAAATACTAGGAGTGGTATGGGGAATAGGAGAGAGAAAATTTGGGCACGACTATAGAAGGAGAGTGATGATGTTTGATAGCCTAGTGAAAAGTGTGATGATGTATGGAGCGGAAATATGGGGATGGAGAGAGCAAGAAGGACTGGAAAGGGTGCAAGAAAAATATTTGAAATGGGTGCTAGGACTAGGTAGAGAGACCCCGGGCTATATAGTGATGGAGGAAACAAAGAGAGATGGAATAAGAATAGAAGCAGGAAAGAGAGCAATAAGTTTTGAGGAGAGAGTGATAGAGAGAGGAGAGTGCAGAATTCTGCAAGAGTGCCTCAAAGAAAAAAGAAAAGAAATAGGAAAGGGGGTGTGGAAAGAGAGGGAAGCATATCTAGAAAGAAACGGGTATGCAGGAGCGGAGATAGAAAGAATGAGAGAGAGAGGTAGAGTAATGACAGAGGAATTGGTCCAGAGAGATAGAGATGTGCAAAGGCAAGAAAGGAGAGCAAGAATTAGGGAGTCTAGGTACAATGGGAAATATGAAAAAATAATAACGGAAGAACTGCCAAAGTACCTAGGAAGAGAAAGTAGAAAAGAGAGAGTGACAATAGCAAGATTCAGATGTGGAAATGAAGAGAGAGATAATAAATTTTGGATGGAGGATAGGAATAGAGTATGCAGGATGTGTGGAGAAAACAAGGAGACAATAGAACACCTGCTGAACGAATGTTCAGAAATGAGAGAAAGGGACGAGTGTAGAGAAGAGATTTTAAATGAGGATGGAAGAGGGATAGATTGGATGAAGAAAGTGGAGGAGAGAAGAAGAGCAATATGTGGGGCGGGAAGCTGGTAATCGTTTTAGGGATTGGAATTTAATGGCTTTCTTTTTTTTTTTTTTTTGTTTTTAGTTTGATTAGTATGATTCTTTTTTTTTTTCTTTCTCTCTTTTTTTAATTTATATTATGTACAATATTTGTATATTAATTATATATGTACTGGATTTTGATGATGTAAAATTTTGGAACCAATTTATAAACCCGTAAGGGTAATAAATATACATAATACATACCTGAATTAATAAATACCAATTCAAATAATTTAGAATAATTTATTAATAAGTAATAAGCAATTACACATTATTTGTATTACCAACAAAATAGCCAATCGGAAAATAGAGAAAATTTAAAATTGGATCAATTGCTTTTTCGTCTGAAACTTAAACTAACAAACAATTAATAAAAACAATTGAAAGTTTGTTTGTAAATTTTAATTCATTATTTTAATAATTTTTTATAATTTATTATTAACAAGTGGTAATTTATTTTAATTTATTATTAACAAGTTGTCCTGTCAATGCTTCTTTTTCATTAATTTTTTTTTAAATACATTTCATTCGTCAAAATTGTGTCGGAAAAGGTTAGAGTTAAACAGTTTTAAATATGTTTTATCTGCAAAATTAGTAAAAAGCTAATATACAAAAATCTATTAATGAAATGTGAGTTCTTATTATCCTTATTTATTATTATTTAAACTTAAAAAAATCGGAACACAGCCTGAATATATAAATATATTCAGCCTTTCCGGAGCTCTATAACAATTATTGAGTCTTTTTAGGACTACCAAACCAAATCTCACATGATATTTGTAAGTTATTTTACAGCTTTCAGTCTACCTTCGTGGCACTCAACAAAAACCATAAAAATAACATTGTTTTTAAGTATATATAATGTCTTATAGCTTAAGTGGATAGCCTTCGAGATTTATCTCTCATCAGCACAGCTTTGCTTCCATGAACAATAATTTGTAAACCACTCACTTAGAAACCCATGTGGTGTTTAGGGTTAGATGTATATAATTTTGACATTTTGAGAGAACTTTGTGGGTTCTTTGTGATTGAACTGATAAGATCTTTATGATGAATTTTTTTTAAATCATCATCTTATCATCTTATGATGATAAATGATTTTGAAATATCGGTTAAGCGTGTTCATCTTATACAGGGTACATCTTATACAGGGGAATGTAAAGTACACTTCTTATACTAACAAATGGCAGTATCAGTTTAATATTGACAAAAATGGACTCCCCGTGGGTTTTCCCCTGTACCCTTCACTTAATTTCTGATTCGTATCTTCTCTGGTTAGCAATAGACGGCTACTAGAGTACAAAATAGACACATGACTAGCCAATCAGGACTATATAAAATAGACAGTTATAAAAACTTAAAACAAAAATGGAAAACAGCCTGAATATATAAACATATTTAGCATTTCCGGAGCTTTATAATAAATAATAATAATTATTATTGAGTCTTTTTAGGACTACCAAAACAAATCTCACATGAAATTTGTAAGTTATCCACTTAAGGTATCGGAAAGACATGATATTAAAAACAATGTTATTTTTATGGTTTTTGTTGAGTGCCACGAAGGTGGACTGAAAGCTGTAAAATAACTTACAAATTTCATGTGAGATTTGTTTTGGTAGTCCTAAAAAGATTCAATAATTGTTATAGAGCTCCGGAAAGGCTGAATATATTTATATAGTCTGAATATATAAATATATTCAGCCTTTCCGGAGCTCTATAACAATTATTGAATCTTGTTGAATCTTGTGTTCCGTTTGTTTTAAGTTTGTATGATTATCGATAACGTAGGATGGTTTCACCAATTCTATATTATTATTATTTGTTTTGTTATTGGGGATGGGATATCCCATTACATCCCATTCCCAATAACATAACTAATAATTTATTAATTATTACTTAGCTATTATTAATTAGCAATTATTAATTAGCAGTAGAAAATTATTTGTAATACCAGCAAGATGGCCAAATCTTCTTATCAAACATGAGCTAACGAACGATTATTATAAAATATTATTATAAAATCAAATGGAAGTTAATATATTATTGGTTAGTGGTAATAATCGAAGCAACAAATTATAATTTAAATAAGCACAGAGTTAGTAAATGTTATTTCCACTCTTATGTGTCTAGTCTTATGTGCCTAGATTTCTCGGTGCAGTCCTGTTGAGAATTGACTGAATAGTCTTTTCTGTCTGTCCTCCTTGGTAGTGTAGTGGACAACATAACCGTCCGACAAGCGGCAGACCGGGCTTCGATTCCCCGCAGGCAGAGGCATTTCCAACAAGGGCGGGGTGAGAGGTTCCCCCAAACTACAATAAAAAACAAGAAAAATCTCTCTGTCTAGTCGTGTCGATCTAGTTTTGTCCATTGATAATTGCCGGTTTATTTTTGCCTGTCAATTCTTGTCTGTCTTGTTTGCCTATATTCTTAACTATCTATTCCTGTCTGCCCAGTTGTGACTGTCTCGTTTTGTTTGTCTAGTTTTATCTGTCTAGTCTTGTCCGTCTAGTCTTATCTGCACAATCATGTCTTTTTAGTCCTATTTGTTTCGTCTTCCAAGTTTAGTCTTGTTGGATTAATCTTGTTTGACTAGTCTTCTCTGACTAATCTTGTCTATATAATCTTGTCCCTATAATCTGTCTAGTCTAGTTTTCTCTGCCTAGTCTTCTAGTTTCTAGTAATAGTTTTCTAGTTCTAGTAATCTTTTTAGTTTTGTCTGCCTAGTCTTGTCTGTCAAGTATTATCTATTTAGTTTTGTCTATCTAGTCTTCTCGGTCTACTATCATCTATCTAGTCTTGACTATCTAGCTTTTCACTTTCTCACTGTTTGTCACAAACATATCCATTTATTTTTGCATTTTCATTAAAAACTTTTTTCAAATTTCCGAGTTCGACAGCTACATTTTCATCAGTTTTCAGGAAATATTCTTATTTCGAAGATACTATTTCCGCAAATTTATTTTCGACTGATTTCTTGATGTTTTAATAATTTTCATTTGACATTTTCCCAATATATCCTCAAATGTTTTCCTCAAGGGTTCAGAACATTTTCTTCAATTCAAATTTTCAGATAGTTTTCCACCATTTTCCGCACCTTCGAAATATTTTAAATTCCATGAATATTTTCATCAACGTTTTTGAAAATTTGAGATTGTTTTCATCAAATATATAAATGTTATTTTTATTTTAATTTCACAAATTTTCTTCTAAATATTATTTTCTTCTGATTTTTTTTCTTGTAAATATTATTTTCCTTTATGCATGAATATTTTTCTTAAGATTTCGTCAAACAATTTTGTATGTTTAGACCTGTCTCTCTAATCGTGTGTCTATACTTGTCGCCTATTTCTGTCTGTCTAGTTTGGTCTGTCTAGTTGTATCTATCTAGTCTTGTCTGTTCAGCCTTTTCGACCTAGTTTTGTCTGTTTAGAATTATTTCTCTAGTCTTCTCGGTCCGGTCTTGTCTCTGTAGTTTTATTTGTATAGTATTTTATGTATATTCTTAACTGTCTTATCTGAATAGTCTTGTCAATCTACTCGTGCCTCTGTCTAGTCTTATCTGACTGGTCGTGTCTGTTTAGCCTTATCTGTCTAGTTGTATCTGTCCTATCTTATTTATCTAGTCTTGTCTGTCTATTCGTCTGTGTCTAGTCGTGTCTGTCTAGTCTGGTCTTGTCCAGAACATTTAGCCTCAAGCATGACCTTGCGCGTGAGGACCTTCGCCACGAAGCGCTCTGTGCCTATCTATATCCATGTATGTCTACTCTTGTTCCTGTAATTTGGTTTGTATACTTTTGTCTGTCTAGTCTATCTGTCCAATCTTGCCTGCCACTTACAGTATGTGTTGCATTGTCTATCTAGTCTTGTCTGTTTAGCCTTATCTCTATAGCCTTGTCTATCTAGTCTTGTCTGTCTTGTCGTGGATGTCTTGTATTCTCTGTCTCGTCTTGTCTGTCTACTTTTCTATGTCTTGTCTTATTTGTCTACACTTGTCTGCATATTCATCTGTGTTTAGTCTTGTCTCACTAATCTTATTTAGAACCTTTAGCTTCAGCCATAGCCTACTGTTGGCGCGTGAGTAGCCTTTTCTCGAGTGCTTCTCGAGTGAAAATAAATTCAATTTCATAGCCATTTAAATCTAAGACAGTCACGCTGATCGGGGTGCGTTCTTGGCCGTTTTTCAACATGCTGTACAAATATTCAGTGTTTAGCAGTGCTACATTTGCTTTCTAAATCCTCAGAAAGGGCACCAATTTGCACCAAGACTTCACAGAGCAAACCCGATGTATAAGCCTTTAACATACTCTTGTTGAATTGATTTCCGACATAAAATAAAATTGTAGGCAAAATCGTAGGCTTTCTCGAGCCAATCAATTATGTCCATTAGATATTTGGAAATTTCTGGGGGATTAGGACCGGGGATTTTTATCGCCATTTGGATGGTTGCCATCGTTGCATAATAAGCGACAACAGTTTTCTTCTTGTCATGATCCTCTTGTTTTTTCTAGTCTTGTCTGTCTAGTCTTGTCTGACTAGTCTTGTCTGTCTAGCCTTGTCTGTCTAGTCTTATTTATCTAGTCTTGTCTCTCTTGTCTTGTCTCTCTTTTCTTGTCTGTCTGATCTTCTCTGTCTAGTCTTGTCTGTCTAGTTTTGTCTGTTTAGTCTAGTGTGTCCCTTCTTTTTGCTTTTGTTTGTCTAGTATTATCTATTTAATACTGCCTAGTACTGATGTCTATTTAGCACTCTGTATCGTATATTGTCTGTCTAGTCTTATCTCTTTATGATTACGGTTAAGGCAAATATTTATAGTGTATAAAAAGAAATATATGAGTGGATCATTATAAACCAATTTGCAAAAATGTATGAGAAAGAAGAGCGCTGTGAGTGAAAAAGTTCGGGAGAGATAAATTAGTGAGGTATTAGAGCTGCAGATGGTATCTCATCCTGCTGCGTTTAAGAACTATCCGGGCAATTTATCCTGCAGTTAATAAAGTCGAAATAAATAACGCCCCCCCGTTATTTTTTTCCGCGTTTATGACGCGCTGATAAATTGAAGATAATCCGGCGCGGCCGAAACTGGCAAAGGGACACGTAGGAAGTAGGTGGCGCGGTGGCCGATCGAGCAGAAGTAGGCTCAACATCCTGGACTGACGTGTTGATATAGTTATCTGTTTTGGCTCGGGTTTGCTTCTCGCGGCCGGATATCGAACGCCGACGATAACAATGACCGGAATATCAAACTGACATCTGCTGCTGATGTACACGATTGTTTTCCTCTTGCCTCTTACTTGCCTTCCCTATCCCCCCGTCCTTGTTATTATTCTTGGAATTTACGCACTACCTACTATGGATCACATATTATTTAACCACAAAGGGTATTTATTATCACATTTTACAATTTATTTCTTTCCTATAAAAATACAATACTTATATTCAATCACACACACATATATATATATATATATATATATATATATATATATATATACATATATATATATATATATATATATATATATATATAATAAAATAATAATAGAAAAGTAATAATCACACTCTACCGATCATTAATCGAATCTATACTAAGATATGGTATTAAGGTGTGGGGTGGTCTGTACTACAGTACTAATAAGCCCATTGTATGAGAGAGCTGGAAGTCGGAGGTTTGTCAGTCAGTGGCTCCTAAAATATCCATCTCTTTACCAAAAGACATTGCAAAAATAAGCAATTTCAAAACCTTCATCGAAAGAGTTTATAGGAAAGAACCAAAATAAATACCTAAATATCCTATAGTTGCTGTGGGTATATGCACCTATTAGTTCCGAACACAGCACATGTGAAGGCGAAGCATTATAATTTTGTTTTAGCAGTTCAAATCGGATTTTGGTTGTAAAGTCATCAATGTATATTTATTTATTAACCTGTACACATAACCGGCCCTTGGACCTAGGTGTACAAATATAAAAAAAATATATATAATTTATGTAAGAATATTGTTTAATTTGTATATAAGATTAAATTAAATAAATATGTATATCTTTATAGTAGGGGAGGGTGCGACAGGTGAAAGTAATGAGGGTATCAAGCTTTGAAGATGCCTGTAATGATACAATTCTGAGTAAAAACTAATTTTCATATTTCCATTGTTGTTTTGTTACGGCACAGACCCGCTCCGTTTAATCAGGTAACATGTTTATTATTTTTTATCAAATTCGCACGAATCTGTCAATCCGAGTTTAATTTACTCACAGCGAACAGACGGATAGAAAAAAACAAACGTGATAATAGAATGAACGGCGGATAATAAAGGACCAGGTCATGTGTGAAGGCAAACAAAAATTGTGGTGGAAAAAACAATCCATGGTTTATGTCCACAATCCAGGAGTGAGTGCACGCTTTAATGATGAAATATTGACGATTTTCAATTTTAAATAAAAAAATATATAGAGTACCATTTCAATCACCGCTGCTGATAAAACTGCAATAATATGAACCTAAGATATTCAAACGACTATTTTGTCAAACACAGCCACTTCTACATAACTTTTATTTAAATAGCCTAAACTAGATAGATCAGACTAGACAAAAACGACTAGACAGACAAGACTAGACAGACAAGACTAGACAGTTAAGACTAGACAGACAAAAGTAGACAGACGAGACTAGAGAGACAAGACTAGACAGACAAGACTAGACAGACAAGACTAGACAGACAAGACTAGACAGACAAGACTAGACAGACAAGACTAGACAGACAAGACTAGACAGACAAGACTAGACAGACAAGACTAGACAGACAAGACTAGACAGACAAGACTAGACAGACAAGACTAGACAGACAAGACTAGACAGACAAGACTAGACAGACAAGACTAGACAGACAAGACTAGACAGACAAGACTAGACAGACAAGACTAGACAGACAAGACTAGACAGACAAGACTAGACAGACAAGACTAGACAGACAAGACTAGACAGACAAGACTAGACAGACAAGACTAGACAGACAAGACTAGACAGACAAGACTAGACAGACAAGACTAGACAGACAAGACTAGACAGACAAGACTAGACAGACAAGACTAGACAGACAAGACTAGACAGACAAGACTAGACAGACAAGACTAGACAGACAAGACTAGACAGACAAGACTAGACAGACAAGACTAGACAGACAAGACTAGACAGACAAGACTAGACAGACAAGACTAGACAGACAAGACTAGACAGACAAGACTAGACAGACAAGACTAGACAGACAAGACTAGACAGACAAGACTAGACAGACAAGACTAGACAGACAAGACTAGACAGACAAGACTAGACAGACAAGACTAGACAGACAAGACTAGACAGACAAGACTAGACAGACAAGACTAGACAGACAAGACTAGACAGACAAGACTAGACAGACAAGACTAGACAGACAAGACTAGACAGACAAGACTAGACAGACAAGACTAGACAGACAAGACTAGACAGACAAGACTAGACAGACAAGACTAGACAGACAAGACTAGACAGACAAGACTAGACAGACAAGACTAGACAGACAAGACTAGACAGACAAGACTAGACAGACAAGACTAGACAGACAAGACTAGACAGACAAGACTAGACAGACAAGACTAGACAGACAAGACTAGACAGACAAGACTAGACAGACAAGACTAGACAGACAAGACTAGACAGACAAGACTAGACAGACAAGACTAGACAGACAAGACTAGACAGACAAGACTAGACAGACAAGACTAGACAGACAAGACTAGACAGACAAGACTAGACAGACAAGACTAGACAGACAAGACTAGACAGACAAGACTAGACAGACAAGACTAGACAGACAAGACTAGACAGACAAGACTAGACAGACAAGACTAGACAGACAAGACTAGACAGACAAGACTAGACAGACAAGACTAGACAGACAAGACTAGACAGACAAGACTAGACAGACAAGACTAGACAGACAAGACTAGACAGACAAGACTAGACAGACAAGACTAGACAGACAAGACTAGACAGACAAGACTAGACAGACAAGACTAGACAGACAAGACTAGACAGACAAGACTAGACAGACAAGACTAGACAGACAAGACTAGACAGACAAGACTAGACAGACAAGACTAGACAGACAAGACTAGACAGACAAGACTAGACAGACAAGACTAGACAGACAAGACTAGACAGACAAGACTAGACAGACAAGACTAGACAGACAAGACTAGACAGACAAGACTAGACAGACAAGACTAGACAGACAAGACTAGACAGACAAGACTAGACAGACAAGACTAGACAGACAAGACTAGACAGACAAGACTAGACAGACAAGACTAGACAGACAAGACTAGACAGACAAGACTAGACAGACAAGACTAGACAGACAAGACTAGACAGACAAGACTAGACAGACAAGACTAGACAGACAAGACTAGACAGACAAGACTAGACAGACAAGACTAGACAGACAAGACTAGACAGACAAGACTAGACAGACAAGACTAGACAGACAAGACTAGACAGACAAGACTAGACAAGACTAGACAGACAAGACTAGACAGACAAGACTAGACAGACAAGACTAGACAGACAAGACTAGACAGACAAGACTAGACAGACAAGACTAGACAGACAAGACTAGACAGACAAGACTAGACAGACAAGACTAGACAGACAAGACTAGACAGACAAGACTAGACAGACAAGACTAGACAGACAAGACTAGACAGACAAGACTAGACAGACAAGACTAGACAGACAAGACTAGACAGACAAGACTAGACAGACAAGACTAGACAGACAAGACTAGACAGACAAGACTAGACAGACAAGACTAGACAGACAAGACTAGACAGACAAGACTAGACAGACAAGACTAGACAGACAAGACTAGACAGACAAGACTAGACAGACAAGACTAGACAGACAAGACTAGACAGACAAGACTAGACAGACAAGACTAGACAGACAAGACTAGACAGACAAGACTAGACAGACAAGACTAGACAGACAAGACTAGACAGACAAGACTAGACAGACAAGACTAGACAGACAAGACTAGACAGACAAGACTAGACAGACAAGACTAGACAGACAAGACTAGACAGACAAGACTAGACAGACAAGACTAGACAGACAAGACTAGACAGACAAGACTAGACAGACAAGACTAGACAGACAAGACTAGACAGACAAGACTAGACAGACAAGACTAGACAGACAAGACTAGACAGACAAGACTAGACAGACAAGACTAGACAGACAAGACTAGACAGACAAGACTAGACAGACAAGACTAGACAGACAAGACTAGACAGACAAGACTAGACAGACAAGACTAGACAGACAAGACTAGACAGACAAGACTAGACAGACAAGACTAGACAGACAAGACTAGACAGACAAGACTAGACAGACAAGACTAGACAGACAAGACTAGACAGACAAGACTAGACAGACAAGACTAGACAGACAAGACTAGACAGACAAGACTAGACAGACTAGACTAGACAGACAAGACTAGACAGACAAGACTAGACAGACAAGACTAGACAGACAAGACTAGACAGACAAGACTAGACAGACAAGACTAGACGGACAAGACTAGACGGACAAGACTAGACGGACAAGACTAGACGGACAAGACTAGACGGACAAGACTAGACGGACAAGACTAGACGGACAAGACTAGACGGACAAGACTAGACGGACAAGACTAGACGGACAAGACTAGACGGACAAGACTAGACGGACAAGACTAGACGGACAAGACTAGACGGACAAGACTAGACGGACAAGACTAGACGGACAAGACTAGACGGACAAGACTAGACGGACAAGACTAGACGGACAAGACTAGACGGACAAGACTAGACGGACAAGACTAGACGGACAAGACTAGACGGACAAGACTAGACGGACAAGACTAGACGGACAAGACTAGACGGACAAGACTAGACAGACAAGACTAGACAGACAAGACTAGACAGACAAGACTAGACAGACAAGACTAGACAGACAAGACTAGACAGACAAGACTAGACAGACAAGACTAGACAGACAAGACTAGACAGATAAGACTAGACAGACAAGACTAGACAGACAAGACTAGACAGACAAGACTAGACAGACAAGACTAGACAGACAAGACTAGACAGACAAGACTAGACAGACAAGACTAGACAGACAAGACTAGACAGACAAGACTAGACAGACAAGACTAGACAGACAAGACTAGACAGACAAGACTAGACAGACAAGACTAGACAGACAAGACTAGAGAGACAAGACTAGAGAGACAAGACTAGACAGACAAGACTAGAGAGACAAGACTAGAGAGACAAGACTAGAGAGACAAGACTAGAGAGACAAGACTAGACAGACAAGACTAGACAGACAAGACTAGACAGACAAGACTAGACAGACAAGACTAGACAGACAAGACTAGACAGACAAGACTAGACAGACAAGGCTAGACAGACAAGACTAGACAGACAAGACTAGACAGACAAGACTAGACAGACAAGACTAGACAGACAAGACTAGACAGACAAGACTAGACAGACAAGACTAGACAGACAAGACTAGAGAGACAAGACTAGAGAGACAAGACTAGAGAGACAAGACTAGACAGACAAGACTAGACAGACAAGACTAGACAGACAAGACTAGACAGACAAGACTAGACAGACAAGACTAGACAGACAAGACTAGACAGACAAGACTAGACAGACAAGACTAGACAGACAAGACTAGACAGACAAGACTAGACAGACAAGACTAGACAGACAAGACTAGACAGACAAGACTAGACAGACAAGACTAGACAGACAAGACTAGACAGACAAGACTAGACAGACAAGACTAGACAGACAAGACTAGACAGACAAGACTAGACAGACAAGACTAGACAGACAAGACTAGACAGACAAGACTAGACAGACAAGACTAGACAGACAAGACTAGACAGACAAGACTAGACAGACAAGACTAGACAGACAAGACTAGACAGACAAGACTAGACAGACAAGACTACACAGACAAGACTAAACAGACAAGACTAGACAGACAAGACTAGACAGACAAGACTAGACAGACAAGACTAGACAGACAAGACTAGACAGACAAGACTAGACAGACAAGACTAGACAGACAAGACTAGACAGACAAGACTAGACAGACAAGACTAGACAGACAAGACTAGACAGACAAAACTAGACAGACAAGACTAGACAGACAAGACTAGACAGACAAGACTAGACAGACAAGACTAGACAGACAAGACTAGACAGACAAGACTAGACAGACAAGACTAGACAGACAAGACTAGACAGACAAGACTAGACAGACAAGACTAGACAGACAAGACTAGACAGACAAGACTAGACAGACAAGACTAGACAGACAAGACTAGACAGACAAGACTAGACAGACAAGACTAGACAGACAAGACTAGACAGACAAGACTAGACAGACAAGACTAGACAGACAAGACTAGACAGACAAGACTAGACAGACAAGACTAGACAGACAAGACTAGACAGACAAGACTAGACAGACAAGACTAGACAGACAAGACTAGACAGACAAGACTAGACAGACAAGACTAGACAGACAACACTAGACAGACAACACTAGACAGACAACACTAGACAGACAACACTAGACAGACAACACTAGACAGACAACACTAGACAGACAACACTAGACAGACAACACTAGACAGACAACACTAGACAGACAAGACTAGACAGACAAGACTAGACAGACAAGACTAGACAGACAAGACTAGACAGACAAGACTAGACAGACAAGACTAGACAGACAAGACTAGACAGACAAGACTAGACAGACAAGACTAGACAGACAAGACTAGACAGACAAGACTAGACAGACAAGACTAGACAGACAAGACTAGACAGACAACACTAGACAGACAACACTAGACAGACAACACTAGACAGACAACACTAGACAGACAACACTAGACAGACAACACTAGACAGACAACACTAGACAGACAACACTAGACAGACAACACTAGACAGACAAGAGCAGACAGACAAGAGCAGACAGACAAGAGCAGACAGACAAGAGCAGACAGACAAGAGTAGACAGACAAGAGTAGACAGACAAGAGTAGACAGACAAGACTAGACAGACAAGACTAGACAGACAAGACTAGACAGACAAGACTAGACAGACAAGACTAGACAGACAAGACTAGACAGACAAGACTAGACAGACAAGACTAGACAGACAAGACTAGACAGACAAGACTAGACAGACAAGACTAGACAGACAAGACTAGACAGACAAGACTAGACAGACAAGACTAGACAGACAAGACTAGACAGACAAGACTAGACAGACAAGACTAGACAGACAAGACTAGACAGACAAGACTAGACAGACAAGACTAGACAGACAAGACTAGACAGACAAGACTAGACAGACAAGACTAGACAGACAAGACTAGACAGACAAGACTAGACAGACAAGACTAGACAGACAAGACTAGACAGACAAGACTAGACAGACAAGACTAGACAGACAAGACTAGACAGACAAGACTAGACAGACAAGACTAGACAGACAAGACTAGACAGACAAGACTAGACAGACAAGACTAGACAGACAAGACTAGACAGACAAGACTAGACAGACAAGACTAGACAGACAAGACTAGACAGACAAGACTAGACAGACAAGACTAGACAGACAAGACTAGACAGACAAGACTAGACAGACAAGACTAGACAGACAAGACTAGACAGACAAGACTAGACAGACAAGACTAGACAGACAAGACTAGACAGACAAGACTAGACAGACAAGACTAGACAGACAAGACTAGACAGACAAGACTAGACAGACAAGACTAGACAGACAAGACTAGACAGACTATACTAGACAGGCAAGACTAGACAGACAAGACTAGACAGACAAGACTAGACAGACAAAACTACACAAAAAAGACTAGACAGGTAAGTCTAGATAGGTATGACTAGACAGACAAGACCAGACAGCCAAAACTAAAGAGAGAAAACTGTAACGTCCAGAAACGAAGGACAAGTCTTTTGTTTCCTTTGTGCTATTTTCTTCCTTCGTGCTAGCTTCCAGCTAGTGCTAGTTTTCTCTAGATTGCAGATAGTATATTGATAGTAGATTGATAGAGATGACGAGATGTTGTGCCCATTTTGGGGTCTCATATATCATCACTTACCGGACCACACAACTGGGTTCCGTACGTTTGCAGCTCTTCGGCCTCCCTAATTTGGGCATATATTCTTCCATTGCTGCCATTGCTCTCATACCTTTTGCTGTGGCTTCGTTGAGATTGGAAATGTAGTAGTGCCTCTTGCATCTAACTGTTAATTTGGGATATAGCTTAGTTTGCAGTTAGTGTCAACTGGACGACTTTTCATAAACCACAACAGCTAAATCGCCTGCAAAGCCTATTAACTTTGCTCCCTCCAGAAGTTCTAACCTAAAGGCTCCATCATAATGTATGTTCCACAAAATGGGGCCCATAAGCGATTCTTGTGGAACAACGCTACTAACTACAATTTTATCGGTTTCGTCATTTGTTTGAAGCTTCGAAACATTTTTAGCAAATAGGGAGATAGACAGACAGACAGACAAGACTAGCCATACAGATAGAGTAGACTATACATACAAGACAGGCAAGGCTAGACTGACAAGACTAGACAGGCAAGATTATACACAGAAAAGTAGACAGGCAAGACTAGACAGGCAAGACTAGACAAACAAGACTAGACAAATAATACTTGACAGACAAGACTAGGCAAACAAGACTAGACAGAGAAGAAAAGATGGTCAAGATAAAACTGACAGGAATAGACAGATAATACTAGACAGACACAACTAGGCAAACAAGGTTTGACAGACAAAGAACTATACAGATAAAACTAGATAGGCAAGACTATACAGAGAATAGTAGACCGGCAAGAGTATACAGACAAGACTAGACAAACAAGACATGAGTGGATAGACATTACTCGACAGACAACACGAGACAAACAAGACTAGGCAGAGAAGACAACATAGACAAGATAAGACGGGCAGGAATAGACAGGCGAGACTACACAGACACAAGAAGGCAGACAAAATTAGTCAGACAAGTCAAAATAGAAAAGACTAGACAAACAAGACTAAACAGACAAGAGTAGACAGACAAGGCTAGAGAGATGTCTAGACAGACAAGACCAGATATGCAGGACTAGACAGACAAGACTAGACAGACAATACTAGACAAACAAGAGTGGACGGGCCAAACTGGACATACAAGACTAGAAGACAAAAATAGACAGATAAGACTAGATAGACATGACTAGATACACAAGACCAGTTAGACTAACTAGGCAAAGAAGACTAGACAAACAAGACTAGGCAAAAAAACTAGGCTGATAAGACTAGAAGACTAGAAGATAAAGACGGCAGAATTTGCCGAGCAATCTAGACAGACTGAAAGTTTGTGTCATGTTTTTAATGATTTGTCTCTTCTCTCTCTAATAGTGTTTGTTATCCTACGTTATCTCTAATCAAGTGTTATCAAGTAAATTTGTCTAGTTTTAATCTTGTGTATCTAAATCTATCTAATCTAATTTGTCTAGTTTTGCCTATCTAGACATGCTTGCCTAGTCTAATCTTGTCTGTTCATTCTTTGCACCTGTCTCTTGAGTTCGCCCTATTTATTGTTCGTTCTTGTTATAGCTAGTCTTGTCTATGTAATCTCCGCACATATTAACTAGTAGAATAGTTAGGTAATGAGACATTTGTTTGAATTAGTGTTTGGAGATATACATGTGCTAATCTCCGTTATAAAACTAGTCGGAATAACAGGATTACACGGGCTAGATCTCGATTTGACAAACATAGATTTCAATAAGAGGATTTATTGCGATGTAATCCCCACACGATATTTGCGTATTCAATTCGAGGCGCAACCGAAATCAATCAGTGTCATCGATATAATTGTGTATGTGTCGGTTTGTCCGTGTGCGTTTCCAACGACCGAAACATCGTGTAAAAACGTGTTTTCCAGTCAGAGGCTCCGGCTTTATAAGCTTGTTTCGACCGGTTTATTACGTTGTTGAAACGGGAATTACAACTAATTTATGGCGCGTTCGGTTCCTGTATAACATGGCCACCGACAACCGCAATCGCAATTATGATGATAATTAGGTTCCATCTTCTTTTTCCCATACGGAAATTTCAAATTAAAATTTGTTTTCAAATGCTGAAATAAACGTATTGAATGGAAGGCTGCAAAAAGTTGTAGCTAAGTGACTGCGAATATTCCGGCGAAACAAATTTTCAAGACGGCCGAATCGATCGCCACACCGTTTCAAAATCAACTGAAAAGAAATCGAATCAAGTTTTATGAATGCACCAAATATGAATTACCTATATCTAGACCTTACCTATGTCTAGATTAATTTATAGGTAATTCATATTTGGTTTATTCATAAAACGGTTTGTTTTCAGCTGATGTCGAAACGGTGGTGTGGCGATCGATTCGGCCGGCTGGAAAACTTGTTTCGCCGGAATATTCGCAGTCACTTAGGCAAAACTCGGCGAACGAATCGAATTAGCGATAAGAGAGTTTTCTGTTTATTCACTCCACGCGAGCTTTTTCTTGCCGAAAATTTATTCCCTCGCACAATTGCATTACAAATATTTCCTTAATGTAAATTGATTTCGTACCCAGAACTTTATGTAAATATTTTATTACTTCATATAAAAAAAATACATTCTGCAGAGCAAATTCAATTAAATTTTATTGATTGACAATATAGAGACACAGAGATTAAACATGCACCACTGGATTGACAAGACTAGATAAATAAACCTAAGCGGACAAAAGATTATACTGTATAGTCTCACCTAGTCTTGTCTGGTTTTATCTATTAATAAATTTAGATATTATTAATAAATATCTATTAATACATTTTTTCAATAATAAATGTATTTATATTTATATTTTTGTCTTGTTTGGGCTTTACCGGACTTGTCTGGTCTTGTCTGCTCCTGTTTGGTGTTGTCAGGTCTTGTCTGGTCCTGTCTGGTCTTGTTTGGTCTGATTTAGTCTCGTCTTATCTGGTCTTATCTGATCTTGTTTGGTCTTGTGTGGTCTTGTATGGTATTGTCTGGTCTTGTCTTGTATTGTCCGGTCTTGCCTGATCTTGTCAGTTCTTGCCTTTCTTAATTACTTCCTTAATCTCCTCTCTTCCGTATCTTTACGGTTAGCCAGCTCCTCCCTCATGTCCTGCCGTTCCTCCTCTCATTTACTCTCGGATCTTCTTTTCTCCTCCATGACTGCCTCCGCTTCCTCCTCCAGTTTCGATATCTTATTCTTAAACTCCTTATTCTCATCCCTTAGTTCCCACAACTCTGCTAATAATTCATTTCTCCAGTCCTTCTCTGCCTCTTCCTCCTCCTTCTGTCTCTTCACCACCCTTCCAACTTTTCCTCTTCTTTTTCGAAAACTTCTCTATACACATCTCAATTCCTGCAACTTCATGTCTACCCTAGTGAACTCTTTTTTAATTTCTTTTAATTCCTCAAGCACAAGAGAATACAAGCTAACAGGTTCAATCGTATATACGTGGTCTGTTAGAAAAGTATCCGACTTTATTTTTTATTTTGAAAACCTGATGGATTTAAATCAAGCGCGCTTGCATGAGCTGACCTTGAACCTTCGTGCGCGTGCGTGATTTTTTCCCCGCTTGTAGATAGCGTCAGTTGCTGTCGAGCAGTGTTTGAGTGCCGTAGTGTGTAGTGCTCTCGTCGGTTTTTCAATGCAAGTAAAATGACGGATCGACTATATGGAGTACTATAGGGATGTCCTACGTCGCCTACGTGATGCTGTGCGGCACAAGCGACTGGAGTTGTGGTCACCAGGAAATTGGCGACTTCATCACGGCAATGCTCCAGCACATTCTTCGCACTTGGTTCACATTTTTTTGGCGGAAAACCAGACTCCTCTGGTTCGACAGGCTCCTTAGTCTCCTGATATGGCCCCCTGCGACTTCTGGATATTCCCCAAAGTCAAGAGGCTATTGAAAGGAACGCGATTTCAGACAAAAGAGGGCATTATGGCTGCAACTGCAGCCGAGCTAAAGTCCTAAAGAGCGTTTTTCGGAATGCTTCCAGCAATGGCGGCACCGCGGGAGAAGTGTGTGGAGTCGAAGGAGACTACTTTAAGGGTGATTAGGTTTCCAACGCTCCAGGTATGCCAGTTTTTTTTTGCCGGCTAAGGGTCGGATACTTTTCTAACAGACCACGTATACAGGACAATTTCACCACAAAGGAACACAAAATCCAGAAAGAATTGTTAAGAGCTCAAGGAAAGGGACTACCACGTCAAAATAGGCTACGAACGAATGGATTTTTCTGGTCTTGTCTGGTCTTGTTTGATGTTGTCGGGTCTGTTTGGTCTTGTCTGGTTCGATTTGGTCTCGTCTTATCTGGTCTGGTCCGGTCTTGTCCCATCTTTTCTGGTCTTGTCTAGTCTTGTCAAGTATTGTCTTGTTTTGTATGTTCTTGTTCTGCCTTGTCTAGTCTTTTCTGGTCTTCTCTGGTCTTGTCTAGTCTTGTCTGGTCTTATTTTGCCTTGTCTGGTCTTGTCTGGTGTTGTCTGGTCTTGTCTGGTCTTCTCTGGTCTTGTCTGGTCTTATCCGGTTTTGCCAGGTCTTGTCTGGTCTTGGCTGATTTTGTCTGGTCTTATTTGGTCTTGTCTGGTGTTGTCTGACCTGGTCTGTTCTTGTCTGCTAATGTCTGGTCTTGTCTGGTATTCAGTCTTGTCTGGTCTTGTCCGCTGATGACGACTGCTCTTATCTGCTCTAGTCCGCTTTTGTTCGCTCTTGTCTAGTCTTCTACAGTCTGTTGTTATCTGGTCTAGTCTTGTGTAGTACTCTCTAGTCCTGACTCTTCCTGCCTAGTTTGGTATAAATCTATTCAAGTCTTGTTTGCTTTGAATATAAACTGAAATAGCCTGCGGTAAATTAAGTCGAGCCGTAATAAATCCTTGCTTAATTAATATCTTTTGTTGTGAGCATAAAATATAATGAGAATTTATGTTCGACATTTAATTAAACGGGGAAAATGGAAAGTGCATTTTATCAAGTGGGTTTGTATGCAACTGTGAAGTTTTTTTCTGCTGCTTCCTCATTTGGTACGTTGTTGAGAAATTTATGTTTGCACATAAATTTGCCCCGTAATGAACATGTCAAAGTGAAACACGGAGTACAGATTAAAGTAAACGAAGAAGTTAATCAAAGTATCACACGCACTGTTTATAAGCGACTAAGACAGTGATTGCTTGATTCAGGCCAAACAAAAAATTCATGAAAAGATTTATTTTGAAGTAATTAGAGAATTATCAAATCAAATAATTTATTATATTTTTTAAACTCAACCAATTGACACAGTACAAAAACAAAATTAGTGATTCGATAAGTTAAATGAAATGTGTCATGAACTCAGCCCCGGTTCTAGGAGGGGGGGGGGGGGGCAAGTCGGGAAGCAATCCCCATCTTAGGGCGGCAAATTTAAACATGGCAGTCAAATACAATGGGGAATACACATACAAAGTAATTTGTCTCGATAACTTCTCAATAGTTTCCTAGATATTTTGTTTTTACTTTACATGTTGCAATAGCTTTAAATAACTGTATACTGTGTATGATTTATTATTGTGTGCCGATTTTTTTCAGTCGCCATACATTCAAATAAATCTTTCCCAATAAATTGCTCAACCACTTCAAATACACTTTCCGAATTCTTTGGCATCACAAAAACACCGACAAAGTGGTGTATTTGTGAAGTAAGAAATGATAATGCCAAGTTATCATTTTCTGACCAGTCCAGTACTTCATCATCGCTTTCTTTAGAGTTGCTAGATGGTATTGGCAAGGTTCTATTCCTTCTTGGTCGAAACAATTCCTCGTCACTTTCGATATATTCAAATTCACGAAATTCAAAACTCAAAGTTATAATACGGAGTTATAATAATAAATATTGTAACAAATGTTTATTGAAGGGCAAAAATATACAACATGATAACAATAGATATAGATTTATTTAAAAATCTCTTAGAATTCATAGTACTTTAATGCCAATACGTGCATTGTTTTGAATTACAGATTCCCCACTTGTCATCATCATTCAGTCATCATTGACACGGTGGCATCTTGTAAATATAAAACGTTACTAAGTTTTCTAATATAGATCGATAAACGAATCTCAAAGACGACCGCATGTAATATACGTTGAAGAGTAGACTTATATACGTTTAAATTATAACTGTCCATTTTCCTAAACATCTGGTCCTTCGAGTAATTCTTCACTATATACATAACATTCATTATACAACAGGTATTAGTACTTTGCCCTGCATTTAACGTAGGTACTTTTAAACGGGTACTAATACCCGGCCCGCCGATAGGCTACAGACCGCGAAACGGGTACTAATACCCGCCCCGCTCATAATGTGTTAACACAAAAAGAGCAGCGCTAGATAGGTTCTTGTGGCGTTCTTTCCAAGAGGCCTATGTCCATCAGTGGGTGTCTGATGGCTGAAATTATGATGACGATAAAGGTAAAAATATAGGCGGGCGGAGGCGCCATTTTTCAGTTTTGGCCCCTCCTTGAAAAAATTGAAGATCCGGGGCTGCATGAACTATCATTTGTAATGGTTCGAGATAATTATGCTGTAGTATTCTTGCAGGGATTAAGGTTCCATATTTATGAGGATGACATGAAGTTGCTTTGAAGTCCTTTAGGTTAGTGATTCATCTTAAATGATGTGGAAGGCGGTTGAATAACTCGATATTACTGTATGGTGGGATATTTTTCTGTCATCGTTGTCTTATGTACCGGAATTCTGTAGATAAGATTATTATTTCTAGTGTCGCTAATGTGATTGACTTTATATTCTTCGAAACGGTGTTTGTTCTTAAATAAGAAAATTAGCGATTCGTATATATCGGGTGTCTCAAAAGAAAGTTTATATTTGTTTAGCTTACTGCGTGAACGCAACGATTCCGAAGGGCGCGGATAATATATCAATCGGTAGCCTAGCTCTTGGGAATTTAGTCGCTATGGTGCGTTCCTCGGAAGAGGATAAGGTTCTTAAGGTAAGTTTCTCGGAAGTGGTAATTCTGCGACTGCATATAATTTTATAGGGGTGTAGCTTTAGATATTTGTGCAAAATGCGGTGTAGTGATGATCTATGCACATTCAAAGCACTTGCACGCTTCCGAGTGGTGAGATCGGGTTCATCACGAACAGACCGAATAGCCCGTTCCACCTTCTCTTCCGCTCTCAATAACCTTGGGCGTCCGGGTTTTGATTTATCCAGTGTTGCAACGGTCTCCTCAAACTTTTTTTCCCATTTCCGAATGAGAGAAATGCTTCTTGGCGCATCATTTAAGTGACGAAAACCTTGAATATTGGAGAAATTTCTTCGCGCTATAGTCGCAGAATTACCACTTTTGTAAAATTCGCGTACGCGCAACGCGCGATCAGCTCCCGAGAAACGCTCCATAGCGACTAAATTCCCAAGAGCCAGATTACCGATTGACATATCACCCGCGCCCTTCCAAATCGTTGCGTTCACGTAGTAAGCTAAACAAATATAAACTTTCTTTTGAGACACCCTATATAAGTGCCTATCACCGTTGGAATGTTCGCAACTTTAAACGTTCCTCTACATCAGTGTTCTGCAACAGGTGTTCCATGGAACCCTAGGGTTCCACTAAAACATCCAGGGGTTCCGCGAATCAATGCTAAAAAAATCTGAACTTTAACCGGCGCCGGCGCGGCGTTTACAACCAGAGATGATGCGTTGCGCCGCTCTCTGGAACACGTGTGTCGATTGGAGTTTCATATTGGAACTATTCATTTACTCAGTGTCTTATATTGGACGATAACGACGCAGATTGCCCTTGTAAATAATTTCAAATATCTAAGTTAATTATTTTATAATAAATTGAGTTTTATACTATTTTTTTACTAAGAAGCGCCAATCTGGACTCATACCACTACCTCTCAAAGATCAAAATAAGACTCCAGCCTAGAAACACTAGATTACACAGAACCTCCAAACTGGTAAGATTTGACGTCGAGCGACTCAAGAACAGTCAAGAACTAAGTCAGAGACTGAACAACAGAGACCTAAACAACTAGGACCAACTGAAGGAGACTCTTGGCAAGGCGGCCAATGAACTCGCCCCTCTCGCTAGAAGAAGGAAGCATCCGTGGTGGACTGAAGACTGTGACAATGCACTAGCCCAAATACAGATAGCCTGGGTGGAATTCTAAAAAGACCAAGGAAAATTGGCATAAATTTTTGGAACAAAGAAAGGTTACAGCCAAGATAATTCGAGGAACCAAACGAACCTTCACACAAAATCAACTAACCCAAATCGAAGAGAGCTTTGCTAAGAATAATTCCAGAGATTTCTTTGGAACCTTTAAGCAGCACTCAGAAAATACGCTCCGTCAAGCCTTCACTTCAGACTCACAAGGCAAACGGCTTATAACGACAAGGACAACTGCCACCTTTTGGCTCAGTACTTTAGAAATCTACTCAACTGTGACTCACCCAGCGAAGACTTCGACTATAAACAAACCACACCAAACCCGGACTCGCTTCCCCCTTCATTGGAAGAAGTAGGCCAGATCATTCAACTTCTTAAGAATAATAAGGCAGCTGAAGAGGACTCTATCGTTGCTGAACTGTGGAAAGGTGCTGGAAACAATGCCGTGCGCAAGCTTCACCGAGATCATCCAGAACATCTGGAATATAGAGAAATTACCACACGATTGGAAATCTGCTCTGATCCATCCGCTTCACAAAAAGGGAGATTTTACGGATCTAAACAATTATCGTGGAATTTCTCTCGTCCCGGTAATATACAAGATTCTCTCGAAGACGTTACAAACAAGGGCAGAAAATCAGTTGGATATTCGACTGGCAGAACTGGCTTCAGGAAGACCCGATCCTGTCTTGAACAGATCCTCAGTCTTAAAACTGTAATTGCATACTCCAACCTGAGAAACCGCAAGGTGGTCGTCACTTTTGTTTATTTTAGGAAGGCCTACGATTCCATTGATAGAGAAACGCTTAACAAAGTTCTCCAAGAACTAGGACTAGATAACAAAACCCGCAGACTAATCCTAGAAACTTTGACCAACACCCATTCCAAGGTTAAATTTAGAGGCGAGATTTCAGAAAGCTTCGAAATAAAAACTGGAGTGAGATAAGGAGATGGACTTTCTCCACTTCTCTTCAACTGTGTCCTTGAAAAGGTTATAAGAGAATGGCGCAAGGAACTGAACAAATTGGGTGCTCGGAGTGGTATCTACCTGGGACGTAAAAACGATGGACTGGTTGTAGATTTCCTAGCCTTTGCAGGTGACATGGCACTGTTTGCCGATTCTCTTGAGATGGCAATAATGCAGGTAAACTGCTTCAGAAAACAGGCTGCCAAAGGGGGTCTTCAAGTGTCGCTGGAGAAAACAGAATTCTTCACCAACTCCAGAGAAGCAAACAGAGAGATGTTACTAGAACAGGGAAACATCAAGAGAACTGAGAAATTTAAGTATCTCGGCGAATGGATTGAACCCAACTTATCAGAAAGAGCATTATTATCCAAGAGAGTCAGCAAGTTAGAACTAGCCTATCGGCTGAATAAGAACATTTACAATAAGAAATGCTTATACAAGCTTCTTGCTCTCTTGAAAATTCCACCAGTTTTCCGACAACATTGGAGCTGACGGATAATATCGAAGAAGAAAATAAATCAGGATCTACTAACCGAAAAATACGAAAGTATGATTTTGGATTTACATGGATTGGTGATAAAAATGAGTCAAATGGGTTTTGTGTGGTATGTGAGCAAGTAGTCAACAACAGTAGTTTAAATCCAGCAAAGTTAAAGCGTCATTTGGAAAATAAACATCCGACTTTTAAAGGTAAAAGCGAATATTTCAAAAGAAAATCTCTTGAACTACAGCAGAAAAATAATGCAGTTGAAAGGTATGTTCGTGATGATAATAAAAATGTTCTAAATGCATTTTATTTAGGTAGTTTGCGCAAAGCTCGTACGATTGCAGAAAAAATAGTTATAAGCTTGTACAAAAGATTTAATCAAATGCATGATCGGTGAAAAAATTGCACGCAAAATTGACCTCGTCCCATTGTCTGATACGACGATTTCATGACGAATTAAAGATGTCAGATTTCTGCGAAGTGGAAATAGTACTCGTTTGAAAAATCCTAAAGATGGATTCAATCTGCAAATGGACGAATCTACAGATGTGGCTGGCAGATTAGCAATTTTGTTAGTTTTTGTGAGATACATACACGAATCAAATTTTCAGGAAGATATGCTTTTTTGCGCAAAGCTCTGCCAACTCAAACAACAGGTGCAGAAATATTTAATTTACTTATTGCATATTTTTAAAAACATTCAATTTCTTTGAATTTATGTCATCATATATGAACTGATGGAGCCAAAGCTATGGTTGGTATTATAAAGGGCGTAATAGCACGTTTAACGAAACTTGTTTCAGACATCAAAGCCAGTCATTGCTGTCTTCATTGTCATGCTCTCGCTGTTAAACCTAATATTGTACGATAATCTGGGAAACTTCTCATAAAAATCCTTCTTCATACTGAAGTATGAAGGTTATCCAGTGGAAAGGCTCTGACCAGACTCTGGGAATTGCATGATGAAATTCGAATCTTTTTAACGTGAATTTTCTGGAAAACTTGAAGACACTAATTGGCTTCAAAATCTAGCTTATCTTGCAGATATATTTCTGTACATGAACGCAGTTAATCTTTCACTTCAAAGACCAAATACTGCTGTTTTTAAGGTAAATAGCAAAGTAAAGTCAATCAAATTGAAAATCAAGCTTTCGGAGGAATGCATCACCAAAAGTAATACAGAATGTTTTTATAATTTAAATGTTTTCCTGGCAAACAATAATATCGCATTCGGCCAGAATTTAAAAAATCATATTTTGGAACATTTAACGAAATTGCAAAAGACATTTTTCGAATATTCCCCCTCCCATTTGCAATAATTTAAATTGGAACGAAAATCCTTTTAATAAGTGTTGTGATGTAGATACCTTGCCAATTAAGGAAAGAGAACAATTTATAGATATCTGAACCGACACTACAATAAAATCTACATTTGCCATCCGGGGCATTGACCCGTTTTGGATAAAATTAAGGGAAGAATATCCGGAAATTTCCAAACGCGCGGTTAAGGAATTGATTGATACCTTTCGTAACAACCTATCTCTGTGAGAAATCCTATTTCACATACGTCGCTACAAAAACTAAGTATAGAAATCGACTTGGTGCCGAAAATGATTTGCGTCTCCAATTAACACCGATCCATCCAGATATTGATAAATTATGCAGTCATAAACAAAAGTATAACTAAGTCATTGATTCTTAAAATATTTTTTTCTTTTGATTACAATGTTGGTATATATGTATGTATAGTACAAATATTTTATATTTTATATGGAATTTATATTTTTGTTTGAATAAATGCAAATTTATTTATTATGAGACTTTTACAAAAATTTTATAAGAAATGCAGGGGCGAAGCTTGTTCGTAACATGTAACGCGATTCCCCCCTTTAATCAAAGTGCTACTAAACATAGGCTTCGATAAAAAGGAAATTCTCAAAAAAGGGTTCCGCGGGATGACAAAGGTTGAAGAACACTTGCTCTACATGATTCAGAATCTTGTAAGTCATAATATTATTCTGAGAGCGGGTTTTTGAGTTAAGACTCAAAAAGCCGCTTACATGATTTTTGTCCCTGTTTTTTTTTAAATACGTCATTTATTTTTGATCTACGGTCCCAGAACATTATACCAAATCTTAAATGGCTACGCAGATTTGCGTAGTACACCATTTTTTAAACGTTTTGATTCAAATATCGTTTTAGAATTCTGAGGGCATACACTGCCATATTTACTTTTTTCGACTCATTTAAAATGTGAGTAGAGTCGAGAGTGTCGTCTATGTATAATCCGAGGAGTTTAGCTACCTGTTATATTTTTAATGTGCCATTTTCCAAGAGGCTCCCCTCTAGGAAAATTGCACAACTAAATTGGGTAACTTTTGGTATCTCTTTTTATTTTGAACAACATATAAATAGTCTTGTCTTTGTTTAGAAGTAGTCTATGTATGTATCTATAAATAGTATGGTTTCATCAATATTCACTTATAAGTTGATTTGTAGAAAAATTGTAGAAAAGAAATCAGCAATATTGCTTATAAGAAAATCTTGAAAATATAAAGTGACAAGTAATTAGACAAGTTCGTAATTTTCTAAATATTCCGGCAAAGAAGTCGTGCGAGGTATCCCGAATCTGAATTTTGATTAAACACTTTCTTACTTTCGCTGTTTTCCTCCGGAACTTTCGCCAAGTTTTAATTAAACTACAAGAGATTGCGCGCAGAAAAAGATAACATTCTGTTTCACTTTCGACTACATCAATTAACAATTCCGGAGCTCCCCCAAACTTGACATATTTACAAACTACATTCCACAAAAAAGCTATTAGACTGTCGAAATAAGTTCATCTACACCAACCTGAAACAAACTTATCTAGATTAATTTATCTACTTTTAAAACAATCTTAGTATTAATATATTATAGCCTTAATATAATACAGAATATGCAATATTTTTAATTAGTCTATTCTAGATTTGTATAGTCTAGTCTAATTTATAATAAACTTAATGTACTAGACCAGGGGTGGCGAACCTTTTTTCGACCACGGACCATTTTTTTAAATCTTCACATTTTAAAATGCTGACGTGCCAGGTAACTTTTACAATGAATGAACATTTCTGATGGTGAAAAAAAGGTTACCGTATTTGCCCGAATATAACACATCTCATATTTTACACCTTTGATGTTGCACAAAAGTGGATTGAGAAACTTTTTTTTATAAAAGTAGAAGGTTTAAGTTTGGAAGGCACGCGTGAGAAATAGTTCGCGTGCCAATACAATTTTCCTCCGTGTCAGCTATGACACGCGCGCCATAGCTTCGCCACCACTGGTCTAGACAGTCAAGAATTTTCGAAATCTATTTATGCGACTCCGATTTCTAAACAAAACGATTTTGTCTAATTCAGTCTAAGTCTGTTATTTGTTAATTAAGCCAGACAGGTGAGAATTATTAGATTTGTTTGGACAGTCTAAATCTGTCTATTGAGGTTTTAGTTTAGAAGCCACGCGTGAAAAATAGTTCGCGTGCCATGCAATTTTCCTCCGTGTCAGCTATGACACGCGTGCCACATCTTCGCGACCACTATACTAGACTAATCAATAACAAACATTCAAGATTTCTCCGCAATATCAAAGATAGTTTGTCTGATACTTTAATATTTTATAGCCTTAATGAAATAGAAAATATGCAATATTTTTAATTAGTCTAATTTAAATTTGTTTAGTCTATTTCAATCAATAATAAACAAATAATTAATGTATTGGTCTAATCAATAATAAACTTTAATGATTTCTTCGGAATATCAAACATAGTTTGTGTGACTATATGATAGTTCAATAATGATTGTCACGAATCAAGTATAAATGTTCATTTTTGTTTCAGTTTTGCCGGAGAGTCGTTTAGTTGGTATTCCGACGACTCACGTGGAGGAGCTGAAGGACTCGGTGGCGATCAGGTGCGTGGTCAGCGCGAATCCGCGGGCGGCGGTCGTGTGGAAGCGAGAGGGCCAGAACCAGCCGGCCAGCTTGCAGGAACTTCTGCAATTCAGTCCGGCCGTTCGACAGCACGCCGGCCTCTACACCTGTCACGCCAGAAACAAGGCGGGCGAGTCTCAACCTGTCAGGGTGCACGTCGATGTTAAATGTAAGTTTCCACAATTTCGCCGATTTCTAGTGCGCAATTCGCACCGCATAAACTAGTTGTGCTGACAACTGAAACTAATTTCATTTAGAAATTGAGAATATGTACAACAATGTTACACCTAAGAGGATTTGAAGAACAAATAAGCCAAGAACTGACAAGACGAGAAAAGACCAGACAAGACCAGACAAGATCAGAAAAGACCAGACAAGACAAGACCAGACAAGACAAGACCAAACAAGACCAGACAAGACCAAACAAGACCATACAAGACCAGACAAGGCCAGATAAGACCCTACAAAATTTGAAAAGACCAGACAAGATCGAAAAAGACCAGACAAGAAATAACAAAACAAGACAAGACAAGATCAGACAAAACCAGACAAGACGAACAAGATCAGACAAGATTAGACATGACCGTATAAGACCAGACAAGACCAGACAAGACCTAACAAAATAAGAACAGGCACGATCAAACAAACCCAGACAAGACCAGCAAAGACCAGACAAGATCAGAATAGACCAGGCAAGGCCGGACAAAACCAGAAAATACGAGACAAGGTGAGACAAAACCAGACAAGACCGGACAAGAGCAGCAAAGACCAGACAAAATCAGAATAGACCAAACAAAACCAGAGTAGACCAGACAAGCTAAAAGGCCTGACAAGACTAGACAAGACCAAACAGGACCGGACGAGACCAGACAAGGCCAGACAAGGTCAGAGAAGGCCAGGCATGACTAGGTAATACCAGACAAGACTAGACAAGACCAGACAAGACCAGACAAAAACCAGACAGGACCCGATAAGATCAGACAGGACCTGACAAGACCATTCAAGACTAGACAAGACCAGAGCAGACAAGACCAGTCAAAACCATTCAAGTCTAGACAAGACCAGACAAGACTAAATAAGACCAGACAAGACCAAACAAAACCAGACAATTCCAGACAACATCAGATAGCAAGATAAGACCCGACAAGTCTAGACAAGACCAAACAAGACCGGACGAGACCAGACAAGGCGAGACAAGACCAGACAAGACCATGCAAGAGCGGACAAGGATAAACAAGACCATACTAGATCAGACAAGACCAGTCGAGACCAGACGAAGCCAGACATGGAATGAGAAAACTAGACAAGAGCAGACAAGCTCAGACAAGACCAGACGCGGGCAGACAAGACCAGACAGGACCAGACAAGAGCAGAGAAGCTCAGACAAGGTTAGAGAAGGCCAGACAAGACCAGATAAAGTCGGAGAAGACTAGCCAAGACAAGACATGGCCAGACAATACCAGATAAGGCCAGACATGACCAGACGTAGCCAAACAGAAGCAGACAAAACCAGACAAGGCCAGATAAGACCAGACTACACCAGAAATGACCAGACAAGATCAGGCAAGATCATACAAGACCAGACAAGACCAGCAAGACCAGACGAAGCCAGAGAAGGTATGAGAAGACTAGACAAGAGCAGACAAGCTCAGACAAGACCAGACGCGGGCAGACAAGACCACACAGGACCAGACAAGAGCAGGGAAGACCAGACAGGCTCAGACAAGGTCAGAGAAGGCCAGGCAAGACCAGATAAAATCGGACAAGACTAGACAAGACAAGACATGGCCAGACAATACCAGATAAGGCCAGACATGACCAGTCGAGACCAAGCAGGACCAGACATGATCCAGACAAGACCAGACAAGACCAGACTACACCAGACATGACCAGACAAGAACTGGCTTAGATTAGTTATCCTGATTAGTTCATACAGACTATTTAGTCTTGTCAAAAGACAGTGTAAACTTGTTTGTGTGGCATAGACTTATGTGTGAATCCTTATGCTTCGTGATTTGTCTTATTACTCTCGATCTCTCCATTTAGACCATTTATCTGGCTCTGTTCAATTTCCCAGTTCCAAGTCTTTTCTTTTTAGTCGCATCCTTAATGTTCATATAATAATTAATCAAGGGTTATCTAACCAAATTAAAGCTTTGATGAGTTTAAATGATCTCCTAGGTCTTATTCTAATAATTGAATATTCTTCTATAATCCCGAGCTAATATGCCAACTCATTCAGAGAGCCGGAAATTAGATTAAGTTAATTAGGTCAGACTGGTTAGACCAGGGGTGGGGAACCTGCGGCCTTAAGGCATGCGGCCTTCTTAATCTACCTTTGCAACCTTTTAAGATGTTTTAATTTTAACTTATAATTACAAGATACTCCGAGAGAACGAACTGTCATATACTTTGTTCCACACAAAACTTGGATGGAAATTAAGTGCCAATGAACGTATAGAAAATTTCCCTCCTTTGTACTTTGTATGTGCAGCTTTGAGATTTATATTTTAATATTAATACTTGTTTTAAAAATTTGGTTCTTTTAGGGCGAACACTTGTACCCCAAAAGAAACAATTGTTATTATAGTTATTAAGAAGTAAGTATAAACTTTGCGTTTTAATTAAGTTGAAACTTTAAATACCGATCTTTCCATCATGTGGTCCATATGTAATTCTACAATAACAACTTAAAAAACACAATGCACACCAGCATTATGTTTCTCAAAAAGACCACAAATATGTTAAACTAGAAGGAGGAACGCAAGAATCTGCTTTTCATAAGCTAAAAAAGCTTTCAGTAATTATATTAAGCAAATTACTACTGCAACTGATGTTACCTATAAAATAGCATATATACTTTGAAAACGGGAAAAATCATTTAGTGATGTGGAGGTGATAAAGGACGCATTGTTGAAGCAGTAGGATGTTTAGATCCAGAGAAAGTTGAGAAATACAAACAATTACCATTTTCAAGAAGGACCATAACTGGTAGACAAGACTAGTTAGCGCAAAATGTAACATTACAGCTTCGCTCAATTATAGAAAATCAGGATATGTGGCATTAAATAAATCACTAGCATTAAATAAATTCACTCATGCAACGAGCTCAGGTCAAGTGTTTTTCATTCGTGCTCTCACTGAAAATTTCACTTGCATATTTTTTTTATTAATTCCGATATTAATCTCGTTTTCTAACCAAAACCGAACGTGGAAGTTTCAAAACACTTGAGATTTAAATTATTTTTATACTAAACATTGATATCAGCATCAGGTACTTTTATTCCAAATATGAATGCTCCGTCTTCATCGTGGGTGACATAAGGAATTATTTTTGCTTTACAGATTTTTTCCATATATCTCGTCAACGTCTTGGAGTAGAAAATTCAGTCTTGTATCAGCGAAGGTAGAATGATGATACCTACAAAGAAGTATTCTTTGCGAATTTTGTTGAATTATTCGGTTTACTCAAAAAAGTAAAAAATGTGAAGTGTTTTTTTTTCAATAATATTATATTCCTTCTCTGAATCTGAATTTTCAATTTACATGGGTTTAAATAGAGAAGGTGGTTGGAGGTTTGGGGAAAAAAATTCTCCGCAAAAATGGTTCGCTTTGTAAAAATGAAAATGACACTGTTTAGAAAAAAATCTGCTATATTGAATAGTGTTAAACGCATGTTTTTTGATAAAATACGGAAAGTTGAAAAAAACAACATTTTACCTAAACATAACTTTTTTATATACATAAGAAGAAGAATTTTCAACATATATTGCTTTTAAGATAAATTCCTGTATCAAGTCTCTAGACCAGGGCTGTCCAACTTTTATGTAGTGGCGTTCTACTTTTTGGTATATATGGTTGCAAAGAGCGACCAAAACGCGTAGCGGGGCACCGGCGGGTCTGGGATCATGTGAGAAAATGCATAACATATTACCATTTAAAAGCTGTTTTTCATATAAAAATTTCAGGTTGATTCTTATTCTCAGGGCTGCACTTTTAGCCAATTAATAAATTGATCGCCAATGAATTTAAGATAATGTTTTTTTGTTTCGGTGTACTTTTATAAATGCATTGCTGTCACTAATCTCTCACTCTTTGCAAACGTGAGAATCTATTATATAATGTTTATTAAACATTTCGGCAGAAACAAAAAGTATTGAAATTTATATAATATCGGATATTCCTATAAAATAACAAAATTAGGAACATGGTAAATACTAACACAAGACTAATGCTAATGAGATCGTTGGCATTGCATGGAACACAAAGTATTCAAATTTATATAACATCTGATATAAAATAACAAAATTAGGAATATAGTAAATACTAACATAAGACTAATACTAATGAGATCGTGGGCATTGCATGGATTTGGCAATATCTTCAAAACCGGGATCATACGATAAAAGAATCGTAAACATTGATCAAGATGTTCATCAGTTAAAGAATTTCTTATTTTTGATTTTAACACATTCATATCAGAAAAGGCGAATTCCGCCAAATATTGCTACTAATATTTCGTGCCGCATTTGTCAAGATTGGGTATTTCTCTTTAGTGTATTTCCAAATGCAATCTTTGGATTTCCAATACAAATCATTTTGAAGTTTGATTATTTCCAATTCTAGTTTATTGTGATTTGCTTCAAATATTGTAGATATTTGACATGCAATTTCTTCTATGTTGATATCTTTTTGAAACACATTTGAAAATAATAGTGCAATATTTTCAATCTTAACAAAATCTTCAAATCTCGTCTAAAATTGTTTTTCAACAACTTCAATTTCTAGATTCATTTTGTTAGGGTAAAGATGTAGTTCAAGATTCAAATCGTTTAGTTTTGAACATTTTGAACATCAGTCTGCCAACAATGACAAATCAAATAACCACTATTTGTTTGTTAACTCTGGGTAACTGTAACCTCTTTCAGAGAGGAAACTTTTTACGTCTTCTAATAACTCTAGAAACCGCATGAGAAATCGACTTCTACTGAGCCAACGCACATTAGTGCGTAGCAAAAGTTCGTTATCATTATCCTCATTTTCTAATCTACACAAGCGTCTCTGAAGGGCACTGCCACGTAAAGAATTGATTATTTTAAAGACAGTTTCCATAACATTATGTGTATGAAGTGTGCGAGAAGCGTGTTAAAATTTTTACTTTATATTTATCGAAATGTATTTTTAAGTAAGTACATAGAAGCGTAAGAAAACTAAAGATCGACTAAAAATCACGCCGCGATCGACCGGTAGCTCGCTATCGACTGGTTGGATTTCTATAGAAAAAAGTATGGTCTATATAGAACTGAAAGGATTTTGTAAAAATCTGTTACCGTCATCAAGCTATAGATATTTTAATTTATTACTTTCTCTTCCGGTTTGGCTTTGAGCGAGGGCGGCCGCCAGATAAAATATTTTGCAAAACTGACACAATGATTTCATAGAATGATTTCTTGTGCACAAATGTTCCACACTTACCAGAAGAACTCGTGGAGCTGATATCTACAACAGTTTTATAGAAAAATGCCAAGAAGCAGGACTAAATATTGATAACTTAGTGAGTGTGTGCACTGACGCACAGTGGTTTGAAATCCCAAAAAGCTGGCCAAAATATGAAGGAACCGTCCAAACATCGTGATTTTTGGTCTCCTTGCATTTTTGAGGTCGCTGATCACGAAACCGAATTCAAAATTTCGAAATTCAAAATGGCGGACGCAATATGGCGGATAATTTTTTGAAAAAAGCATTCAATTTTGTTGAAAGTCGAGATTTAGCGGCTGTAAATGTCACCGATCACGAAACTGAATTCAAAATTTCAAAATTCAAAATGACGGCCAATAGAAGGCGGATAATTTTCCGAAAAAAGCATTCAATTTTGTCGAAACTCGGGATTTAGGAGTTTTTGAGGTCACTGACAACGAAATTTTTTTTTTGGGAAAATAAAAAATACTTTTTTGGGAAAATTATCCGCCTTCTATTGGCCGCCATTTTGAATTTTGAATTCAGTTTCGTGATCGGTGACATTTACAGCGGCTAAATCTCGACTATCAACAAAATTGAATGCTTTTTTCGAAAAATTATCCGCCATATTGCGTCCGCCATATTGAATTTCGAAATTTTGAATTCAGTTTCGTGATCAGCGACCTCAGAAATGCAAGGAGACCAAAAATCACGATACTTGGACGGTTCCTTCATATTTACTATAAACAATATTTCATTCGCAAAAATTACGAAAAACTGCAGAAAGTGCACACATCATCGCATAAAAATTATAACCGAAACCGAACGCGCAACCATGTGCAGTTAATTTTTGGATATGTTCTGAATAAATGTCTGAGCAACAATTTGAATTTCGTTTAAGACCCCGAGTCGACCAGGGTTTTGACTTATTGCTATATTTACCAAAACGTCATCAAGAAAAATACCACTATTTTCATCAATTATTTACTATATCATACATCGTTAATAATAATTTCGACAAACACATTCAAATTGTAGTTACTATCTAGAGAAGAATCCATTTTCATAAACCATATTCGTTAAGTTTTTCCGATTCTACAGCCGTTTGAACTTCGTGTTACTTATGACGAGCAACGAGCAAATAATGCGGAAGGCCAGACGCGTGATGATTATAATACATACTAGAATACCGCTAATGGTCATAATACATACTAGATATACCACGCCAACTATTCCAACCATTAAAAGTTTCTCGAAAAAAAATATTTTTTTCCACTTTTGGCCAGCTTTTTGGGATTTCTGACCACTGTGTGACGGTGCGGTGCACCTTCCATGAAATTAGAAAATGAATTTCGTTTCATTTCACTGTACTTGAAGTACTTGTTTTTAGCATCGTTGTGCTAAATTCGCTACTTTATGCAATACTGTAATTAAAATTGTTAACTTTATAGTCTTTTCTGACTATTCGAATTCAAATCAAAAACATTTTATTTCATTATTTAAGCAAAGATAGTAAGAATATTATAAATACATTCTTAATGAACTGTGTCGGTAGTATGAATATGATATAACACTCCTTGTGTTACACCTTCGAGAAAAACTGTTTTAAATCATATGATTCAATGTTTTTTAGGAGTTGGAAAAGCTGTTTCTTGAATCTCTTAATGTTATCTAATTGTTTGATTCCTCTTGGAAGAACGTTGAATAGTTTCATGCTGATATATGGAGGATTTCTTTCGGTCATCATAAGGACATGTTTTGGAAGCGGATAAAGTTCCTTGTTGAACCTTGTTAGCCGTTCAGTAGGTTAAACAAAATTCTTGAAGAGATGTTTATATTTCTTGAGGAAAAATAAGTTTTCATAAATATATGTGGCTGTGAAAGTTGAAATGTTTGCACTTCTGAAGTGTTTAGTCTTGTCTATTCTGTATAGTCTTGTCTGTACATGTTCTGTTAGAAAAGTATCCGACCTTTAGCCGGTAAAAAAAAACTGGCATACCTGGAGCGTTGAACACCTAATCACCCTCAAAGTAGTCTCCTTGGGACTCCACACAGTTCTCCCAGCGGTACCGCCATTGTCGGAAGCATTCCGAAAAAGCCTCTTTCGGAATCGACTTTAGCTCGGCTGTCGTTGCAGCCATAATGTTCTCTCTTGTCTGAAATCGCCCTTTCAATGGCCTCTTAACTTTGGGGAATAGCTAGAAGTCGCAGGGGGGCTATATCAGGAGAGTAAGGAGCCTGTCGAACGAGAGGAGTCTGGTTTTTCGCCAAAAAATTGTGAACCGAATGCGATGAATGTGTTGTAGCATTGTCGTGATGGAGTCGCCAATTTCCTGATGACTACAGCTCCAGTCGCTTGCGCCGTACAGCATCACGTAGGCGACGTAAGACATCCTTCATTTCACTTGTCATTTTACTTGCATTTACTTGAAAAACCGCCGAGAGCACTACACATTACGTCACTGGAACACTGCTCGACAGCAACTGACGCTATGTACAGGCGGGAAAAAAATCACACATGCGCACGAAGGTTCAAGGTCGGCTCATGCAAGCGCGCTTAATTCAAATCCATCAGGTTTTCAAAATAAAAAATAAGGTCAGATACTTTTCTAACAGACCACGTATAGTCTTGTTTCTTCTTATTTCTGCGAGTCCGGCCGGGTCTTTCAACGTTTTGTTAGCAAAGTGGTCAGTGTGTCTAGAAGTCTGTTTGATCGGTGGACGAAAATGAATCGGTCGCGGACACAACTGGTATAAGGATCCAAGAAGGAGGATTTGGAAATGTGCGTGGGTATGGGATGAGCTTTTGACAAGATCTTCGAAGAGCTGCGGAAGATAAGGAAGGATTTTAAAGCCATAGAGAATACGATGGAAGAAATGAGGAGCGAAAATAAAGAACTCGAAAAAAAACTGGAAAGGGCTAGGAGGGAACAAAAGGAAGTAGAGGATAAGGAAAGGGGTATGGGAAGAGAACTAATATCACAATTGAAAGCGATTATAAACGAAAACAGATATCAAGGGCAGGATAAAGAAGTTGGAAGACGACTACAGAATAGAGAGAAAAACTCCGTCAGTAGTAGAGAGAATGGTCAAGGCTCGCTAAAGGAGAAAGTAAAGCAGCTGAGAGAAATGGAAGGAAGAAGAAAAAGGAAGAAAATATAAAATAATATAGTGATTCATCGGATAAAAGAAGAGAAACGGTTGGAAAATGCTAAGAGTGTATTGGAGGTGGTGATAACCTAGTTGCCAAGGCGTCGGATTACTAAGCTATAAGTCCCAGGTTCAAATCCTGAGGGCACGAATATCGAAATAAGCCACCGTCCTCCTGTGCATGGCTTTCCTAATCACAGTAACCCGCCAAGAAACCTTCTCTAAAATAGTGGCTCGCCACCCACGTTAAAAACTGTAAGAACTCCATCCACTTTTGTCTAAGTGTTTGTTCACGTTGGAACGCGCGGGCGCGGTGGAGGGTGCGGGCGCGGTAGACCTGGCGAGTTCGTGTTCACATTGGCCGCCAGGCGATTGCTCGAGTGTGACCTGTTATCAGGTTAGGTTAGGTTAGGTTAGGAAAACATGCTATCGTTTCTAGCGATTAGTTCGTACTGGTTGAACTTAATGACGTCGCGAGTGAATCGCGCGTTCCGCCGCTAGATCGACGTGAATACACACAAACAACTCACGCGTTTGATATTGCCGCGAGCGCGCCGCGCGCGCCAGTCGCTAGCTTGCCCGCTACTTAGACCCCGCGTTTCGTACGTGAACACTTCGATATTACGCCATATGTTTGATATTTCGTGATCGCGCCCGCCACCGCGCCCGCGAGTCAACGTGGATGAGCACTAAGATACCAAGCATAAGTGTAGGCAGGGGAGGAGGTCTACTTCACTAGGACTGTAGCACCTTGGGAAAACAGAGTATTGGAAGAAAGAATTGGAGTTATAGAAGCTATGGGAAGCGTGTTCACGATAGGAGATAAAGGGTCGAAGAAATTGTGGCAAAATTGAAAATATGGAGAGAATAAGGATATAATATAACGAGAGAAGTCATGAGGAATAAACATAAACTTGAAGGAATCCGATATTTTTATCCAAGACGATTTAAATTAAGAAAGAATGGGAAATTCAAAAGGCTTTGCGACATAAATCAAAAGTGCGCATCAAGTGAAAATTGGTTATAAGAAGATGGAAGCAGATGGAAAACGGGTAACACGGGAGGAGTCACAGAAAATCATGCCAAAAAATTAAAGTGCAGGCCACGAGCGGGAACGGAGAATCAGATGAAAAGAATTAACGTTATTTTGGAATGTTGCTGGAATATTAAGGAAATTGCGACTAGGAGAGAAAGAATTCGGGGTTCTTTTCTGATTTCCAAGTTATTAACATAGTGGAAACTTAGAAAAACAACAGGATAGTCTTTCTAATCTTGCCTGCTCAACCAAAGTACCGCCGGCGCGAGTGGTGTAGTGGTGACGCTCGTGGCCTCATGTTAGAGCGCTAACTGACAAGTATAGAGGTCCCGAGTTCTATCCCCAGTGCCGGCCGCATTTGTTCCAGAAGACAAATGTGAAAAATGGTAATTAGCGCAATTTACAATAACAACAGGTTTCTGGGCCTAAGTGAATGTGAATGTAGAATACAATAGGCCATAGGCCGACGTGTTCGAAGGGTCGGCAAACCCGGCATTCACATCGAACCAAACTTTAAAAAAAAAAAAAAAAAAAAAAAAAACCAAAGTACCAATCAACCCGAGAACGATAATTGGACATATGCTCAAAGCAAAAAAAAACTGGATTAAGACACAACAATATATTCATTATATTATGGAATCCAAAATAACAGATGAAACGAAGGAACAAAAGATAAAGCGAAATTAAATTTAAATAAGTTATAACTCCGAGACCATGCGACTTGCAGAACCAGATTTCACGGCAGTGTTTCCAGGAGGGCTACTTGTCTGGTTAGGTGTATCAGAGCCAGCTACCTCCCTCAAAAAAAACAAAAATCTTGCCTGCTTAATCTTGTCTCTCTAGTCTTGTCTGCATCATTTTGTCTGTCTAGTCTTCTCTGTCTAGTCTGTCTAGTCTTGTCAGTCTAGTCTTGTCTGTCTAGTCTTGTCTGTCTAGTCTTATCTGTCTAGCCTTGTCTGTCTAGGTCATGTCTGTCTAGTCTTCTCTGTCTCGTCGTCCTCGGTGGTGTAGTTGACAACATACCAGCCTTTCAATGCGGGAGACCCGGGCTCGAATCCTGGTCGGGGAGACAACAACTAGGGCTGTTTTCACTAACCGTCCCACCCTGAATGAATGCAAAATATGCGATACCGGGGTGGCGCATACTAAAGCCAAGGTGGAATAGGGGATTTAGTGAGAGCTTCCCCCGAACCACTTTAAAAAAAAAAGTCTTGTCTATCTACTCTTGTCTGTCTATCGTTGTCTGTCTAGTCTTGTCTGTTTTGTGTGGTCTGTATAGTATTGTCCATCGAGTCTTGTCTGTCTAGTCTTGTCTGTATAGTCTGGTCTGTCTTGTCTTGTCTGTCTAGTCATTCTATTTAGCCTTGTCTGTCTAGTCTAGTATATCTAAACTACCTAATATTCTGTATTTAGTATTATCCGTCTATAATGACCATTTATGTCATTTTGTAATCTGTCATATAGATCTTTAGGGAAAGCTTCGCTAAGATTGATTGGCTCGCCTCAGCTAATTAAAGTTGCATATGAACATCCCCGGACGTAATTAAATTTTTAATGAATTAAAGAGGAGCGCCTATTAGTTACACTAATTCACCAGGGATATTAAAACTTAAAAAACAACACAAAAAGCGGATGTTACAAGGAATACAATTAAAACTAAACTAATTATGCAAATTCTTCTCGCACATAAAACATTCTGTATATTAGTGAAATACAAGGATAATAAATGACAGCAGAATAGGTGATATTATATATGACCACATACCAGGTGTGTAATTGAAAACGAAACAGAGGGATTTTCGGATAGTTAAAGATGGTTTCTCGAAAAACGCTCGGACACATTTATTTTGTCTGTGAGAGGACAGCTTTAAGAAGAAAATTTGTAGCCAAATCATTTAACCTCTTCGCGCTGGTACCACAACCCCTAAAATTTTAAATGGCACGATGGGGTAAGTGATACCTCATTTGAAAGCTCTTTTTGCCCTGAATACAAAACAACTAACATTTTCCAAATCTATCGATTTGTTTTCGAGATTGTTGACGTCTCCCAGCGTTTTTTGAGAATCCATCTTTACCTATCCGATAATCCCTCTGTTTCGTTATATTGGCCTACCTGGTATAATGTTGATACTGAATACAGTGGTAATGGATCAAATAGAAAAACCAGGGACAAAATTATAATATTAACATCACTAGATGTAGACTAGGAGAGCCTAAATTATAAGAAGACTGGATAATGCACAATTAAAACTAAATATCTGTTAAGATTTTATCAGTTAAAGATTAGGTATATTAACAAGCTGTGTTGCTGTTTACTCCGCTGAAACATGGTCACTAAAGAAAGCAGATCGAAAAAGAATTGAATCCTTCGAATTATGGGTGTATTGACGAATCCTAGGAGTGTCATAGGTGGAACACAGAACAAACGCCTCTGTTCTACAAGAACTAAAAGTCAAAAAGCGTCTACTAAACCAAATCAATAGAGCATATCTCAGTTACTTTGGCCACATAGCTAGAAGAACAGATTAGATGGAAAACCTCGTGGTCGAGGGAAAAAGACCTAGAGGATGGTCTCCAATGAGATGGAACGACAGATTAAAAGAACTGACGAGACACTCAATGCACGAGGCAATACATCTAGCACAAGATAGAACGCATGGAAACAAATTCAAACACATAACGAAAATAGTATCACTACACCCTCCAGAGGGTAAAAGGACTGAGATGATGATGATATTAACAAGACTGGATTAAGAAGGAGACTAGGATAGCCTAAACTAAAACAAGACTGTACATATAATTCTAGTATAGCGACTAATGAAGACGTAAAACTAAATATCTGTTAAGATTTCGAAAGCTGAATGTCGTGCGAATGTATTTTTATGTAGTTTGGTATTCAAGTTTTAGTGTAGTTAAGGGATGTAATGGTGGATAAATACTTGTAGAAATTGAAGTAAGAAGTTTTTAGTGTCTAAGCACCATAAAATCTTCGTATTAAGGTCGGCTTCGATTATAAAGTGAGCAAGTTCACGATGTTTTAATACATTTTACGAAATATTGAAGGAAACGTTTCTTAGGGAACGAGAAGAAATATTTAGTGGAATTTAAATAACTTGGATGTACTGCGTTATGAGCAATTTGCGCAGCATAAATATTTCGGTCTACAATTGCGAGATCAGGCTGGAAAATTGTCCGTTTTAATATGAATATGTTATTGTTTTTAAAGCGAGCGAAACAAGAATTTCATTCATCGGTGTCTCGGTTGGGAAAACTCGTTCAGAAATTTTTAATCTTTTCCTACAAACTTTAATCGCAGACTGTTTTCTTCCTAGTCTGTCTAGTTTTCTCTATCCAGTCTTATCTTCTGTCTACTCCTGTTTACATATTTACATAGAAATGCAAATAAAACTAAGCACCAGATTAAATTAGAATAGAAAACGTAGAAATATATAAAGAGAAATAATAAAATATTTACATTAAAATGCAAATTCTGTCGAGAAATTGTATCAGATAATAAAGAAAATTCAAATATAGAGCGTATCTCTTTGGACTAGGCGCATATAAATTAATGTATTATATATAACAAACCCAATGGGAATTTTTATTTGCAGATAATTCTCGATGAACAAGATATAAAAGGCAGGCACGTCTGGACAGAGAATATTAAACCGGTATATTTGGTTTGTCTAGTCTTGTCTGTCTAGTCTTGTCTGTCTAGTCTTGTCTGTCTAGTGTTGCCTGTCTAGTCTTATCTGTCTAGTTTTGTCTGTCTAGTCTTGTCTGTCTAGTCTTGTCTGTCTAGTCTTGTCTGTCTAGTCTTGTCTGTCTAGTCTTCTCTGTCTAGTCTTGTCTGTCTACTCTTGTCTGTCTAGTCTTGTCTGTCTACTCTTGTCTGTCTAGTCTTGTCCGTCTAGTCTTGTCCCTCTAGTCTTGTCTGTCTAGTCTTGTCTGTCTAGTCTTGTCGGTCTAGTCACTCATTTTATTTATTAAAAACACATATTAAACCGTTTTACAACGGATCTCTGTCGTCCTTCGACACAATTACCTTAGCCTCCCTTCTCAGAAAATCCTTTTCCAGCTGTTCCTGAAACTCCTCAAGAAACCCCTTTCAGAGTCGCTGTGATTGCACAAAATCACGTGCACATTGTTCTATGTGGCGTTCAAAATATCGTGGTGCAACATTTCCAAAGTGAAGTACAAATCCGCGAGAACTCCACTCAAGACGCTATTGCCAGATCTGGTCAGATCACTCAACACCACCGTCTCAATTATAGAACTTTCGTCTTTGTTTCTCGCCAGGGCAAGTCTCAGGTGGTCGATTCCCTTGTGTTTCTTGATGAGCTGCACAGCCACAGAAACGGTGATGCTTTTCTGCAGGATGCAGATCCGCCCAGCGCCAAGGATTTGGTTGTTCGGGTCTTGGATTGTGGGGATCGAGGTTTCTATGGGTAAAGCCGCCGCCAACCAGTCGTTTACTCCACCTAGCACGGCGTCCCAAGAGGTGTGCGGCGAGAAAACCGCGATGTTGTCTTTGATACAATGCACAGCTATCCTTTGTGTTACGAAAGACCTTTGCGTTACGATTTTCATTCCTTGAAAAATGTTGGCATGATAAGAGACGATGAAGCCACACTTCATGGCAATCGCTTCCTCGACATCTTCCGTTAAATCGTTGGTGAACAGAATGTTTTTGATTTTGCTGTCAGACATTGGGGCGACAAGGAGACCAACGTTGTCCCAGCTGCTGGCCTAGGAAAGGGAAGCGTACGACTGCAAACGGGACAAGATCTCCGACAGCGAGCTGCCCATGAGCTGCCCCATTGAAATTATTTGACAAATGAGAAAGAAAAACCCTCATTCTAGTCTTGTCTGTCTAGTCTTGTCTGTCTAGTTTTGTCTGTCTAATCTTGTCTCTCTAGTTTTGTCTATCTAGTCTTGTCTGTCTAGTCTTGCCTCTCTAGTCTTGTATCTCTAGTCTTGTCTGTCTAGTCCTGTCTGTCTAGTCTTGTCTGTCTAGTCTTTTCTGTCTAGTCTTGTCTGTCTAGTCTTGTCTGTCTAATCTTGTCTGTCTAGTCTTGTCTGTCTAATCTTGTCTGTCTAGTCTTGTCTGTCTAGTCTTGTCTGGAGAATCCGCCCTTGTAATCGCGGGCATACCTCCCATAGACTAGTCTTGGCTGCCTAGTCGTGTCTGTCTAGCCTTAACTGATTAGTCTTGTACGTCTAGCCTTGTGGGGCTAGTATTGGCTGTCTAGTCACCACCGTCTAGTCTTGGCCGTTTATGTTTTTCTATCTAGTCTTGTATGTTTAGTCTAGTATGCCTAGTTTTCTCATGATTATTAAAATTACTTGCCCAATTAGTAATGTTAATACGGTAAAGGTCTTAATTGGAATCAACAAACTTAGGTCCAATTTATCAATAGATTTCCGGGAGTAAGTGGAAGGCTTACAGTTTGATTAGGTCAGTGTGCTGGCAAAATCAATGTTGGTTTACAGTGTGCGGATAACGTGAGCTTAACACGACCTTAATCTAACGACGTTAGAGATTTACGTGATTGTCCCTACGGCGCTTTTAATAACTCACTGTTGCTCAAAGGATTTATTTCGCCATCACAGTCAATTACAATTACAAATAGGGATAACGAGTCAGTCCGTTGCTGCATTAGCATAGTCTGGCGTAACTGAAAGGGACGCGGCTCTTCCGAAAGTTTTTGTTGGAACCTCATTATCTTCGAGGATAAATACAACTTTTTTTCCGCTCTTATTCCTACCTTTCGTGATTTAAATAACATCGCGGTGCAAAGTTTAATTAAAATCGGATAGATTTATGTGTTTTACGAAATTAATTTCGCTTCTTTTCGCAACTTGCTTTTTTTTCACCAAACCACCAAAGAAAGTTTGTAAAACCGCACTAAATTCATTACAAATTGAGTAAATAAGTTGATACGAAGATATACAGCTAAGTTAAATAACAATTTCTTGTAGTTGGGCACTTAAATTAATACTAAAATAAATAATAAATATTGCTCTGCATTAAAACTTTAGTTTTCAACTTAACCCATAAATTTATACTAGATGTAACTTATTAGATTACAGTAGATTAAGCAAATCGAATAGATAAATTAGAATAGACAGAAATGAAAAAATATGTAGGCTGGACTGGATGATCAAGATGGGCAAGACATGCAAAGCAACTATTGTAAATATCCTATGCATAATAAATAATAATTTTGGTAGATAGTAATCTTTGATTAATATCAACTGAAAATAATATTTATTAGTCTGTTTTCGCGTCGAAACACACGAATCGATGCCCCCATAGCACACTAAAAACCATTTCTACTACTCTTTTCTCCGTTTTTATTTATACCAACCATTTCCGGAATTTTCCCTCACAAGTTCCACGCACACACAAAGGTTCCTTTTATACTAATGCACTATATTGCGTTCAAATCGACTAATACACTTAAAGTAAACAAAACATAATAGACTAGACCAGTGGTCTTCAAACTTTGTTCCGCGAACACCTCTCTGGGGATTCCGCCAAAATTAAAAATAGAAACAAAGTTCTCTTTGTTGTCTTCATTGCAATGCGATTGTAGTAAAAGGACTACCGAATGTATTAAAATGCTGTGAAAATGATTTTATAAATAACAGGGAATTAAATTCGAGGCTATTTGATGTAATTTTTTTTGTTGGTGCTACAGCACTCTATGGGCCTTGGGCCTGCTTTACAACGTCCCTCCATATCCTTCTGTCCTGTACTGTGTGGGGCCATTGCCGCACCTCGATTGCTTTCAAGTCTTTAATAACGTCGTCTCTCCATCGTATTCGTGGCCTGCCTCTCGATCTCTTTTCGGCAGGCAACCATAGCGTCAGAGCTTTTGGGGTTCGGTCGTCCTTCATTCGCATGAGGTGCCCGAACCACCTTAGCCTTTCCGTCTTCACCTGCCTCACAATGTCTCTTCCCTCGAGTATTCCATCTATTTCTGCGTTGGTTCTAATTCTCCATCCTTCCTCTTCCTGTATCCCTATATATTTTTTTATGATATTTCTTTCGCATACTCTTAAAGCTTCCTTCCCACTTTTGCATAGTGTCCATGTTTCCCTCGCATAAGTGATTATTGGACGGATTAGTGTTTTGTACACTTTCAGTTTAGCTTTTCTGCTCAGTAGTTTGGATCCTAGCAGTTTCCTGTTGGCAAAGTATGCTTTTCTGCCTAACATAATTCTGTCAGCGATTTCCTCACTCATCTTTTTTTGGATCGTTAACTTAGCCCCTAGGTAGGTAAACTCGGTCACTTCCTCGTAGTTTCTACCATTTACTTGAATTGGTCTTAAATCTGTCACTTGCTCCCTACCACATCTCATGTACTTTGTTTTATTTTCGTTTATTATCAGTCCGCATGGTTCAGATTTTTGTTCAAGTCTCGCTGATATTTCTTTTAGGTGTTCCCTACCTCTTGATGCGATGTTTACATCGTCAGCGTATGCTCCCATTTGCGCTGCTCTTGTTTTTAGGGTGCCTGTTACGTTCACCTCTCTGATTACTGCTTCCAGCAGTAGGTTGAACAACATTGCAGATAAGGCATCGACCTGTCTTACTCCCGTTCCTATTGCAAAGTCGCCCGTGAGCTTAGAGTCTATTAGGACTTGCGCACTTGACTCAGTTAGTGTTAGTCCTACAAGTCTACCCAGTTTCATGGGTACTCCTAATACCAGTAATTGTCTCATTAGCTCTTTTCTGGAGACAATATCAAACGCCTCTTTGTAGTCAATACATATATATATATATATATATATATATATATATATATATATATATATATATATATATGCAATATAATGTTATGTTATGCTCATAAAATTTTTCCATTATTTGCCTTTGCGTGTGAATTTGATCCATGGTCGACCTGTTGCTTCGGAATCCACACTGGTAATCGCCTAATATTTCTTCTGAATATATTGCAAGTGTTTTGCATATTACTGCTGACAGCACCTTGTAGGCTATATTCAAAAGAGTGATCTTTCGGTAGTTAGCGCAGTCCTTCTTATTTCCCTTTTTATGGATTGGGCTTATGATGCCTTTTTACATTCCTTAGGCATGGTTTCCGTATTCCATGCCATGACAATTAATCCGTGGATTCGTGTTCACAAGTGCTCCCCACCGCTTTTTAAGAGTTCTGCTGTTATTACCTCTCTTACTTCTTGATAGGTGGGTTCCGGGATTTCTGGTTGCGCTGCGTGATAGTATTTTGCGTCTTCCCCATTGTTTTCATGTTCTTCGTTCTTACAAGTTAACAGCTCGCTATAGTACTGACGCCACCTTTCAAGTATTTCCTTTTCCGCACTTAGTAATCTTCCTTTCTTACTTAGAAAGGTGTTGGTTCTCGATTGGAAGTCTCTGGTTTGCATTGCTATTTGTTTATAGAGCTTTCAACTCTGGTTGTTATTGTTGTATTCATCTAAGTCCTCTACTTGTTTGTTTAACGCATTTTTTCTCTTCTGTTTACTCACTCTGTTTGCCGCTCTTCTTAATTCCTCGAATTTTTCTCTATTTGCTCTTGTCATTGTTTGCAGCATCTTTTTTCTGGCTTCGTTTCTTTCTCTCAGAGCTAATCTGCACTCATCATCGTACCAAGTGTTTCTGTCCTTTACTTCCTTCCCGACTGTCTTTTCCGCTACGTCAATTATGACACTTTATGGCGTTCCATTCCTTGTCCACGTTTTTACCGGTTTCCGTTCTTTCTAGGGAACGTTCAATTAGGTCTTAATATTGTTTTTGTTTATCCTTCGCTCTTAGGGCCTGCGTATTCCATTTTTGTACATGTTTCTTACCCCCCACAATGGCTGTAATTATTTGCCTCACCGAGACACGTACGAGATAGTGATCAGAGTAGCAGTTAGCGCCTCTTATAGTTTTTACGTCTGTGATCATTGTTGCCCTTCGTTTATTGATAAGTACATGGTCAATTTGGTTGACCCCTCGGTTTCCTGGCATCACTCACGTGCCTTTGTGTATTCTTTTGTGCGGGAAGCCTGTGCTACTGATTTTCATGTTGCAACCCGCTGCCATGTGGCACAGTCTTTTCCCGTTTTCACTTGTTTGGTCGTGTAGTGAGTGTCTTCCCGCTACACTTCTGTACGCGTCCTCTATTCCTACCTTCGCATTAAAGTCGCCTAACACTATTAATGCATCATGTTCCGACACTTCTTCGCAGGTTCTCTGTAATTCGAAGTAGAAGTGTTCCTTTTCATCATCTTCTCCCTCTTCAGTTGGTGCGTAAGCACATATTACACTAAGGTTGTGGAATTTTCCTTTCATGCGTATCATGCATATTCGGTCGTTGACCGCTGTGAATCCTAGTAAGGCTGTACTTGCTTGCTTCTCTCGTTATTATAAAACCTACCCCCTATTCTCCTTGCTTATCCGGGTTTCCACTGTAATATAATCTGTATAGCTTCTTGCCAATACTGCCTTCTCCCTTCCATCTTATCTCCTGTAAGGCCGCTATATCTATTTTGTATTTATCTAATACCTCCGCTATCTCCTGCAATCTTCCTGGTCTCAACATTGTGCGCACGTTCCACGTGCCTACTTTAAAATCAGTTTCCGTTTTCCTAGCCTTGATTCGTTGCCTTGTCGTCGCCGTTTTGAACAGTCCATTCCGAGGCTGCTGTGTAGCTTTCGTAACTTGCTGTGTTTTTACTAGGCAGGGTTATTGGCCCTGCGCTAAACCCCCTTTTGGGAGGGCTATTTCTCCCGCTCTCGCTAGCCCCGTCCTTCCTCCTCATCCATACGGGTTGGATACCGCATCTCAGAAGAGGTTGGCCGGGTTACCAGGGTTCACCAGTCTTGGCGGTGAGAGTCGGAATTGAGTAGGAGAGGCTATGCGATAATCTACTGTGCGATTATCGTGCGGTGCGCATAGGTAGAGCATACCCCATTTGAACCCCATTTGATGTAATATACGAGGAATTATCCAACGACCATGGAACCCTGCTTTTAGATTCAGTCGTCAGATGGTTATCGAAAGGAAAAATGTTGAAACGATTTTTTAAATTAAAAGATGTCAGACTTTTTGAAATGAACGTAAGCTCCAAAACTATTGAATGAAATATGGTTGGAATGTTTATTCAATTTAGCAGACATGCTTGCCATTCTAAGTGAAGTAAACATATTAAAGTTAAAAGACCGATACAGAAAGAAATGGGAAGCTCATCCAAGTCCGTCTTACCTCCAAGAATAAAAAAACCTAAGGGCAAATTGTAAAAAATATTTCTACGTATCTCTCTAGTCGTTTACTTCATTGGTTGAAGTGTCGTGATCTTATGTATATCATTCATGTTATGGTGATTGTGATTTCTCTGCATTTATCTCTATCTGTAATGCACCTCATGTTGTACTGCAGTGAATTTCCTGTGAAATGCTTCATTTGGTCTATCCATCGCTTTGGAGATCGCTCCCTAGCTCTCGCGCCTTCTATTTTCCCTGTATCACAAGTTTTTCCAAATTTTCATCCCTTCTCCTGCTCACATGTCAAAAAACTTGAAAATTCGTTGTCTTACGATGGTTGACAGTCATACATTAATTTGCAGTTCTTCTAATATTGATACGTTGGTTCTGTGAGCAGTCCAAGGGATTCTTAAAAGCCTTCTCCAGACCCACATTGCAAAGCTATCTAGTTTAGCAATGTCTGTGGCCTTCAAGGTCCAGGTTTCTGCCCCATATAATGCCATTGGCAAGACAAGAGTTTCGACAAGTTTGCGTTTCTTTTTTTTAGTTGTTATTTGTTTATCCTTCCAGATTTTATGCAGCTTCGTCATGGCAGTTTTGTCAAGAGCGATTCTCCTTTTGATTTTGATAGATGATTAGAATTTCCGTGTCTGGCATCCCGATAATTATTTTCTACTACCGTTCATGGTCGGCGCTCTGTTTATTCTGTTGGTGCGATCTATTACCATTAACTTAGTTTTATGCTGATTTAGTTTTAACCCATAGTCCAGGCTTACTCCTTCTACTCTTTCAATAAGTTCAGCCATTTCCTGTTCGTCTTTTGTTATCCTGTTCGTCTTTTATTAAGTGTCGTGTCATCGGCATAACCAAGGTTATTTATTTTTCTGCCACCTATACTCATGCCACCCTCCCAACCGTCTAAAGCCTTCGTGATAATGTATTCACCATAACTGTTGAATAGCAAGGGAGATAAAATACACCCTTGTTTTACGCCTCCTTGTATGCTGAAGGTTGGGGAGGTTTTGTTCTCCAGTCTGACTGTTACACTGCTGTTTTCATATAGATGTTTTAATGGGAGCACGAGATGTTGAAGAGCTCCCATAGTACATCATCATCTAAGAGAGCTCTCCAAAGCTTTTGCCAGCTAACAATGTCAAAAGCTTGGTACTCTTGGAAACAGAGATATGATGGTTTTGCAAATTCTCTTGTCTTTTCAATAATTTGCCGAGAATTAGAGATTTGTTCTCTTGTGCTCTTGCCACCGACAAATCCTGCCTGTTCCTGTAGGATTTGCCAATCCAAAAAGCTTCTAAGGCGTTGAAGGAGAATTCTGAGCATCACTTTGCTTGGATGTGAGATAAGTGCAATGGTTCTGTAATTGTTACATTTCTGACTGGAACCTTTGTTGTGCAATAGAAGGAAGGTCGATGTGCACCAATCCTTTGGACATTGTCCGGTTTTCCATATGTTGTTGCATATCTTCCACAGAATTGTGATGCCTACTTCATCTAGTTGTTTTAACATTTCTGCGCTTATATTGTCACCGTCTGTGCCTTCATTGTTTTTCAAATAATGAATGGCTTGCTCTACTTCATCCATCAAAATGTCAGGCTCTTGTTCCACCTCATTCATGAATGGTAGTTCCTTTTCTTGTTCAGGGTCTTCATTCTCGTAGAGCTTTCTGCAATATAACTACCATACCTCTATTTCAGTAATAGTTTTGCTATTTTGATCTTCTATTTTCCATGTTTTTGGTTTAAATTCTCTGGTAATTTCGTTGATTGTTCGGAAGAGGTCTCGTATTTCATTGGTGTTGTGTAGTAATCTTTCAATGTCAAGGCAGATTTGTTGTAAGTGTTGGTTTTTGTCTGCTCAGTCGTTGAATGTCCCTGTTCAGTTTTTGGTATTCGATCATCTGTTCGTTTTTGCGTATGCCCGTTCTTCTGAACATCTTTCTTTTCTGTTTGTTTTTCACAGAATTAAGAAGTTGCCACATTGTCTCTCAATTTTCAAATTCGGAATTATTTTGGATTACTTCAAATTTTTTTCTTAGTTTTTCTTAAAAAAAAATTGATGTTTCCAGAGTTGATGGGGGGGGGGGAGGTTTTACCTTTGTTTTCTTGGATTTAATGTGTATTTTTACTCTAGCTCAGTGTTTCCCTACCTCTTTTGTAAAAATTATTATCTCAAATAAATGTTTCGAAGATTATGCAATGTGCACAAATTTTGCATTATGAAATGAAGTATCCATCTGTCGTACAATTTCAGAACTGTTTCACCGTGCTCTTTGCACACGAAGACGTCAGGGTGAGGTTTTAATAATGTTATAGATATTTCCGTGCGGCGAGGTGTGTTCTAGGGGGGGGGCACCCAATTGGCAACAGGCTAAGACGTTTTAAACAATTATTTTAACGAATTTATAAAATTTACTATAAAAGAGTCGGAGGAGAACATTGCAAATAGGTGCGGGCGTTTACGCGGTCGCCACTGAACTGACCCAAACAATAAACACCACGCGCGGCGACGCGACATTGTAGTATAATCGCCAGCCCGTTGCATCAGGCAGCGTTGCAACACGCGGCGTGGCTCTAATCTTTTATGCTCCCATTTAGGCATCATGGCTTTAGTCTTTTATGCTCCCATTTAGGCAACAAATGCATGCACGATTGCTTGTCTTCGTAGATCGTCGGTACATCTTGGTTCTCTACACCCAGATCGATAAGTAGATTTCTATGCCACAATACATCGGCTGCTGCGGATGTTAGGGCGATGTATTCAGCTTCTGTTGAGGAAAGTGCAACTGAAGTTTGCCTTTTCGTAGTCCATGAGACAGTGTTTCCAAAAACTTTTGTCAGGAATCCTGACGTCGAATGTTGATATCTGCTGAAATAGTTAAGCGTAGCTCAGATCTTGTCATCAATAAGTTCTCGGTAGGGTTTGTTATCGGCGAACTTCTCGCTGTTCGGTATCGGCATTGTTTTAATCGGCGTACGAACTGGATTGCAGTTTTCCATGTCAAAGCGTTTCAGCATTATTCGGAGGTAATTCTTTTGGTGAAATCTAAAACCCTCGTCAGTCCGTTCGATGTTGTTTCCGAGGAACGCTATATACAGCTCCTCCTGAATTTCACCGTTTAGGCCAAAAAATTAAGGCAAAAATTAGGCATTTTTAACATCCTTGTTGTAGACTGCGCAGTTCTTCTCGACGATTACGGATAATGGGTTTCTCAGCCTCGCAAGTCTTGCCAATGGGGCATATGTTTCTTCGTAGTCAAAACCATAATTCTGCGCACAACCCTTGATTACAAGTCTATTCTTGTAGCGCTCGATGTTCGCTTAACCTAGAAAACCCAATTGCTGTTGAGTGTGTATTTTCCTTCGGCAAGTGGTGTTAATTCCTAGGTTTCGTTTTCCTCAAGTGCGCTTATTTCTTCGGCGACTCCTTCCATCCATTGATCTTTGTCTTGACGTGTGACGATTTCCTCGTAGTTGATCGGTACATCTTCCACGAAAACTTCGGCGTGCAGCGTCAGGATTATATAATTTTCTGTTTCATCCTCAAGGTAATAGTCTTGCAGATAACGTGGCCTCTTTCCTCTCGTAGATCGACTAGATGTTTCTTCATTTTCCGGTTTTTTTTGCCTTGTCCTGTTTCTCCTGCTAGCTTTCGTAAGTTCCCATTTTACCAAGTATCACTTCCAAAGGTTTTGGTTTTCTCGTTGCTGCGACCAAAGTCATCTTTCTGATAGAGTTCTTCTTCGTCTTTACTGCTTCCGGTTTTTTTTTTCTCTTGACTCTACAACATCTGGATCAATCCATTCTTCAAATTGGACTTTTCATTGAATCAAAACGACGCCGGAACTTTCCTGTACAACGCTGACGTGGGACTTTGATTAATCAGATAAACTGCTGATTGGACTGCTTCTGACCAAAAATGTTTTCCAAGTTTACATTGGAGGAACATACATCTGACCTTCTGCTACGGAGTAGCAGAGAGAATGAATAGAACCATAGTAGGTTCTATTCAATCTCTCTGCTACTCCGTTTTGCTCTGGCATATAACGGATGGTAAACTCTAAAGTTTGAAAGTAATTAAAATCTGAATTAATATGAGCACTATATTTCACCTTCAAATGGCCCTCAAGACGACCTTGTTTCATTAATTCAAAATCAAAATTCTCGTCAAGAGCAATTTATAATATTTATTATTTAAGAATTTACTTTTTTCTTGCAATTTTGGCACCGAAATCTAGCATTGCATTTATATGGCCCGGAGCAAAAGGGTTAAACTCTTGTCGGGTCCATTTTCGAATTGCCCCCTTTAACAATCAAATTGCCCCACTGTGGGGCGTGGGCCCCACGTTGGGAAACACCGCTCTAGCTAGTAGCAGTTTGTGTCTTGACGTTCTGTATACCGGATTTCCATCTTGACTGTACCAATATATAGTCTATTTGGTTTCTGTATAGGCCACCTGGAGACGTCCACGTATACCGACGTCTTGGATCTTGAGGGAAGATGGTATTTGTGATAACCATGTGGTTTCCTATATAAAATTCCACGAGTTTTTGTCCAGATTCATTTCTGACGCCCAATCCATATCTGCCTATGGGGTGTTTTACTTGTTCGTGTTCCTCAGTTTGACCGATTTTAGCGTTGAAATCTAAATGTATCAGAGTTATTTCTTTGTTGGGTATTTCTTGTATAGTATTTTCCAGTTTATTGTAAAAATCGTTTAATTCGTCTTCCGTGCTTGTTGATGTTGGAGCGTAGATTTGGACAATGTTTAATTTGCAAGCATTGGCGTTGATTTTTAGAGTCAGTATTCTGGAACTTACAGGATTGTAACCTAACACACTTGCATGAAGTGATTTTGGAATAATTATCGCTACGCTATGTATTAAATAAAAAAGTATATTGTGTTGCCACTTTTGGAGGTGAAATGTCCACTACAAGACCAGTGAGTTTTGCATATACCTACTATATTGATGTTTGTCACTTCACGTTCGATGATATCTAGTTTGCCAGGATGTGTAGCGAGTCCCTGAACATTCCAAGTGGCAATTGAAATGCGTTTTCGGAGGTTCATCTTTGTTGATGTTATCTGCTTGTTCATAGCTCCATAGCATTCTCTCCCGGAGATCCGATTGAGGGAATATTTAAGCTCCGAATATCTTTAACCATGAGATAATCCATAAGATTTTCTTGGGAAGGTATTAGAGGTAGTTTTCCTTTGCTTTCCTCTAGGATTTAAAAGGGTTTACTCCCACGGTAAGGATGGGAAGAGATGATATTTGGGGATATTAGGATTTCTACGTATAATACATACTTAACCAATATAGAGCTCTCTTTATTTTACTCCAAAAAATCTTTAGAAATATGTTCATGCTAAGTAAGGCTCGACATGTATTCCGGGTAAACTGATAATTACCACAATGAGTATGAGAGTCCTCGGAATATCATCAATGCATTTACCTCCTTCTTTCTTAACGCTTTTCATTCCAAATCTAACTTTAATATTCGCGATGTGGGTTCTTCAATCTTCAATCTAGCAATAAAGTTGTCGCCTCCCCGACTAGGAATCGAACCCTAGACAGACAATTCTCACCAGAGGAAACAGATATAGACAAGTCTAGATAAGATTCCGTGGACAAATTGTCTACATTAAGTTAATGTATATTCTCATTTCAAGTAAATGGAATGAGATTAAAAGTGTTTCCTGTTTGGGATTAAAGGTCTGAACGGTACATCAGCGATCCTATTATCCAATATTGCACCCGCGGGATTTAGTCGACTCAAAATCATTTCCAATTTAGTGCGCGAAATAAGAATACATTTTAACTAGACGCCCCGCGATTGGCTCGCGCACCCCAAGTCGCATCTAAATTGCAAAATTTTCCAACAAAAAAAAACAAATTTAAATTGTTCAATACCAATTTAAGGTATGGTGATTTCGTTTATGTTGTGTATTGTTAGACTGATCTTGTTTGTTTAATATAATTGCTTCAACTGTTGTATATAGAAATTTATCTAGTCTGGTTGTATAATGAATTAGTTATATGTCTAGTTGTATATGTATGTTAGGTTAAAATTGTAGAGAGGATTACATGCTGGTTTAATACGATGTGTAATCTTCTAGACATTAGTCTCCACGAAGTTGTGAGTGTTGCGAGAGATTAGTAAATCTGTAGTTCGGATGTAATTTGTTCGTTAATTAGGGGGTAGAGTTAATTTGATAACTGGCCCGAGCGCGCCATGTTAGTTTAGGATGGTCCAAGTTATAATCGCTACGATCTTAACACCCCGTAGAGTGTTTACTAAGCACCTCCGTCAGAGATTTAACCCCCACCGTATCCGGATTGCACTTAATGCCCTCCGCGAAATAAATTATCAATCCAATTCCAGCGATTCATCTTTGGGCCGTACGTCAAACACGTTTATCAATTTACGAAGGTAATTTACACTAATCACCGTTGTAATATTAAGCGACGGCTCATTCAAAGCGCCGTAATTTTGTCCGGCCAAAATTACACAACCGGCCTGCATTATTTAATATATTCTGAATAAACAAATCTCTTATTGATTTACAAACGCCGATGTAAATAGGACAACAACGCCCTCTCGTTAATTGCTTTTTGGATTTATCATCAATTTCACAAACAAACAATATTGTAGGGTATTTTATATCCGCACTTTAGTTATTTGAATATCATTTTTACAGGGTTAGTGCATTAGAGTAATACTAGATATTTGACTACCTTTTTATTAGCTAGCTTTCTTGTCTGTCTGTTCTCAACTTTGTCTGTTCTCAGCTTTGCCGAGGAAACTATGCGGTTTTAATAAATTCATTTTAAACTAACTTCCCGATGAACTAAAGACTATGTCTCAAGTCTTAGAACTCATAGATGGCACATCATAGATGGCATAGCTCAGAAATTCAATACTTTAGACACTTGTCGTCAAATAAATGTAGTCACATATTATATGTAATTAAACACTTTAAAGACTACAGAATAAATTGATCGCTTGCAAAGTGTGAAATGACCCAAAATATGAGCCGTTTATTTTGAAAGTGGCCTAAGTCCATTTTTCAAAAATATTGAGTTAGCTACCTTAATAGTTAGATTTTTACTTGATCTTTTGATTGTGGAGTAACTTGTTACTAATATATTTAAAATCATTAAGATTTTGTAACACCAAAATATGCAGGGTTAATGAAGTGATGAAAATTTCTTATGAAAGTGGCGTAAGTCCCATGGTGAGAGTTTCAAACCGATATGGAAAATATGCAATTAAAGTTTATGTGATCTCTTAAGCTTTATGTTGAATTATTAAAGTAGCAGTTGAATTATCAAAGTGCAATGAATTTATTATAAACAATTTAATTTCAAATTTCAGTTTCGATTTGCTAATGGATTCATATGGATCTCCTGATATATCATTATAATTTTCAGCAATTTGTTAATAATTTGTTTATATGTATGAGAATATGTATATATTAAAATACCCCAAGAGATTATGATTCTTCGAATATGAATGTAAATGTAAAAATGAAAAAACTACAAAAAAAATACGAGATCACAACAAATACAAGGAATTTTTGTATACCATCTGCACACAATAATTATTTTAAATCCCACTCCCATACACAAACAGCAGTATATTAAAGAACACTGAATAATTATTAATAAAACAATATTAATATTAATGTAAAAAAAATTGAACAACTTATTTATCATTTTTGATTTTATAACAGTGTCTACATTTATCCTTATTTCAAGGAAAATTTATTTTATGTATGGATGGACTTGTGCTTTCTTAAGAATTGGAAACGTGATTTCAGTGATTTTGAAAGTGGCCCAAGTCCATTTACAGCCATCAAAAACATATTATTTCTTAAATAACATTAAATATGCTAATTGGTGTGATAAATTTGACACCCTTAGAAACACCAAAACATTATTCTACTATGTTATCTGTTACCTATATTTTGAAATTTTATAGAACGCAAACCCTTTAATATTTCTATTCGAACATAAATGGAGTTAGGTCACTTTCAAAATAAACGGCTCATATAAGCTATTACAATGTAATTATATATGTATGTAGGTTATCTTCCTTGGAACAGTAGAAGAATATCATGATGCTATGGATTGCTTCAAAGTATCCTACATGTCCATCCACCCCTGAAATAAAGTATCTCTTGCGGCTGAAATAGATTCTAGATTTTAGTAATATGGTATAAAAGATGATTTTGAAGTAAATGTTTTGAAATCTCCGTTCAGCCTGTGCGATATTAATTTGATGACGCACGAGTGCAATTCGGCGATTGGATTAATTGAAATACGAGTTTGCGAGTCATTTGTCATAGGCGCCCTCCGGTCCCCCTTATAGTTTTGCGTCCTCGGATGGCTCACATATCACGCCGACGGCACCTGTGTCCCCACAATATTTCAACGGAAAAAATCCCTATCTATTATTCCAACGCGATATTAATATGGTAATATTTTACCCAGGATGCGAATACTTTTGCCTCGGCACACCGCGGGGACTAATAATATACAATTTGCCAAAAGAAAACATCATTTATTACCTCTCTGCTTCACAAATTTCTTAGTGAATACAAACGGTACCATGCCAAATTAGATAAGTCAATATAGACTAGACAAATCTATCAAAATTACTGTCTTCCAGAGATGTTAGTACATTATTCGTGGGAAGGTGTAATTTCAAATAGTTAGTAATCTCTGCTGGAGATTATAATTCAACAACAGGATTCACTCGATAAACAGTTCTCCACAACTATTGTTTTATTTCATTTGCATTTAATTTAATGGCGATATGGTGTTATATAAATGCGGCGGGTGGGATTTGTTGGATGTGCAGCGTCATAAATTCCCTTAAGACAACAAAACGTGCCGACGTTGGCGTATCGCGTGTTACTTTTTCATCAATTACGTTGCTGAGCGCATCTAAATTATTGCGTTACAATTGTTTATTAATAGACCGGCTGATCGCACCGATAGCACCGAACTAATACTCTCCGTTTAAACTCCAGATAAACATCTAATTCGTGTAACGTTGCATTTTGAACTAGCAGGATTAAAGTTGATTAACGAAACAATTATATTGTAATAAGCGATGAACAAGATTAGACGGACTAAACTGGACAGAAAAGACTAGACAGACAAGACTAGAAAGAAAAGACTAGACAGACAAGACTAGATAGACAGGACTAGGCATACAATACTAGACAGACAAGATTAGACAGACAAGACTACACAGACAAGACTAAACAGGCAAGCCTGGATAGAAAAGACTAGATAGAGAATACTAGACAGACAAGACTAGACAGACAAGACTAGACAGACAAGACTAGACAGACAAGACTAGACAGACAAGACTAGACAGACAAGACTAGACAGACAAGACTAGACAGACAAGACTAGACAGACAATACTAGACAGACAATACTAGACAGACAATACTAGACAGACAATACTAGACAGACAAGACTAGACAGACAAGACTAGACAGACAAGACTAGACAGACAAGACTAGACAGACAAGACTAGACAGACAAGACTAGACAGACAAGACTAGACAGACAAGACTAGACAGACAAGACTAGACAGACAAGACTAGACAGACAAGACTAGACAGACAAGACTAGACAGACAAGACTAGACAGACAAGACTAGACAGACAAGAGTAGACAGACAAGACTAGACAGACAAGACTAGACAGACAAGACTAGACAGACAAGACTAGACAGACAAGACTAGACAGACAAGACTAGACAGACAAGACTAGACAGACAAGACTAGACAGACAAGACTAGACAGACAAGACTAGACAGACAAGACTAGACAGACAAGACTAGACAGACAAGACTAGACAGACAAGACTAGACAGACAAGACTAGACAGACAAGACTAGACAGACAAGACTAGACAGACAAGACTAGACAGACAAGACTAGACAGACAAGACTAGACAGACAAGACTAGACAGACAAGACAGACTAGACAGACTAGACAGACAAGACTAGACAGACAAGACTAGACAGACAAGACTAGACAGACAAGACTAGACAGACAAGACTAGACAGACAAGACTAGACAGACAAGACTAGACAGACAAGACTAGACAACCAAGACTAGACAACCAAGACTAGACAGACAAGACTAGACAGACAAGACTAGACAGACAAGACTAGACAGACAAGACTAGACAGACAAGACTAGACAGACAAGACTAGACAGACAAGACTAGACAGACAAGACTAGACAGACAAGACTAGACAGACAAGACTAGACAGACAAGACTAGACAGACAAGACTAGACAGACAAGACTAGACAGACAAGACTAGACAGACAAGACTAGACAGACAAGACTAGACAGACAAGACTAGACAGACAAGACTAGACAGACAAGACTAGACAGACAAGACTAGACAGACAAGACTAGACAGACAAGACTAGACAGACAAGACTAGACAGACAAGACTAGACAGACAAGACTAGACAGACAAGACTAGACAGACAAGACTAGACAGACAAGACTAGACAGACAAGACTAGACAGACAAGACTAGACAGACAAGACTAGACAGACAAGACTAGACAGACAAGACTAGACAGACAAGACTAGACAGACAAGACTAGACAGACAAGACTAGACAGACAAGACTAGACAGACAAGACTAGACAGACAAGACTAGACAGACAAGACTAGACAGACAAGACTAGACAGACAAGACTAGACAGACAAGACTAGACAGACAAGACTAGACAGACAAGACTAGACAGACAAGACTAGACAGACAAGACTAGACAACCAAGACTAAACAGACAAGACTAGACAGACAAGACTAGACAGACAAGACTAGACAGACAAGACTAGACAGACAAGACTAGACAGACAAAACTAGACAGACAAGACTAGACAGACAAGACTAGACAGACAAGACTAGACAGACAAGACTAGACAGACAAGACTAGACAGACAAGACTAGACAGACAAGACTAGACAGACAAGACTAGACAACCGAGTCTAGACAACCAAGACTAGGCAGACAAGACTAGACAGACAAGACTAGACAGACAAGACTAGACATACAAGACTAGACAGACAAGAGTAAAGCGACGAGACTAGACAAACAAGTCTAGAGTCTTTGAGGGTTTTTCTTTCTAGTCTTATAATAAACGTTTATGGAATAATTTAATTCTTGTTAACAATTAAACTCTGTTGTGAATAATGCGCTGTAATAAGGGATTAAGGCGAATGTAATTCGGCGCGCGTGTAATTGTACACGCATTCCGGAAGTTGCGGGAAAATCCGGAAGCCGGAATCCTTTCGGTAACTAATTGGGATATTAGCAGGCTGCGACTGAGACAACGAGCACAGGTGACATCTGCTACCACCTATACACTTGCGGTCCGTGTCGGATTTCATAATCAAATATCCCGTAATCTAGCTAGTTTTGCTTTCAGGGAAATATTTGCAAATTGCTTTAAATTTGATAGATTGCAACTTTTATCTATACTAGTCCAGTTTTATTTAGCTCACAGGAGATAGCTAGAAAAGACTGAATTAGTATCTCACTTTGTCTGGTATTGACAAACAAAGCACACAGGATAGAGCTAGTTAAGACTGGACTAGTATCTTACTTAATCTGGCTTTGTCTGATCTTGACAGACAAAGCTTGCCGGGTCGACTGATCTTGCCTATATTGTTAGTTCTGGGACTCCATTTATCTAACTTGATTCTATAAATCTTGATCTTGATTAAGACTATCTTTATGTTTCTATTCTATTTTTCCAGGGAATAAACTGTATAATACGTATTACGTATAAATTCCTAGTACCGGTGTGAAACTGGCAATAACTTTCAGCAATAAAAATTTTGCGTAAAATTTTTATTTCAAAAGGCTATAACTTTCTTATTGATAGGGATTTTTCAAAATTTTCTTCACAGAACTGTTGCACAGTAAGTCACCTCATAAAATATTCTAACAAAATTTAATTTTCTTTTTACACATAGGCATAATAATCATATTAAAGATCAACAAATATTCACATTTACTCACTTCTTAAACGCGGAACGTCAAAGTGTATTATTTTCCAAAATTTTCCAACATAATTTCCACCATCTATTAGGCCACAGTATTACCTTTATTTCTCAAGAAGGAATTTTTCCAAAATTCCTAATAATAAGCGCACAGCTATTATTTAAAAAAGTGCATTCCACGCAGTTGCCATTTAATAGAAAAATCCAAAGAGGTTGTAATTTTCAACATTTCTCAATTTTTCTTTCAAATATCACTAGAGAATGAATGTACCTAACAAAGAAATAAAACATTTTTCGAAATATAAAAAAATTATTGAATAACGACCAAACTTAAAATGCAACTGCTCCATGTAGCACCGTTTCATAGCCAGAACGTCAAATTGCAGTAAATTATAACTTTTCTCAAATTTTCTTTCACCCATCACTAGTGAATAAATGTACCTAGACATGTGTAAAAGCTTTTGCAAAAATTCGCAAAAGTAAATGTATTCCACCCCACTTTCGTTCGCCGGGCACTGTTTTATTGCAATAGGGGTAAATAGAAGTAAATTTTACATTTTCGCACATTTTCTTTCAATTCCCACTAGGGGATACATTTATCTACTTATCTATCGAAACAATAAAAAAAATCGTACAAATAATAAAATTTCACCAAGACATAAAATACACCAGCTCGATGCAGTACTGTTTTATTGCTGGACCGTCAAATTGCTCTAAATTTTAACTTTTCTAACATTTTCTTTCATTTCCTACTAGGGTATGAATATGTCTACTTAACTATATAAGCATTTAAAAAAAATCGCAAAAATAATTGCATTTGACGATGACTTAAAATGCACTCACTCGACGTAGCACTGTTTTATTGCTCGACCGTCAAATTGCTCTAAATTTTAACTTTTCTCACATTTTCTTTCATTTTCTATTAGGGGATGAATATATCTACTTAACTGTATAAGCATTTAAAAAAATTCGCAAGAATAATTGCAATTGACGATGACTTAAAATTTTACAAATAATAACATTTCACCAAGACTTAAAATACACCAGTTCGACGCAGCACTGTTTTATTACTCGACCGTCAAATTGCTCTAATTTTTAACTTTTTTCACAATTTCTTTCATTTCCTACTAGGGGATGAATATGTCTACTTAACTGTCTTAGCATTTAAAAAAATTCGCAAGAATAATTGAATTTGACGATGACTTCCAATTTAAAGTCATCGTCAAATGCAATTATTTTTGCATTTTTTTTTTGCAATGTTTAATCACAACAGAAAATTACAAAATTAATAATTTAAATTTTAAACTTGTTGCCACTGGATAATATAAATATTTATTATTTGTGTCGAAGTGATTTTTTTTTTATTTTACTAAATAACTTGTTTTTTTTTCATATTTCGTTTCTTAACACTTTCAAGTCTATCGGGACATATAAAACCCACTGTGATGACGTGTGAGTTATTATTATCTCATTATTAATGTTCGACTGGCATACATAGCAGACGTGCAGAGGACTAGCATATTTTCCCTAAAACTCTGTGTGTTCTTCTTATCAAAAAAGTAATCAATTGAATGAAGCAAGAGAAAGTGGATTTAAATCCTGTCTAATTTTTTAAAATAAATCTGACTTGAAAGGGTTAATGGAAACAAATAATATCTCAGATGGATCACATTAATATTTTTTACTCATATGGGTTCGTTAATGGATCGCCAAATGCGATACAATGGTCTCAATATGTATCGACGATTTTTTTATGTAGAAATGGCATAAATGGGCACAAAATATAGATAAAATAGTATAAAAAAACTCGTTCATAAGGTGTTTTTCGCACTCGTCCATTAGAAAACTCCTCGCTACGCTCGTCTTACATGGATGCGTGCTGAAAAACCGCGCATATTGAAGTTGTTCTTTAATATACTATAATCGAATTCCGTGCAACTAAATCCCAGTAACACTTGTTTTATTTACCTTTAATCAAATACTAAATATAGGAAAAAATTAACACTTTTTCAATTAAAATATGCAAATTTAATTCCACACGTTCTAGCTATTTCACAATCAGTCAATTTCAATTACTGTTATTTCAATAATAGAGCTGAACAAATTAATTTGTCTTATATGTTATTAATATTAGTATTATGATTAATATGACATCGAGGATATGAATTCAAATGCTTTCAAACCCTCCAAACCCTTTCGTTGCGAATTACTTATTGAACTGATGTGATTGTGTGCTCAATATTCTGAATATTACTTTATTTACCCGTGCGGAATACTTTTATAACTTTGTATTATTTGCAATAATTTGCAAAAATTGTCAAATTTAAAAAAATTCAAATCTCTATTCGAAGCAAATTTTGTTTTTTTGTTGATTTGAGTGGACAAACTTTGCGAAATACTTTTTGTTTTATGTCAAAATTGAACGAAAACGTCAAAATAATTTGCAAAAATGCCAAACTTTCAAAAACTACAATCTCTATTCGAAGCAAATTTTCTTTTTTTGTTCGTTTGAGTCATCAAACATACTTTGTGAAATACTTTTGTTTTTATGTCAAAATTGGACGAAAACGTCAAAATGATTTGTAAAAATTGCCAAATTTACTAATAACCAAAATCTCTATTAGAAGCAAATTTTTTTTTGTTGATTTAAGTGGACACACTTTGCGAAATCCTTTTGTTTTATGTCAAAATTGGACGAAAACGTCTAAATAATTTGCAAAGATTGCCAAAATTTCAAAAAACATAATCTCCATTCGATGCAGATTTTTTTTTTGTTGATTTAAGTGGACACACTTTGCAAAATTCTTTTGATTTATGTCAAAATTGGACGAAAACGTCAAAATAATTTGCAAAAATTGAAAAATTTTCAAAAACCAAAATCTCTATTCGAAGCAAATTTTGTATTTTCTTGTTGATTTGAGTGGACACACTATATCCTAGTCTTGTCTGTCCTAGTCTTGTATGTCCCAGTCTTGTCTGTCCTACTCTTGTATATCCAGTCTTGTATGTCTTAGTTTTGTCTGTCCCAGTCTTGTATGTCCTATTCTTTTATATCTCAGTCCTGTCTGTCCTAGTCTTGTCTGTTCTAGTCTTGTATATCTTAATCTTGTCTATCCTAGTGTAGTCTGTCCTAGTTTTGTCTCTCCTAGTCTTGTCCGTCTAGTCTTATCTTGTCCGAAACAAATTCAAATTGAAACAACTTAATGTTGCGAGAAATTCATCTTGCGACTTCGTATTGCAACAACTTCATGTTGCAAAAACTTCTTGTCGAAGCGACTTCATCGAAACAGTCTCTAGTTTCAAGTGCGTGAAGAGATTTTCTTCACCTCGAATCCTCATTTCATCTTCATATTCACGTTTGAAACAACTTCATGTTGCGACAGCTTCATGTTGAAATAATTTCATTTTGCGACAACTCCATGTTGCGGCTTCGTATTGTGACAATTCAAGTTGCAACAACTTCATTGAATTGAATTTGAATTAGACTATTAACGTATATCAATTCAGTTAGCATTGTAGAGAATGCATTAAATTAAGTACATTTTAATCTAGTAGACTACATAGACAAGACAAGAAAGAAACAAGACTAGATGCAGACAAGAAGGAGACAAGACTAGACCAGACTAGACAAGACTAGACAAGACTAGACAAGACTAGACAAGACTAGACAAGACTAGACAAGACTAGACAAGACTAGACAAGACTAGACAAGACTAGACAAGACTAGACAAGACTAGACAAGACTAGACAAGACTAGACAAGACTAGACAAGACTAGACAAGACTAGACAAGACTAGACAAGACTAGACAAGACTAGACAAGACTAGACAAGACTAGACAAGACTAGACAAGACTAGACAAGACTAGACAAGACTAGACAAGACTAGACAAGACTAGACAAGACTAGACAAGACTAGACAAGACTAGACAAGACTAGACAAGACTAGACAAAACTAGACAAGACTAGACAAGACTAGACAAGACTAGACAAGACTAGACAAGACTAGACAAGACTAGACAAGACTAGACAAGACTAGACAAGACTAGACAAGACTAGACAAGACTAGACAAGACTAGACAAGACTAGACAAGACTAGACAAGACTAGACAAGACTAGACAAGACTAGACAAGACTAGACAAGACTAGACAAGACTAGACAAGACTAGACAAGACTAGACAAGACTAGACAAGACTAGACAAGACTAGACAAGACTAGACCAGACTAGACAAGACTAGACAAGACTAGACAAGACTAGACAAGACTAGACAAGACTAGACAAGACTAGACAAGACTAGACAAGACTAGACAAGACTAGACAAGACTAGACAAGACTAGACAAGACTAGACAAGACTAGACAAGACTAGACAAGACTAGACAAGACTAGACAAGACTAGACAAGACTAGACAAGACTAGACAAGACTAGACAAGACTAGACAAGACTAGACAAGACTAGACAAGACTAGACAAGACTAGACAAGACTAGACAAGACTAGACAAGACTAGACAAGACTAGACAAGACTAGACAAGAATAGACAAGACTAGACAAGACTAGACAAGACTAGACAAGACTAGACAAGACTGGACAAGACTGGACAAGACTGGACAAGACTGGACAAGACTGGACAAGACTGGACAAGACTGGACAAGACTGGACAAGACTAGACAAGACTAGACAAGACTAGACAAGACTAGACAAGACTAGACAAGACTAGACAAGACTAGACAAGACTAGACAAGACTAGACAAGACTAGACAAGACTAGACAAGACTAGACAAGACTAGACAAGACTAGACAAGACTAGACAAGACTAGACAAGACTAGACAAGACTAGACAAGACTAGACAAGACTAGACAAAACTAGACAAGACTAGACAAGACTAGACAAGACTAGACAAGACTAGACAAGACTAGACAAGACTAGACAAGACTAGACAAGACTAGACAAGACTAGACAAGACTAGACAAGACTAGACAAGACTAGACAAGACTAGACAAGACTAGACAAGACTAGACAAGACTAGACAAGACTAGACAAGACTAGACAAGACTAGACAAGTCTAGACAAGACTAGACAAGACTAGACAAGACTAGACAAGACTAGACAAGACTAGACAAGACTAGACAAGACTAGACAAGACTAGACAAGACTAGACAAGACTAGACAAGACTAGACAAGACTAGACAAGACTAGACAAGACTAGACAAGACTAGACAAGACTAGACAAGACTAGACAAGACTAGACAAGACTAGACAAGACTAGACAAGACTAGACAAGACTAGACAAGACTAGACAAGACTAGACAAGACTAGACAAGACTAGACAAGACTAGACGAGACTAGACGAGACTAGACAAGACTAGACAAGACTAGACAAGACTAGACAAGACTAGACAAGACTAGACAAGACTAGACAAGACTAGACAAGACTAGACAAGACTAGACAAGACTAGACAAGACTAGACAAGACTAGACAAGACTAGACAAGACTAGACAAGACTAGACAAGACTAGACAAGACTAGACAAGACTAGACAAGACTAGACAAGACTAGACAAGACTAGACAAGACTGGACAAGACTGGACAAGACTGGACAAGACTGGACAAGACTGGACAAGACTGGACAAGACTGGACAAGACTGGACAAGACTGGACAAGACTGGACAAGACTAGACAAGACTAGACAAGACTAGACAAGACTAGACAAGACTAGACAAGACTAGACAAGACTAGACAAGACTAGACAAGACTAGACAAGACTAGACAAGACTAGACAAGACTAGACAAGACTAGACAAGACTAGACAAGACTAGACAAGACTAGACAAGACTAGACAAGACTAGACAAGACTAGACAAGACTAGACAAGACTAGACAAGACTAGACAAGACTAGACAAGACTAGACAAGACTAGACAAGACTAGACAAGACTAGACAAGACTAGACAAGACTAGACAAGACTAGACAAGACTAGACAAGACTAGACAAGACTAGACAAGACTAGACAATACTAGACAAGACTAGACAAGACTAGACAAGACTAGACAAGACTAGACAAGACTAGACAAGACTAGACAAGACTAGACAAGACTAGACAAGACTAGACAAGACTCGACAAGACTGGACAAGACTGGACAAGACTGGACAAGACTGGACAAGACTGGACAAGACTGGACAAGACTGGACAAGACTGGACAAGACTGGACAAGGCTGGACAAGGCTGGACAAGACTGGACAAGACTGGACAAGACTGGACAAGACTGGACAAGACTGGACAAGACTGGACAAGACTGGACAAGACAGGACAAGACAGGACAAGACAGGACAAGACTGGACAAGACTGGACAAGACTGGACAAGACTGGACAAGACGGGACAAGACGGGACAAGACCGGACAAGACCGGACAAGACCGGACAAGACCGGACAAGACCGGACAAGACCGGACAAGACCGGACAAGACCGGACAAGACCGGACAAGACCGGACAAGACCGGACAAGACCGGACAAGACCGGACAAGACCGGACAAGACCGGACAAGACCGGACAAGACCGGACAAGACCGGACAAGACCGGACAAGACCGGACAAGACCGGACAAGACCGGACAAGACCGGACAAGACCGGACAAGACCGGACAAGACCGGACAAGACCGGACAAGACCGGACAAGACCGGACAAGACCGGACAAGACCGGACAAGACCGGACAAGACCGGACAAGACCGGACAAGACCGGACAAGACCGGACAAGACCGGACAAGACCGGACAAGACCGGACAAGACCGGACAAGACCGGACAAGACCGGACAAGACCGGACAAGACCGGACAAGACCGGACAAGACCGGACAAGACCGGACAAGACCGGACAAGACCGGACAAGACCGGACAAGACCGGACAAGACCGGACAAGACCGGACAAGACCGGACAAGACCGGACAAGACCGGACAAGACCGGACAAGACCGGACAAGACCGGACAAGACCGGACAAGACCGGACAAGACCGGACAAGACCGGACAAGACCGGACAAGACCGGACAAGACCGAACAAGACCGGACAAGACCGGACAATACTAGACAAAACTAGACAAAACTAGACAAGAATAGACAAAATTGGACAAGAGTAGACAAGACATAAAAAAAAATTAAATAAATATATGGCTATCCGCATAGTTTACAATAATTTTTTGGGATTTTTTTAAATATTCATCTTTCCAACGATAAGACCCTAGGTCAGGCATGTCTAACACGCGGCCCGCGGGCCGCATGCGGCCCAACAATACATAGATTGCGACCCGCGGAGACGTTTTATATTTTTTTGATAAAAGGCGGAAGTATTTATCCACCACAAAAAAAAAATGTGTAAGTGTACGTCGAAATATTGTAGCAATCAGTTCATGAAATAGCCGAGAGTTGGAGAAATCGGAATAACTTAATAATATCAACATTTCAAGCCTATTATTTTGCTCAGCTGACCGTTTTTTTTTTCGCGGGTGCGATGTTAAGTTAAAAGTAAGTGAAGAACTTTTGGAAGTCAATCCAAGCATAATACAACTATCTGAGGTATAGATCGCGTATGGAAGTTTTGAAGAAATAACCATTGAAGAAGTTACCATTGGAAAAGCTCGTTGGTCTTCCAACTGATGGTGCACCTACCATGATTGGTTTTACTAAAGGAGTTTTGCGAGTTCAAAAGAAGCGTGTAAACAGCATGGTGAAAATAATTTTGAATATTTTCATTGTATTATTCACCAAGTACTGTGCTCGAAAGTTTTAAATATCGGACAAGTGGTTTTAAATTGTTTTACAAATTGTTATTTATAAACGCAAAGCTGCACTGATGAGAGATAAATCACGAAACGCGTATGAAGATGGCTAATAAATTAAGTTGTCGGATTGATATGATCCTAAAAAACAAAACTTCTTTTTATTTTTCTGGTTTTTGTTGAGTGCCACGAAGGTGGACTGAAAGCCATAAAATAATTGACAAATTTAACATGAGATTTGTTTTGGTAGTCCTAAAAGACTCAATAATGTTATAGAGCTCCGGAAAGGTTGAATATATATATATATATATATATATATATATATATATATATATATATATATATATATATATATATAAATATATATATATATATATATTCAGACTGTGTTCCGACTTTATTAAGTTTATATGAATATCTATAATGTATTATGGTTTTACAAATTCCACCTAAATTAAGAGGATATTTTTAAGAATATGCTCACCAAATTAAATTATTAGAAACGGAAATCGATCGAAGATTTTTTGATTTTGAAAGCTGTGAAGTACAATTTTGTCTTTTTACTTCAACTCTATCTATCGATATTAAAATTGTTGATGAAAAGTTACAAATGGAATTAATTGATCCAATGTGATTCTTTGCTGAAGGAAAAATGTATGGAAGTTGGAATTCCAGAATGTTATACATATTTATCTGTAGATCGGTTTCCTGTATAATGTATCTTAGGCATTTAAATTGGTACTTTAGGTTTTATTTTTAATGTACGCTAGGCGTGTAAATGTATCTTAGGCGTTACTGTTACGTATTTACTATGTTCGGAAGCACTTATTTGTGTGAGCAACTATTTTCTTTAATGAAAAACAACAAAAATTCAGAAAGGTCAAGATTAACCGATCAACATATATCGTCAAATGTAAAAATTGCATGAGCTCAAGATATTGAACAAAATATTGATGACTTGGGTTGCAACAAACAATGTCACTAATCTTCTAAAAATTAGTAAGTATTAAACTGTGATTTTGTTTATTATAACTTTTGTTTTAGTTTTATTTTTAAATATAGAATATAGTTTCAGTGTAAAAATAACGTGAAATAGACAATGTCTATGTATGGAATATATACAATAAAATGTAAAATATTTTTAGTTTAGTAAAAAAACGTTGAGTCTAATAAACACATAATACAGTCATTCTAATCGTATTTTATTAAATTTTTGTACAGTAAAAACATGCGGCCCTCAACTTAGTACACAATAGATGAAGTGGGCCGCAAATATCATTTGCACATGAGTTTGACATGCCTGCCTTAGGTGCAGGGGTGAGTCCCGAATCTTTCACCCAGGGTAACGCAACGCCCCAATGAGAGTATATATATATATATATATATATATATATATATATATATGTATATATATATATATATATATATATATATATATATATATATGTATATATATATATATATATATATGTATATATATATATATATATTAATCTCTTTGTAATGTTTAAAAAAGCCACAATGAATTCATGAAATCGGTAGACTGCTACAGCAGTCCATAGCATCTGGCCGCCAAATCAATTGGACCAGTACCAGTCCATAGCACCTGGGCGTCAAATAAATTGAACTGCTATAGCAGTCCATAGCAGCGAAAGGGCTAACAAATTATTTATGAAATGGGGTCAATAGCCTTTTATTTCCATGCATCCTAGCAATAAATGTTATTATTGTTATTAATTCAAGATCTAAATTATCCGAGAAAAATGAACCTGACAGACCCATGAGTTAAATTCAAAAACATGATTGAAACAAAACAGAATGAATCAAACATCATTCAAAATTAAAACAAATCCAACCAAATAAAATAACATACAGATTGTCTTATCGGCATTCAGAATAAGATTGTTGATTGGGCACCAAAGATTTACTTCACCAACAACTGTCGCAACCTTGGCTTCCAGCTCTTCTAGATTGTTGCCAGATAATGCCATATTCATATCGCCTGCAAACAGAATAGTTTCTGCACTTACATGGCGCGGAAGATCGTTCACAAAGAGTAGAAACAAGAGCGGTCCTAGAACAGATCCCGGAGGCGCACCTATATTGATATCGTTGAAACTAGAGTGTTATTGCCATTTAGAATAATTTTTCTACCAGTGAGAAAGGATTTAAATAATCTGGCGAAGGTACCGCGAAATCCATAATTTTCTAGTTTGGTTAAGATAAAATCCACATTGACGGTGTCAAAAGCCTTGGAAAAATCGAAAAAGATACCCATTACATGTTTCCCTTTGTATAAATTTTTCTTTAAGTATAAATTTTAACTAGTCTGCTTGTTGCCGTTTCTACAGATGTATGAGCTCTAATCCCATGCTGGCAATTGGTCATCAAGTTATATTTTTCTAAATATTCAACCAATCCTATTATCAATCATATTGGTCTATAATTTGTAATGTAACAGGCGTCCGATTTCTTAAGTAAGGGAATTACTAAGGCTATTTATAGACACAGTGGATAAATTCCTTCCTCTATGGATTTATTATAAAGTTCAAGCAGTGGTTCTTCGATTACGTCTAAAACGTCTTTTATAGTTTTTATTGAAAAGTCATCTATGCTAGATGAGTTGGTAGAGACAATGTTTAAAATAACCTTATGAAGGTCAGCAGATTCTATGGCAGGCATAAAGAAAGAATGTAGGACACTGAGATGGTACGTATTGCACTTAGATACTGATGTCAATGGAAAGAGCCATTCTTGAAAAATGTTAAACAAGTACATCAGCAACTTCTTTGTGCGATACTACTGTATTGCTTATCTTGAGCGATATTGTTTTACATGTTTTATGCCTCCCTAAGGTATGATTAATTATTGCCCAAGTAGCCTAGGTTTATTTTTAGATTTTTGGATTTTGTTCAGGATATACCTTCTTTTTATAGTGGCTATGCGTTTGCTGTGTTGCTGTGTTTTTTTAAATTTTATAAGCATGAATTCTTTAATTGCTTACCTTCTTCGATTATTTCATCAGTGATCCATTTATTTTGAATGGTAACTCTTTTGGTTTCAATTGGACATATCTGGTCTAAAGCACAAGTTAATTTACTAAGAAATGTTTTAAAAGCAACCCCCACAACATCTTTTGAGATCGCTGAGAAATTGATTTTGCTAATAACATATCGTAGTTTTTGCGTGTTTTCATTAGTGAAGGACCTGCTTAAGCGATATCATGCGTTGTGCTTCCTCGGACATAAATATTCATACATAATATATCAGATATATTATTGTTAACACTTTTATTTAACAGTTTTCACTAGCATTGTCTACATATATTAATCTTAGATTATTCTAGTTGTGTCCAGATTTAAGGTCGTTTCCCATATGCGCGACACTCAGCTACGCGACGTCTTGCGACATCGCCTGTCAAATATTGATTACATTCTTTTAAATGGGCACGTCGCGTTGCTGTCACGTAGCGATAGTACGAACGTGCCCATTTAAAACAATGTAATCATTATTTGACAGACGATGTCGCTTGACGTCGCGTAGCTGAGTGTCGCGTATATGAAAATCGTCCTTAATACTAAAGACAATCGGAACGTTTTCTAGAATCAATTTAAGCGTAGCTTTTAGCAGTTTTAACGACATATATATATATATATATATATATATATATATATATATATATATATATATATATATATATATATATATATATATATATATATATATATATATATATATATATATATATATATATATATATATATTATATTTGAGGTTTTCGCGGATAGATACCTGTGTTGTATTGTTTTCTCGGGGATTCCGCGTTGATGCTGAGGGTTGGCTCTGAAAAGAACCGGATTCTCGACGTTTCGGCGAACTAACATTCGCCATTCTCAAGAGATATATGCGTCCATGCGGGTCAACCGTTGGTCAACCGCGGGTCAGTATGCGTCTAACGGTTGACCCGCACGGACGCATATATCTCTTGAGAATGGCGAATGTTAGTTCGCCGAAACGTCGAGAATCCGGTTCTTTTCAGAGCCAACCCTCAGCATCAACGCGGAATCCCCGAGAAAACAATACAACACACATATATATATATATATATATATATATATATATATATATATTACATAGAGCGTTGTTTAAGTCTCTATGGTCTAGTTGTCTTAATATTGTCTAGTCTATTTAAGTTTATATAAGCTTTGTCGAGTAGGTTGTCCGTTATTTCCCAAATTGATTTTTTTACAGCGATCGCCCCCTGAATTTTTAGTTTAAGATATAAAAAAAATTATCCAATACAATTAAGCTCTTAATTTCTTGATTAAACCGTGCCGGAATCATGTTACTTCTACCATTTAAATAACATGGGATTATTTGACTTTTTACTTTTAATTTTTTTTTCTCAGAAACAAATGGATGAAAAGATTTAAGATAAAATTATTCTGACGTAAAATTTAACGCTCTACAAAAAAGGTCTCCTATGATTTTTTGATTAAATCACTCCATTAAAAGTTATTCAACATTTAACTTGTGCCTAATATAAATCTTGCAATATTTTCAACTTTTTGCTCATTTTTACTTTTTTTAACTATAAAATCATTGGAAGAGAATTTAAAAATTATTATCATTAGGCGGCAGTGATTATTTGTGTTAATTTTATGGCTTGAACTGAAAATTAAACAAAAAAAATCATTTTTTGACTATTAAAACAGGTGACATAAGAATCCGAATTTGGATGTTCATACTTGGGCTAGCAATAATGATTATTTGGAGGGTTTAAGAATTGTTGAAAATCTGCAAGTCATCAATGTTGTCGCCGAAAGAGCCGTTAAATTAACCCAAGAGTATATTAACATTTTAACAACACGAGAAGAACAAAAACAGTATTTAATACAAGTTCCAATGAATTTATAGTTAAGAGTAAAAATGAGCAAAAAGTTGAAAATATTGTAAGATTTATATTAGGCACAAGTTAAATGTTGAATAACTTTTAATGGAGTGATTTAATCGAAAATTCATAAAAGACCTTTTTTGTAGAGCGTTAAATTTTACGTCAGAATAATTTGATCTTAAATCTTTTATGCATTTGTTTCTGAGAAAAAGAAATTAAAAGTAAAAAGTCAAATAATCCCATGTTATTTAAATGGTAAAAGTAACATGATTCCGGCACGGTTTAATCAAGAAATTAAGAGCTTAATTGTATTGGATAATTTTTTTATATCTTAAACTAAAAATTCAGGGGGCGATCCCTGTAAAAAAATCAATTTGGGAAATAATGGACACCCTATTGCCGAGTCTTGTTCAAACTCATCTAGCGGTCACTTAGTTCCGTTCAGCTTTGTCTAATCTCAGATAAATTTGACTAGTTTTGTCAGGCGGCGTTATCTGGTCTCTTCGTGTCTTGTCTAGTCTTATCTGGTTTTGTCTAGGTTTTTAATCTGGGCTAGTCATTTAGCTGGTTTAACTAGTCCTTTAGTCGCCTATCTTAGTCGTTTCTGCTTAAGTCTTGTCCACTCTTGATTAATCCAGTTATCTAACTGACCTTATCAAGTTAATATTAAGCATTAACAATATTTGTACAATTATACAAATTTATACAAATACAGACGAAGGGGGAAAGATAAGTGGACTAAATTGCCTAATTTGAACCTTTAAGGCAATATATTTTGCAGCGCTAATAAGACAGAGTAATTTGCATAAAATTTCTAAATAATGTGTCGTTCTCCGTTACAAAATTGAATAAATTTGTATGTTTAGTAGAATAATTTCCGTGCGTAATAATTTTCATTATGAGTGGAGTAAGTAGTCGTTAATAAAATAATTTATCTGCGTCTGGGCATTAATTGGGTGAATTTAGGCAAAAAAAATGCGAAAATAAAACGCAAGGGAAAAGATTTTAATAAAGCCCTGATGTACAAGAACACCAGCGAGGACCGGCTGAGGCTGAGCAAGTTGATAGATAAAAGTAAATCTTGATATAATGAGGGCGGGTTAGGTACCTGGCTGATTCAAGTTTGCAGCGTCGAAACAGCTAATGACAAGTGCAAATGGCGTATTTGCATACAAATATCTAATAACGGGGCGCGCGGATGTTCCAAATTATGGCCAATTTCAAAGTTAAATTCGTCGAAAACTATTGCAGATACTTTAGACGGAACGAAATTGATCCGTCTCACTCTTTCCCACTCGTTAATTACTTATAATCATGTCTTGTTTCAAGCTCTCGCTTCACCCTGCAGCATTTGTTGCCAATTTTAATCATTATTATTACATTTCTTAATAACTAGATATTTATTTGTTTCTTATTATGTAAAAGTAGGCAACATGCTTAAGTTTTAAGACGAGACAATACCACACAAAATCAGGCAAGACCAGACAAAACTAAACAAGATCCGAAAAGACCAGACAAGACCAGACAAGACCAGACAAGACCAGACAAGACCAAACAAGACCAGACAAGACCAGACAAGACCAGACAAGACCAGACAAGACCAGACAAGACCAGACAAGACCAGACAAGACCAGACAAGACCAGACAAGACCAGACAAGACCAGACAAGACCAGACAAGACCAGACAAGACCAGACAAGACCAGACAAGACCAGACAAGACCAGACAAGACCAGACAAGACCAGACAAGACCAGACAAGACCAGACAAGACCAGACAAGACCAGACAAGACCAGACAAGACCAGATAAGACCAGACAAGACCAGACAAGACCAGACAAGACCAGACAAGACCAGACAAGACCAGACAAGACCAGACAAGACCAGACAAGACCAGACAAGACCAGACAAGACCAGACAAGACAAGACCAGACAAGACCAGACAAGACCAGACAAGACCAGACAAGACCAGACAAGACCAGACAAGACCAGACAAGACCAGACAAGACCAGACAAGACCCGACAAGACCCGACAAGAGGAGACAAGACTAGACAAGAAAACACCAGATAAGACCACATAAGATTACATAGGACTAGACAGTACCAAATAGGACCAGACTGGACCAGACAACATCGAACAATATCAGATGATACCATAATTATAATAATAAGTCTTTTGCGGTCTTCTCTTGCAGTGCCGGCACGTGATCCTGGTCGGACAGGCGATCGCCTTACGCCGCCATATTTTTAGGGCGGCATATTTTTGTAGCAGCGAATTTTTCGTGCGGTATTCTACTTTTTAAAAATGAATATATTGTTCGAGTTTTCACCGATTCTTAGTTCTATCTTACCTACTACCTACTTCTAGTAGAATTGGATGTTAGGTTAAAACTGGCAAAACTATTTATAGAGAACATCAGAGTTTGTTGAAATTGGAACAGCAATATTGGCAAGAGGTATTAAAAGCTATTATAGCAACAATTCAATTATGCGTATCACAAATGTTAGCTCTCAGAGGAAGTTCGCATAAATTATTTGCATATAATAATGGATTTTCTTTTTAAATTATTGAATTTTTGGCAAAATTTAATCCATTTATTAGTGAGCATTTAAACAGAGTTTAAAAAAATCCCAATTGTTCTCATTATTTGAGCACATAAATTCAAAATAACAATAAATTTAATGGGAGAAAAAGTATGTGCTACTATTATTTCCAAAATTATAGAGGCTAAATATTACAGCAGTATTTTGGATTGCACTCCAGATGTTAGTGGAATAGAACGTAGATTGAACGTAGTAGAATGACTCTTCTTATTCCCGTTCTAAATAAAGATACTGAAGAATTTGTTTCTGAAGAATATTTCATCAAATTTTTGCATATAGAATCATCTACTGGGGAGAGTTTAACTGATTTAATTTTGCAAGAATTAGATAAATTTAGTCTCAAAATTGAAAATATACGTGGCCAGGGATACGACAAACGTGAAAGGTATGCATTCTGGTGTGCAAAAAACGAATTTATATAAAAATCTTAAGGCCTTTTCCGTACCCTGTTCGTGTCATTCTTTAAACTTAGTTGTAAACGACGCAGCCAAAAAATCTGGTGAACTAATTAATTTTTTGAAGTGAAAACTTCTATAGCCGCGCTGAATGACATTTTGGTAGGGGGTAAACTGATACATTTGCGTCATCGTCATCAATAGCTGCGTTCTATAGAAAAAAATTCTATTACTCAAAGATGTGTTCAAAAGAACGCATCTATACGCATATGTATAAAGTTGGCTCTGAACGTCAAACTTAATAGTCAAAGTTTTTGGCAGTGTTGGCAGAATGTTGCGTTTCTAAAGAAATATCAACCCGTAGAATTAGTGTGCAGTACAACAGTAAGTACTTTTACCGGATGTAATAGTAGATGTACTAGTGCTGGATTATTGGAAAGTTTTTGGCAGTGATATTTCCATGGAGGCGCTGCGTTCTGTACGCAGCGCCTCGAAGGAAATATCAACCCCTATAATCAGAGTACAGTACAAGAGTAAATACTTTTGACGGATGTACTAGTAGATATACTAGTACCGGGCTATTGGAATGTTCAGATTACTGGATTGTATCGAAGAACTCATGGTAAATCACGAATCAGACCTATCACAGTTTTAGGCAACCAAATGTACTCGCGTGCTCTCCAAAGGAAGGAAACTCTAAAATAAAATTAATAGTCAGCGATATAGAGATAAGAAGAAAAAAGTCTTGCAATAGTTAATTTGGAAATTTCTAAACATCTAATAATCACAGCTGAGAAGGAGTAAAAATTAAACGTTGTAAAGAATATTCCAAACAAATAGTTATTTACATTAGAGTGCGGAAACGTTGATTTTACAATGCAACAGCTCGTTTGGGGAACGAGCCCGAAAGGCGAGTTCCCCATTTGCTGGAGCATTGTAAAATTATTTCCGCACGAAATTTGTATTTGATTTTTTGAGATTTTTTTGGCCGACAATTATTATTTAAAAAACAAATAGATTTAGATTATTTACAATATTGGAAATTATTTAATTTTGTAATGTTGGTACTCACAAACTTTGAAATTTTTACTAATTCAAATTTGTTAGGTACATAATATGTCATTTTTCCACATCTCAGGTGAACAGTAAAATTAAAAAAACAGTCTTATTTTCTACATTATCGTGAGAAATATGGTGTAAAGTAGCGTTTTCTAAATTATATTTTATTGTCTTATACATAATTTATTTTGCAAGTGTCCCTGATAGGTTAAAATTTACTGGTCACTTTACCGCATCGTAACCGTACTTTGCAACATTGTGTGTAAAAATCTAGTTTCGCTGGACGTATACACGATGTCAAAGCTAGCTTTACAATTCAGGAGGCCAAAAAATTAATTTACATACAGATAAATCTTCAAAAGCAGTTATAAGGTATGTTTCTAAAAGTCAAAATATCCATAACTCACAAATTTCAGACCCATCAACAAGAAATGTGCCATATATCCTACCAATTCATTTTGCTGACCTATCAACACAGAATCAACCAAACATTCCGGATTCATATTTTCGTTCATATTATGATGATGACATTATGATGATGACTGTTTTTTTCAAAAGTTTTCACTTTAGTCGGCAGTGCCTGACTGCCTATATATTTTTTTCAATTATTCAAGAATTGTTTGTATTCTTTTTTAGTTCTACTTCTAGATGGGCTATATTAAAAAGACACATACAATCGTTCAGTGTAAAATGCGTTAATGCAATTAAACCACTAAGGTATGATTTGTCTAATATTTATGATGCGCTGATAGAAATTTCTTTGGACGAAGAGAGGGATCACGAAACTAGAAAGCTCTAACAAACGAAATTTCTAAATTCTGTTTTTTTTTTGCAGTATTATTGTTTGCTATAAAGTTTTATCTAAAATTAATAGGGTCAAAACTTTTACAAAGTCCAAATATGATTTTATAGAATCTGTTAAAATATTAAATAGCGTAAATTTGTTTCGCTAAACATTCTTTTAAGATAATTTCGTATAAATAGTTTTGAGCAAATAATTAATAAAGCTAAAGAATTAAGAATTAGACCTAAAAGCAAATTATTTATTTACGAACGAACAGATAAACCAATAGAAAATCTGTCTAAAAAATTGAAGTTGAAGTTTGTAATTACCTCTTAAATATTTGTAGTAATTCTGTTACAGAAAGATTTACACAATTGGAAAATCATAACAAAATTTTTGAATTTTATATGATATTCCATCATTAGCCCAAAAAAAATATCAGACGATATAGAACCTTTAAATTTGTCTAACGAATTACAAATTGTGAGAAATATATTAACAACAGGTATGACACCGCTGGATGCCGTGAATTATATAGAAAGAAATAATTTATCTGAAAATTTTCCTAATAGTATTGTTTGCTTAAGAATATTACTCACTTTACCTATTGCCGTTGCCAGTGGAGAACGTTCGTTCTCTAAATTAAAAATAATTAAAAATTATTTGCGATCTTCAATGGCCCAACAAATATTAATAAATTTATCTATATTAGCCATAGAACATGAGATAACAAAGAAATTAAACTACGGCGACATCATTTATAATATTGCAAAGGAGAAAGCCAGAAGAGTAAATTTATTTTATCAAAGTGTCTATCTATACCTATATTATTTTTTGTAAATTATGTTATTAGAATTACATTTGTTCTTTTATTTGTTAGTAAATAAAAGTAAACCAAATATATCATCGGTTTATTAATTTTTTTTAATATGTGGGGGTGTGGGGGCGGCAAATCTTGTATTCGCCTTAGGCGGCATATATTGACGTTCCGGCGCCGTTCTCTTGTCTTGTCCGGTCTTATTTGGTCTTGTCTGTTCTTGGCTGGTCTTGTCTAGACTTGTCTGGTTCTCTCTGATCTTGTCTGCTTTTGTCTGGCCTTGCCTATAATTTGAACAAGGCTAGACAAAAAAAATTAGAGAAGACTAGACAAGACCAAACTGGATCATACAAAATCAGACAAGAGCAGACAAAACTAAAGAAAACAAGACAAGATCTGAAACAAATATTAGACAAGACTTAATTATGTAGACTAGTATTTTTATTTAACAATCTCTCATGTTCTAGATGTCTCAGTACCTTAATATGGCTTTAGCTTTAAGCTAACTAAATATGCCTAGATAAAAACTGCATTGTGATCTTTGGTCTAGTGCTCTCTAGTCTGGTAAGAACAGTTAGATCAATAGTTTTAGCTTGTTCCTGCTTGGAAGGTCTTATTTGGTATTAACAAACTTAAAACAAACTGAACACAGCCTGAATATATAAATATATTCAGCCTTTCCGGAGCTCTATAACAATTATTGAGTGTTTTTAGGACTACCACTTTAGGACTCAATAATTGTTATAGAGCTCCTGAAAGGCTGAATATATTTGAGCCGTTTATTTTGAAAGTGGCCTAAGTCCATTTTTCAAAAATATTGAGTTAGTTTCCTTAATAGTTAGATTTTTACTTGATCTTTTGATTGTGAAGTAACTTGTTACTAATATATTTAAAATCATTAAGATTTTGTAACACCAAAATTTGCTGGGTTAATGAAGTGATGAAAAATTTATTTTGAAAGTGGCGTAAGTCCCATTGTGAGAGTTTCAAGCCGATATGGAAAATATGCAATTAAAGTTTATGTGATCTCGTAAGCTTTATATTTAATTATTAAAGTAGCAGTTGAATTATCAAAGCGCAATTACTTTAATTTCAAATATAAGTTTCGATTTGATAATGGATTCATATGGGTCTCCTGATATACCATTGTAATTTTCAGTTAATCGTTAATAATTTGTTTATAACAAATTAAATTACAAAAAAAAACTGTGAGAATATGAATATATCAAAATATCCCAAGAGAAAACTTATGAATCTTCGAATATGAATTTCAATGTAAAAATTAAAAAACTACAAAAAAATACGAGACCACTCACAAACCTCAAATACAAGGAATTATTGTATACCACCTTTGTACACCACATTGTATACCACGTGCACACAATAATTATTTTAAATCCCTCCCGCATACACAAACTGGAGAAGACTGAATAATAATCAATAAAACAATATTAATATTAATGTAAAAATTATTTAACAACAATTAATTAACAAATTCTTTTCATGTACATATTCATATCTTTATTTCAAGGAAAATTTATTTTATGTATGTATGGACGTGTGCTTTTTTTAAAATTGGAAACGTGATTTCATTGATTTTGAAAGTGGCCCAAGTCCATTTAGAGCCATCAAAAACGTATTATTTCTTAAATAACATTAAATATTCTAATTGGGGTGATAAATTTGACACCCTTAGAAACACCAAAACATTATTCTACTATGCTTTCTGTTACCCATATTTTTAAATTTTATCCAACGCAAACCCTTCAATATCTCGATTCGAACACAAATGGAGTTAGGTCACTTTCAAAATAAACGGCTCATTTAAATATTCAGGCTGTGTTCCGTTTGTTTTAAGTTTGTATGATTAACTATAACGTAGGGTGGTTTTATCAATTCTATCTTATTTGGTATTGTCTAATCATATCTGATATAGTCTACTATTGGTAAAATATATTTAATTTTTTAGACTTGATCTCATTTTGCATTTTGCATTGGTTTGCAGCAATTCTTCACTCTGCCCTGTCTTCAGTCTTCCGCTTCATTTCTTAATATGTTGTGCATTCAGCATCTCGAATTAGTTAGTCAATGTATTGCTGCCGTGGTCTCCCTATGCAGTTCTTGTCATCAAGGTGTTCTTCGAAAATTGTGTTCAGCAAGGAATCATGTCGCAGTGTATGGCCAATAAGTTGCATTCGTCTGTTCCACAAACACCTTTTCTTCTCGGCTCTCCTTAACACTTATATAATAAATTGCTGATACCTGAGTTATCCAAATGAATCTTTAATGGAGAGGTTTCTCGTTGCCTCCTCCATCATACGCCGTTGGCCATCAGTGGCTGTTCCACCTTTAGGGGCAGTTTCTCACAACAAGGACAAGAGGGTGCCCTTTACCTTTACCCGCTCATCCGCCCTCCGAAGAGGCGCTTGGCACTTGGTATAGGGGGACCACTTATACCGGTGGTCACTCGGTGAATTAACAGTTAGACCTTGTTTACCAGAATTTCTTCTTGTTTAATGGCGTTTGCCAAGTAACAACGACAAGACTAGAAATGTATATGTTTATTTAGAAATCATGTAAGCCACGGAAATGAGATGTCAAAATGAATACCGAAACATCGCCGAGAAATATTTAAAAATTTTCTTGTTTCTGTTGGTTCCCGGGGGTGGCAAATGCGCTTGGGTTGAACTAGGGGTGGTTACCTTGATCTGTGAGCATTTTCACACCGACGGGGCGAGTTTTTCCTGGGAAAGGGTACAGCCTGATTTTTATATGAAATTTGCCCCCGCTGAGTTTTTTCTTCGCACTTTGGGGATCGTTTTGGTACCAAATAAAAATAATTCAGTCAAAATTTGAGCTCTTTATCTCGAGCCGTTATCGAGGTATTGTAAAAAAACTGATTTTTGGATTGCATTTTTTTGCCATAGTAAAATTGAATTTTAATAAACGCCAATTTTTTGCCAATACTTACGAGTAAAAGGCATGATCAAATTTTTTTGTTATAATTCCCAGATCGAAAGCCAATTTTTAATAAAAGGAATAAAAATAAAATCATTTTTTTGACAGTATTTTTTAAAAGTTTCATCCGCCAAATTTTATCAAAAAAACTTTATACTCAGAATTTGTTTCAATTTTTTTGATGTGGTGGAACAATGTGAAAAAAATTAAAAACGATCTTACATTCCAATGAACATATTTTATTAGTGCAAGAACAAGAAGAAAAGTTTATTGAAAACAAACTTTTACAAAAGGCTATCGACCACTAGGTCTTTCCGCATAGGAGTTTCCATTTTAATATTCAGAATAATTTTATACAAAAAAAAAATAAACTGCGGAATTTACAGATTATGGAGGGTATTGCTAGAAAAGTACATAAAAAGTAGTTTTTGACTGAAAGAATACGTCAGTTGATCAACGTTTCTTTCTATATTCAACATCTTTTTCTAGAAACGGCCGACTTAATATTTCGGCAGGTCTTATTATATTAGCCAAATCGAGCATGGGAAAGGTAATATACAGGGTATCCCAACGAAAATTTGACCCCCCCTATAATTGGAAAACCGAATAATATTTCAAAATTCGCCGAGACCCGTCGATTTTTGTTCTTGGGGGGAGCAATTTTGAAAGCCAAAAAAACCTAATGCCTAGCAACCCCAACTTAAAAAATTCAAATGCAACTACCCCACTTGTGGCACATCATTTTAAAGCACTTTTCATTTCGAATATAGTGACGTACCGTTTTTAGAAATCGGTTGAGATTTGACAGAATAATTGGTTAAAAACGAAAAGATGACAAACCAACTTACGCGTAGTAATTTCTACACAAATGCCCACCACTAATAAGTTTTTCATCTACTACACATAACCGCATTACCTAATTGTTATTGATGTGTCTATCAGTTTACAAAAAAGTCAGAAATGAAATAAAAAAGCTGAAGCAAATAATAAATCAGATTTATTTGATGAATTGCTCAAAATGACCCCCGTTAACTTCCTAACAATAATACAGTCTGTTTTCAAATTCTGTTCGAACATTATTAAAGACATCCGCAGTTATTAATCGGCATTCTTCTACAATTCTCTGACGTAGCACTTGCAATGTTTTCGGCTGAGTGGCGTACACTCGTGATTTTAAATGACCCCACAGAAAAAAGTCCAAAGGGGACAGATCCGGAGATCCTGGTGGCCATTCGACGGGACCTCTTCTGCCAGTCCAATGCCCTGGGAAATGGTCATCCAAAAATTGTCGCACAGCAGCAGCATAGTGCGGGGGCGCACCATCTTGTTGGAAGGTTATTTCATTTTCTAGTAAATTGTCGTCACTTTCTAAAATCTCTGTTATCCTAGGATCAATTGTACTTTCCAATAATTTTAGATAGGTGTTTCCATCGAGATTACCTTGGATGAAAAATGGTCCAACAAGATGGTCGCCCAAAATGCCTGCCCAAACATTCAATTTTTGAGGTGTCTGAGTTTGAAATTCCCTGATTAAATGCGGATTAGTATCACTCCAATAACGATAATTGTGTCTCTATACTTCGTCATTCAACATAAATGTGCATTCGTCGGAGAAACATGTATTGTAGAGAAGATATGGATTCAGTAGAAGTTGTTCACTAAAGTATTCGCAAAATTGGTTACGCCGATCGAAGTCATCTTCATGTAACTCTTGAACCAGCGTCATCTTAAATGGATGAAACTTGTGTTTTTTCAAAATTCGATGAACAGTGGAACGGGATACGTCAGAAGCTTGAGACACAGTTGTAATCGATTGCTTATTATCCATCTGTACATGACCCAAAACTGCGACTTCAACTGCTTCATTTCGAACTGGCCCAATTACTTCACGTTTCTTGTTTAAAAGCGAACCTGTTGCAACAAATTTGTCAATCATGTGTTTAACGTACTGGTGGTTTACATTTTTTTCAGGATGATTTGCATTAAAAATTCGTGCTGTAGCTTTAGCGCAATCGTGATTTCGATAATAAATTGCAACAATTTCTACTCTTTCCGCGATAGAATAAACCATTTCGAACACACGTTAATACTTTCAATAACGGCTGAAACTAACGATTTCTTGGTCACAAGCAAAAAACACCGACTTTTTTGTAGTACTGATTTTTTGTTATTTTGAAAAGGTCTGAATTCCTATAAACTTAAGTATCTTCTACTAATAACTATTTTAGTATCTAGTTTTATTTGCTTCAGCTTTTTTATTTCATTTCTGACTTTTTTGTAAACTGATAGAAACATCAATAACAATTAGGTAATGCGGTCATGTGTAGTAGATGAAAAACTTATTAGTGGTAGGCATTTGTGTAGAAATTACTACGCGTAAGTTGGTTTGTCATCTTTTCGTTTGTAACCAATAATTCTGTCAAATCTCAACCGATTTCTAAAAACTGTACGTCACTGTATTCGCAATGAAAAGGGCTTTCAAATGATGTGCCACAAGTGGGGTAGTTGCATTTGAAACTTTTAAGTTGGGGTTGCTAGGCATTAGGGGGATGAAAATATCGAGTTGGCTTGACTGTCAAAAAAGCTCCCCCCAAGAACAAAAATCGACGGGTCTCGGCGAATTTTGAAATATTATTCGGTTTTCCAATTATAGGGGGGGTCAAATTTTCGTTGGGATACCCTGTATAATCGCTGCAATGGGAGAGCAACATCCAATAGTACGCCTTCCATTAGCACAATCACAACAATATCGTCTAATACCAGAGATTTAATTCTTTTTCCAAAGATTTCATTCAAGTTTTAGGGAGTAGTTTATTGTTTAGTTTACGATCTAAAAGCTTGAACTTTTGCTTGATATTACCATGAACTGCTTCAACCACCCAACGCACTGGTAACAAAACGGGATTGATTTGACTCGACTGTAGTAAGCTGATTACATTTCCCTTTAAGAGCCGGCATTAACACTATGAATTCTAGGTGTTCTAAATATTCTGTTATATTACGAAAGCATCGATCTACTTCGATAATATAATCTGTTTTAGTAACTTAATGAGACCGTTAGGATTGCTAAGGACGATTTTCATAATTTCAGCATCGTTCATATTAGCCGTGTAAGGCACAAGCATATCTATAATCAAACCATTTGTAGTGCATATTGTAAATTGTTTGCACAGAGCTACCTTTTTTGAGCAGAATATGATTTTCTCTGGCATTCATTATTTGTATTTTTTTTTATGGCAAATATATGTTCCATCACAAATAAATATCAGTTGGTCATTTTTTAGTTCATATAATTTTCTAGATATGTTTGTATTAGAGTAAAGTTTCTCTATTGACAACGTCAATTCCAAAATTCAATGGAAAACTTCGTTTTCTAATGAGTTCATCACTTCATCACAGTAGTCAAATACCATTTGTTCACAGGCAAATCCAAAAATGGAAGATATTGTAGCGTTCGATTTCCCAGTTTTTAATTTAAATAAAAAAATGATGCTTGAAATGATGAATGAGCTTGAGTGAGTGAGCTTGGTTTTAATGTTTTAGGATTTCTTTTAGTTATTTGGGGTAGTGTAAAATGTACTCGAAAAATATTTTGTTATGTTTTTTTTAGCAATTAGAAAAAAAATATTAACGATTAGAAAAATCGTTTTTAATTTTTTTTTCAGATTGTTCCACCACATCAAAAAATTGAAAAAATTCCTGAGTATAAAGGAGTACAGAAGACATTTACTGACAAAATTTGGCGGATGACACTTTTCAAAAATACGTTTAAAAATGATTTTATTTTAATTTCTTTTCTTAAAAATCGACTTTCAATCTTGGAATCATAACAATTTTTTTTTCATGCCTTTTAATAGTAAGAGCATTGGGAAAAAATCGGAGTTTATTAAAATTCAATTTTACTATGGAAAAAAAATGAAATCCAAAAATCAGTTTTTTTTATATCTCGATAACGGCTCGAGATAAAGAGCTCAAATTTTGACTGAATTATTTTTATTTGGTACCAAAACGATTCCCAAAGTGCGAAGAAAAAACTACGCGTGGGCAAATTTCCTATATAAATACGGCTATACCCTTTCTGGAAAATCGTGTAGCACAAACACCACCCGTTGACAGCTGCACTATCATATAGACTTGATGTAGTCTGGTTTATTCATGTCCTACATTGTCTAATACTTCCTAATATTGTCTAGAAATAACTGGTCGTATCTAAGCGTGTATCTTGTGTTATAATATATTATGTGTATTAGGTATACATTTTATTACTTTCTAGTCGAGACATCATCTCTCACGGATTTAAAAAGACGAAACAAAAAAAAGATAGATATTCAGGCTTTCTACTTAAAACCTTAACGCTTGTCTAATCCTTGTGTAGTATTGCCTAATCTTGTCTAACCCAGCCTAGTTTTATCCAGCCTTGATTAGTCTTGTCTAGCCTTTATTATCTTGCCCACTCTTGCATTTTAGTTCGTACGTGTCTTGACTTTTGCTAATAATACTACATCTAGTTACGATGTACTATACTAAGATTTTATTAAAAATTATAAAAAAAATTTTTTTTTTAGTTGGTTGTTTTTTCAAGATTTTTTTTCCATCAGATCGAACAAAAAAATCGTTTTTTAGGGTTCCGTACCGAAAACGGAACCCTTATAGGATCACTTTGTTGTCCGTCTGTCTGTCTGTCTGTCCGTCTGTCTGTCTGTGTGTCTGTCTGTCCGTCCGTCTGTCCGTCTGTCTGTCTGTCAAGACCACTTTTCTCAAGAACGCGTAGAGGTAACAAGTTGAAATTTGTATCAAATACTCGGGTCTGCGGTCTCTTTCAGCTGTGACAAAATCAAACTTGTAAGTCAACGCGATCAAAAGATATGACCGTTTATGTCGCATATTTTGCGATTTCACAAGGGAATCAAAACCTATAGGGTACTTCCCGTTGACCTAGAATCATGAAATTTGGCAAGAAGCGGTGTCTTGCAGCACATGTAAAGGGAAAAATCTGAAAACCGTAAATATATAGTTTAATTACAAGAAAAATGCGAATTTACTATTAGAAACTTATGAAAATACACTAATGTGTTGCGTGGTATTGTCAGGCACCAGAAGCATATGGGTTGCATACAGTGAGGTCCTCCTAAAGATACCTTACTTACAAGTTTGTACGGAACCCTCGGTGAGCGAGTCACAACTCGCACTTGGCCGGTTTTTTGTACAAGTTTTACAACTTTCCGCGGCTGTAAGTGCGTTTTAACATTACCTCAATTTTTCCGTGAAAACTCCTTTCCTCTTGCACTGCGAAACGGAAAGATATCAATTTCCGGCGTAGGACAGAACGGGCTTTTGATCGTAAGGGTCTGCCGCGTACAAGACCCACACAGCGTCATCCAGGTAGGTCAAACTAAAATCCGTTTATTGGGCGGTTTGTGGAACGCGGGATTTGCAACTTTATTCTGCAGTTTTATTCTTCACTTTATTCTCTATTTTTTCTTGCGTCCTCTGTTCGCGGCTTTGGCACGTCTTTTGACATTTGGCGGATAAGTGTGCGACCGCCGCACACTGGGACGGATTACGAATTTACGGCGACAAAAATAGAATTTTACAATGTCTCACAATTAAGCAAAACCACTTAAAATGTATTGTTAGATAACCCATCCATAATACTATAAACAAATAAATGCGAAAAACTAATTCCATTGGTTGTGGGAACGTGTTAAACATCGCTCTTGTCCCTTAGGTACCAAAAAGAAATTAGTTGTGCTGGAAACATTTTTAACAAAAACGTTTTTTTTGCTTTTCCGTTATTAACAAAGTAACTACGTCTGTCTTGTGTTTGTGTTAAAAAATTTTGAACTTTTTAAATATGGAGAATATAGCTTCAAGTATGTATTTACATGTAATATTATCAAATTTGTAGAAAGATTTAATCAATACGGTTAAAAGAAAAGTTTTGTTAACGACAATCGTAAATTAAATTTTTTTGTATTAAACTGCAATAAAATAAATTGATTTTTATAAAATATCCGCACAGTTCCATTAAATTAAATATTTTGTAAAACAAAACAAACATTGACAATTCTAGAAAACCAAAAATCCCGTCCACATCGTTCCACCTTACTGAGAATTACACCTTTTTTTCTAGGTAGTCGTGATTACCACCATTTGCAAGAGAGAACGCTGAATAGAAATGAACTATTTTTTGTATTAAGAGATGAAAGTTTTTACAAGTACGATATCGTCAGTGATCACGAAGAAGGTGCAAATAGTAAGGCTCATTGATTTTGACGAAGATCGGTTGTGAATTTGTAAAAAAATGTTGCACTTTTGTCATATATATAAAAAAATATATTTTCCACTTAAATTTGCATTTTTAACACCTAACCACCTGACATACGTCTCTCAGGCCCAAAGTAGCAGTAATTTTCGCACGTGAGACGTATCGCAGGTGGTTAAGGGTTAATTAATCGTGTACATCTAATATAGACTAATTTTATATTAGAATCATCAGAATGTCATCATTAGGTAATATGTGAGACAAAAAAATGAAATGAACTGGATTTTATTTTTGTCGTCGTAAATTCGTAATCCGCCCCAGTGTGCGCCGGTTCCTCCGGTGCATCGGAAAGAAAATTTCGTTTATTCGCTTACATTTGTGGACGCGGTTTGCTCATTTGAGACCAGGTCTGAAAATAGGTTTGTTCTATGCGGAAGGGTTTGCTCACAACGGTCGGTGAAAGAATACGGAGACTGCGACTTCCAGTTCTCATGTCAATTTTACCGCGAAAAATCTGGATAACGCGATTTTTTCCAACACGATTTGCGGGGACTCTAACACCTCCGAAGCCGCCAGTTGGATCACCATAGGACTAGCGCCATTCGATTCGGCATGTTGTCTTTTAGTCACATCTATTCTTGTTAAATTTACTCAAACATTTCTGCTTCCGAGTCTAAGTAATCATAAAACCTTATCAATCGTTCTAAATCTGCGTGGCCAGCTTTAATTCCCCTATTTTTTCAATTTAGTGCCCAACCGGTTGCACTTAATACATGTTCGCTAATAAAAGGAGAACAATCAATTCTTCCAATAAATAGATAAGATAACAACGGTTGACGACCGTAATAAACCCCAAATATAAAATATTAATAATCCAGATAATATCAAAAACAGACGACGAGAAAGAAACAAAATTGAGAGATTATCGAGAAGATTTTAATCGTGTAGAATGATTATCTAAATCAGCGTTTCTTAAACGTTTTCGTTAGTTTCTAGCCCCTATCAGCTCACGAATAAGTTGATTCAGGAGAGAAAATTGCTATGTTTCATATATTTTTAGCATACGACCGTCCCAAAAATATAACTAACCTTACTTAACCTTACATAACCCTACATAACCTTACATAACCCTACCTAAACTTACACAATCTTAAGTAACCTGACCTAACCTGACCCACCTTACCAAAAGTGTATCAAACTTAAAACAAACGAAACGCAGCCTGAATATATAATTATATTCAGCCTTTCCGGATCTCGATAACAATTATTGAGTCTTTTTAGGACTACCAAAACAAATCTCACATGATATTTGTAAGTTATTTTACAGCTTTCAGTCCACCTTCGTGGCACTCAACAAAAACCATAAAAATGACATTGTTTTTAAGATCATGTCTTTCCGATACCTTAATTGGATGGGTACTGTGGACGTATTTTGAGATTTATCTGTCATCAGCACAGCTTTGCTTCCATGAACAATAATTTGTAAACCACTCACTTGAAAACCCATGTGGTGTTTAGGGTTAGATGTTTATAATTTTGACATTTTGTGAGAGAGACATGAACTTAGCAGGTGAAACCATCCTACGTTATATAGAAAATCATACAAACTTAAAACAAACGGAACACAGCCTGAATATATAAATATATTCAGTCTCTCCGGAGCTCTATACAGAGACTATAAAAAGACTCAATTATTGTTATAGAGCTCCGGAAAGGCTGAATATATTAATATATTCAGGCTGTGTTCCGTTTGTTTTAAGTTTGTATGATAAACACTCGTGTCTGCGCTCTCTTTCAGCTGTGAAAAAATCAAACTTGTAAGTCAACGCGATCAAAAGATATGACCGTTTATGTCGCATATTTTGCGATTTCACAAGAGAATCAAAACCTATAGGGTACTTCCCGTTGACCTAGAATCATAAAATTTGGCAAGAAGCGGTGTCTTACAGCACATGTAAAGGGAAAAATCTGAAAACCGTAAATATGTAGTTTAATTACAAGAAAAATGCGAATTTATTATTAGAAACTTATGAAAATACGCTGATGTGTTGCGTGGTATTGTCAGGCAGCAGAAGCATATGGGTTGCATATAGTTAGGTCCTCCTCTGTTAGGTCCGAAGGTTAAAAAGTATGTGTCGGCACCAAGCTATTTATTCTGAATTTTCTTTTTTTATATTCGTTATGCGTTTCATCACATACGCTCTATATACATAATATATACAGGGTATATATTATGTCTAAATTTTGCTTGTTTATAACCGACATGCGACATACTCAAGTCCCGTAACACCCTGTATATATTATATTTCGTCTTAGTTTTCTTTATTATCTACATATACTTAAATCACGTACGCCCTATATTTTTTGGTAGTCAATTGCCCAAAAGCAGTCAATTGAACAACTGAATGTTAAGAGTATGGAAATAGATCTAGAAATAGTTAATATATTAGTTTATATTAGATCTGGAAATTGTTAGATCTTAATATAAGTTAGTGAATAAGTGTAATACTAAAATAAAGTTTTCTTTTTATAAGTTTAAAAGTATTCGCGTTATTTAAAAAAAAAATACCCTGAAAACAAATAGTGAAGTTCCAGAACCCCTAAACACTCACAGTGAATGGGGGATGTATGGTAATAAAATATAGGGTAGAATTTTATCGTACGACAGCGACATCTTGAGGTTATGCTTGCAGCGGTACTCAGATGGTCGTGATTTCAGGAGGGCCACTGGTCAAGTTGACTGAATGTGCTTGCTACGTCTTCCACACAAAAAAGATACCTTACTTACAAGTTTGTACGGAACCCTCGGTGCGCGAGTCACAACTCGCACTTGGCCGGTTTTTTTTTCTTGTCATACTTTACTTTCTTGGTCTTTACTTTCTTGATTTATTGGTCTTGATTTGATGGTTTTGTTAGCTATCACTATTTAATCTTATCTATCTAGTACAGTTAGGTTAGGTTAGTTAGTCTAGTCTAGTTAGGTTTACGATTCTTATATTACCTAACCTCTTCTTACCTAAACTTACCTTACCTTTTTTTCTTGAGGAGGGGCCCCCCAGTGCTCCAAGTTGCTCTGGGGAGTGTGGAACTACTCGCCTTAGTGGCCTGACTACCCACTAAAAAAACCACTCCTCAATTCCGACCCCTTGCGGGACTGCCTTCTCGGCATTACTTCGTTCGGGGTTTGCCTTCTGTTTATTTTATTCCTCCTTTTTTACGGTCCGTTTTTTTTTGTTCTTCTTTTGCTGTTATAACATATGTTGCTGGCTTCTCCACTGCGTCCGAGCATTCTCTGGTTTGTAGCATTGTCTCCTGTAGGTTTTCTGTGGTCAGCTTTCTTCACACCTTTATTTCCATTTACAGCCGTTGCTTCGCCCATCTGGGGCAGTTGGAAAATGTATGGTGGCAATCATCCACCAGTTCCCTGGTTCCATCTTTTCTGCTATTCGTGTATAGTGTCTTCTCTAATCCGACTACTGCTGTCCTCCCCTTCAAGCTACCTTTTTAGCCTTTCTTTTGCCATCAAGTCTATTGGCATCAGCCCGGCAACTACCGACAGCGCTTCCTCCGAGGCCGTCTTGTATGAACTACATACCTTTGTGCACCTAACCCTCCATAATTTAAACTTACCTAGCCTAATCTATATTTTGTTCCACAATGCGACTATTAGGCTAACTGCTGATACAGCAAGATAATCTATTAATAGACGTCTACATTGTTATTACTTTCAGATCCGCCTAAGATACTGTCGGTGGGTCCGGATCGTCTGACGACGGCCCCGTTGTTCACCTCGGCGACATTCGAGTGCGTGGCGGAGGGCAATCCCCAACCGACTTACCAGTGGCTGCAGCGGCTGCCGACGCCGTCGAACGTGATCCTGGAGCGGGGACGTGAGTCCAAACTGCACATCTCCAACGTCACCTATGATTACCAAGGCGAGTACGTCTGCAAGGTTACCAACATCATTGGCGGTACGGAGAGGACAGTACAGAGCGAAGCGATCGCCCTACAAGTTGTGGGTAAGTTGAAGATAAGACAGGAAGTTGTAAATGATTGTAAAAGATTAGAGTAAGAATCATAGACACGTCACAGACACTTGTCAATCATAGACACAACCACAAATACGACATCACAAAGGCCAAACCTGAAAATATGAGATATAACCAGCAATAAGACCAGAGCAGACAAGACCAGACCAGACCAGACAAGACCAGACAAGACCAGACAAGACCAGACAAGACCAGACAAGACCAGAAAAGATCAGAAAAGACCAGACAAGATCAGACAAGACCAGATAAGACCAGACAAGACCATACAAGACCAGACAAGACCAGATAACACCAGACAAGACCAGACAAAACCAGACAAGACCAGACAAGACTAGACAAGTTCAGACGAGACCATACAGGACGAGACAAGACTAGAGAAGACGAGACAAGATCAAACAAGACCAGACAAGACCAGACAAGACCATATATGCCCAGACAAGACCAGACAAAAGCAGACAAGAGCAGACAAAGCCAGACAACACCAGACAAAGTCAGACAACAGCAGACAAGACCAGACAAGAATAGTCAGGGCCAAACAATTCCAGACAAGGCCAGAGAAGGCGAAACAAGACCAGACATGACCAGAGAGAGTCAGATAAGACCAGACAAAACGCATGTAAACTCTGTCTGGTCTGGTCCAGTATCGTCTCGTCTCATATTATCTGTTCTAGTCTTGTCCAGTCATTTCCAGTTTTATCCAGTATTATAAAATGTTCTTTAGTCTGGAAGGGTCTTCTAACGTATGAAATTAAAATAAAACATATTGATGTTTCCCTTATGTTTCTATTTGTGAGGAAAACTTGGATCGGTTAAATATGATTGGTCTTGTCGAGTTTGTTGAGAATTGGGTAAGTTAAGGGACGAGAGGACTTCGAGTAACCGTAGTAACTTCAGCAAACATTTTTTTCTTCTCTATTTTCTTTCCACTAGTGGTCTGAATTGGCTTTAGCCATATTGAAACGTCCCTTCGCCAAAACCGACCCTCGCGTTTAATGATGTCGGTTTTGTTTTTGTAGAACTTATCCCCTTTACAACTTACAACTTCGCCGTTGGAATCAATATTCATACACTAACTTCTTGGCATCAAACAAGCTTATTAAGTCTAAGCTCTTTTATATGCACTTAATCTTCGACCCTGTATCTAAACCCAAACAAAAACTAGACGGAGAAATAAGACTTTCAATTTTTCGTGCATTATGTGCCGTGCAAAGAATTAGTAAGTCCTTCTTTGTCGTGCAAATATTTAGTAATCACATATAACAACTATTTCTCTTGTTTAGGGGCGCCTCAAGTTCTGCGACATTCGACCACCCCGGAGATTGTAGTGCAGAAAGGACAGGACGCAGAAATAAGTCTGGTGGTGTGTGCGGATCCGCGGCCGAGGGTTGTTGCCTGGGAATGGGGCTCCCTCCGACTGGAAGCGGGCTCTGATATGGGTATGTAATTAAATATTTAAATTAATGAATTAACTGCTCCCACTACTAATAGACAAGCCATTTAGCTACGTCATAATCATCTAAAAACTAAACAAGAGTAGACACGTGTAGACAAGAATATACAAGAATAAACAAGAATAGAGAACAATAGTCAACAACAAATAGTCAAGAATAGACAAAAATAGACAAGAATAGACAAAAGTAGTCAAGAATAGAATATAATAGTTAAGAGTAGACAATAATAGATTATGATAGACAAGAATAGACAAGAATAAATAAGAATAGACAGGACAAAAATACAGACAGGATAGATAGGACAAGAATAGACAACAGTAGTCAAGAATTGTCAAGAATAGACAATTACAGACAAGAATAGACAAGACTATGATAAAACCAAACAAGACTAGAGAACTCCAGACAAGAAGTTATAATAGCAAGTTAGTAAGTTATAATGACAGCATGTAATGAGACAACAAACATACGGGATCTAATGGTCTTAAGAGAAAAAAACTATGTTAATAGGATTTATAAGGAAAATAAGGGATGAATCTAGTGGGAAGCCTGGAATGTTATCGTGCAAATTTCGCTTGACGCGATATCGGGGTAAACAAGTTTAGTGTGCGGATTCGGTTTTGCTAAGTTTTTGCATTGTTTCGCCTACCGGAGTTGTTTTAAGGGATTTCGGGGTCTCTAGTGGGGAATATTTTATGCATACGCGTCCGGAGTAAAGTTTTCGATTTTCGATTCGACTGCATGCACGAAATGGAAATACTTGCTTGGGCCTTGCATAGAAATTATTATGAAGGAAATCCAATTACAGACAAGAATAGACAGACAAGACTAAGCAGACAAGACTAGTCAGACAAGACTAGACAGACTAGGGTAGACAGACAAGACTAGACAGACAAGACTAGACAGACAAGACTAGACAGACAAGGCTAGACAGACAAGACTAGACAGACAAGACTAGACAGACAAGACTAGACAGACAAGACTAGACAGACAAGACTAGACAGACAGGACTAGACAGACAAGACTAGACAGACAAGACTAGACAGACAAGACTAGACAGACAAGACTAGACAGACAAGACTAGACAGACAAGACTAGACAGACAAGACTAGACAGACAAGACTAGACCAGACAAGACTAGACAGACAAGACTAGACAGACAAGACAAGACAGACAAGACTAGACAGACAAGACTAGACAGACAAGACTAGACAGACAAGACTAGACAGACAAGACTAGACAGACAAGACTAGACAGACAAGACTAGACAGACAAGACTAGACAGACAAGACTAGACAGACTAGACTAGACAGACAAGACTAGACAGACAAGACTACACAGACAAGACTAGACAGACAAGACTAGACAGACAAGACTAGACAGACAAGACTAGACAGACAAGACTAGAGAGACAAGACTAGACAGACAAGACTAGACAGACAAGACTAGACAGACAAGACTAGACAGACAAGACTGACAAGACTAGACAGACAAGACTAGACAGACAAGACTAGACAGACAAGACTAGACAGACAAGACTAGACAGACAAGACTAGACAGACAAGACTAGACAGACAAGACTAGACAGACAAGACTAGACAGACAAGACTAGACAGACAAGACTAGACAGACAAGACTAGACAGACAAGACTAGACAGACAAGACTAGACAGACAAGACTAGACAGACAAGACTAGACAGACAAGACTAGACAGACAAGACTAGACAGACAAGACTAGACAGACAAGACTAGACAGACAAGACTAGACAGACAAGACTAGACAGACAAGACTAGACAGACAAGACTAGACAGACAAGACTAGACAGACAAGGACTAGACAGACAAGACTAGACAGACAAGACTAGACAGACAAGACTAGACAGACAAGACTAGACAGACAAGACTAGACAGACAAGACTAGACAGACAAGACTAGACAGACAAGACTAGACAGACAAGACTAGACAGACAAGACTAGACAGACAAGACTAGACAGACAAGACTAGACAGACAAGACTAGACAGACAAGACTAGACAGACAAGACTAGACAGACAAGACTAGACAGACTAGACAGACAAGACTAGACAGACAAGACTAGACAGACAAGACTAGACAGACAAGACTAGACAGACAAGACTAGACAGACAAGACTAGACAGACAAGACTAGACAGACAAGACTAGACAGACAAGACTAGACAGACAAGACTAGACAGACAAGACTAGACAGACAAGACTAGACAGACAAGACTAGACAGACAAGACTAGACAGACAAGACTAGACAGACAAGACTAGACAGACAAGACTAGACAGACAAGACTAGACAGAAGACTAGACAGACAAGACTAGACAGACAAGACTAGACAGACAAGACTAGACAGACAAGACTAGACAGACAAGACTAGACAGACAAGACTAGACAGACAAGACTAGACAGACAAGACTAGACAGACAAGACTAGACAGACAAGACTAGACAGACAAGACTAGACAGACAAGACTAGACAGACAAGACTAGACAGACAAGACTAGACAGACAAGACTAGACAGACAAGACTAGACAGACAAGACTAGACAGACAAGACTAGACAGACAAGACTAGACAGACAAGACTAGACAGACAAGACTAGACAGACAAGACTAGACAGACAAGACTAGACAGACAAGACTAGACAGACAAGACTAGACAGACAAGACTAGACAGACAAGACTAGACAGACAAGACTAGACAGACAAGACTAGACAGACAAGACTAGACAGACAAGACTAGACAGACAAGACTAGACAGACAAGACTAGACAGACAAGACTAGACAGACAAGACTAGACAGACAAGACTAGACAGACAAGACTAGACAGACAAGACTAGACAGACAAGACTAGACAGACAAGACTAGACAGACAAGACTAGACAGACAAGACTAGACAGACAAGACTAGACAGACAAGACTAGACAGACAAGACTAGACAGACAAGACTAGACAGACAAGACTAGACAGACAAGACTAGACAGACAAGACTAGACAGACAAGACTAGACAGACAAGACTAGACAGACAAGACTAGACAGACAAGACTAGACAGACAAGACTAGACAGACAAGACTAGACAGACAAGACTAGACAGACAAGACTAGACAGACAAGACTAGACAGACAAGACTAGACAGACAAGACTAGACAGACAAGACTAGACAGACAAGACTAGACAGACAAGACTAGACAGACAAGACTAGACAGACAAGACTAGACAGACAAGACTAGACAGACAAGACTAGACAGACAAGACTAGACAGACAAGACTAGACAGACAAGACTAGACAGACAAGACTAGACAGACAAGACTAGACAGACAAGACTAGACAGACAAGACTAGACAGACAAGACTAGACAGACAAGACTAGACAGACAAGACTAGACAGACAAGACTAGACAGACAAGACTAGACAGACAAGACTAGACAGACAAGACTAGACAGACAAGACTAGACAGACAAGACTAGACAGACAAGACTAGACAGACAAGACTAGACAGACAAGACTAGACAGACAAGACTAGACAGACAAGACTAGACAGACAAGACTAGACAGACTAGACAGACAAGACTAGACAGACAAGACTAGACAGACAAGACTAGACAGACAAGACTAGACAGACAAGACTAGACAGACAAGACTAGACAGACAAGACTAGACAGACAAGACTAGACAGACAAGACTAGACAGACAAGACTAGACAGACAAGACTAGACAGACAAGACTAGACAGACAAGACTAGACAGACAAGACTAGACAGACAAGACTAGACAGACAAGACTAGACAGACAAGACTAGACAGACAAGACTAGACAGACAAGACTAGACAGACAAGACTAGACAGACAAGACTAGACAGACAAGACTAGACAGACAAGACTAGACAGACAAGACTAGACAGACAAGACTAGACAGACAAGACTAGACAGACAAGACTAGACAGACAAGACTAGACAGACAAGACTAGACAGACAAGACTAGACAGACAAGACTAGACAGACAAGACTAGACAGACAAGACTAGACAGACAAGACTAGACAGACAAGACTAGACAGACAAGACTAGACAGACAAGACTAGACAGACAAGACTAGACAGACAAGACTAGACAGACAAGACTAGACAGACAAGACTAGACAGACAAGACTAGACAGACAAGACTAGACAGACAAGACTAGACAGACAAGACTAGACAGACAAGACTAGACAGACAAGACTAGACAGACAAGACTAGACAGACAAGACTAGACAGACAAGACTAGACAGACAAGACTAGACAGACAAGACTAGACAGACAAGACTAGACAGACAAGACTAGACAGACAAGACTAGACAGACAAGACTAGACAGACAAGACTAGACAGACAAGACTAGACAGACAAGACTAGACAGACAAGACTAGACAGACAAGACTAGACAGACAAGACTAGACAGACAAGACTAGACAGACAAGACTAGACAGACAAGACTAGACAGACAAGACTAGACAGACAAGACTAGACAGACAAGACTAGACAGACAAGACTAGACAGACAAGACTAGACAGACAAGACTAGACAGACAAGACTAGACAGACAAGACTAGACAGACAAGACTAGACAGACAAGACTAGACAGACAAGACTAGACAGACAAGACTAGACAGACAAGACTAGACAGACAAGACTAGACAGACAAGACTAGACAGACAAGACTAGACAGACAAGACTAGACAGACAAGACTAGACAGACAAGACTACACAGACAAGACTAGACAGACAAGACTAGACAGACAAGACTAGACAGACAAGACTAGACAGACAAGACTAGACAGACAAGACTAGACAGACAAGACTAGACAGACAAGACTAGACAGACAAGACTAGACAGACAAGACTAGACAGACAAGACTAGACAGACAAGACTAGACAGACAAGACTAGACAGACAAGACTAGACAGACAAGACTAGACAGACAAGACTAGACAGACAAGACTAAATAAATTTAGTCTTGTCTGTTTTAATCTTGTTGTATTTAGGTTAGTAAATTCTAGCCAAGGAGAGTTAAATCCAGATAATGACACGTGGGAAACACAACGTCGCAGGGTGAGATCCAGAAAACCCAATATAATTGTTGGGACAAGTGATGTAACCGAAATAAGAGCGGCCGTGCGTTATAAGCATCTGCATGTTTACCGACTGCACCCGCAGCTTTCTGAAAATGAGGTTGTTTCGTATCTAGACACCAAGAATTTCAAACAAGTTTTATGTAAGAAGCTTTTGTCGAGGCACCCTGAAGAATATGCCTCTTTTAAAGTCTCGGTACCCGAGGGGGACTTCGAGAATTTGAAGAACCCAGAAATTTGGCCACGCAACACTTGCGTTAACCATTTTTTAGCAAGACTGGAAAAAGCCTCACGGAGAGTATAAGGCACAAATCGGAAAATAATTTACCAACCTATGTAAGTCTTATTAATCAGAACACGCAATCTCTTGGAAACTCAGTAGATAAAATTGAATTCATGTTAGAAAATAACAAAAATTGTTCTTACCTTGTTCTAACGGAGCACTGGAAGAATTCGTGGCAATTAGACACTTTCAAGATTAAGAACTTTAACCTAGTGGCTCACTTCTGCAGACCAGAAGGCTTACATGGTGGAGTTTCTTTATTTTGCAAGGAAGGCACAGAAAGTACATTAAGGAGAGACATAGGCGATATTGCTGAGCAATTCGTATTCGAGTGTGCTGGTATTGAAACTTTAATAAATAATGAAATATTTTTAATTGTAGCGATCTACAGAGCGCCACTAACCAACAAGCGACTATTTTTCGATAAGTTGCACGAATTGTTAGTACTTTTAGCCAATGAAGGTAAGCCTTTCATAATTTCAGGAGATTTTAATATAGATGCCATCAAGAAGAATGTTTTGAGTCAGCAGTTCTTTTCCCTATTAAACTCTTTTAATGCTATTCCACTGGCTGATGAAGTCAGCTATCCAAGTGCAGGATCGTGCCTTGACAATATAATAGTAAGTGTGAATTTTGATTATGAATTCAAAACTATTAATTTTCTAGTTTCGGACCATTATGCTCAGCTACTGGTATTAAAATCTAAAAGAGCAAGAACCATTACTTTATACCTAAAAGAATATATAGCGAAGACAACAAAATGTATCACAAAGTATTATTGGAGAAAGCGGAATGGGACGATCTCCTGAAGATCGAGTGTTCCAACATCAATACTCAGTGGGAATTTTTTATTGAGAAATACTTTTCCTTATTCAACGAGGCTTTCCCGTTAATCCACATTAATACCAGACGAGCACCACCACGTGTTTTTGCGAACCCGAAGTTAATAGCTATCAAAAAAGACCTGGAATTGATACAAATAATAGCTCGCTGGGATTATAGGTATAAGGTAATTTACAATAATTTACGTAGGAGATATTATAAGCTATTGAGAAATGACAAAAAACACAGTTTCAATAAACAACTGCTATCATCCTCTAACATCCAAAAAACTGTATGGAAAATAGTCAATAGTATCTCACAAATTACAATTAAGCAACCAATTTACTGTGATAAGAAGGTATTATCACAAGCAGATGTTACAAAAATTAATGATTATTTTGCCAGCAAAGCCTCAACCCTATCGGACACCTTACCTTGCATACCCTACAACAACATTATAATAGAAAATAATACCTCCATATTTTTAAAACCAGTTACGAGGGAAGAACTTGCAGACACAATAAACAGCTTAAAAAATTCGAATAGCACAGGTAATGATGATATACCTTGTATAATTATCAAAAATTCAATTTTAAATATACTAAGTCCTCTAGAGCATATCATTAACAATTCCTTTATGTACGGGTCTTTCCCTGACTTATTGAAAGTTGCTCTTATCTTACCTATTCATAAATCGGGCGATAAAACTGAAATAGGTAATTATAGGCCAATCAGCATACTATCTACTTTTTCTAAGATTTTCGAGAAACTTGTGTGCTCGAGATTAATATCATTTGCCAACAAATTTCAATTGATTAACCATCAACAACATGGTTTTATTAAAGGTAAAGGCATCGACACAGCCTGTTGTGAGTTTATTAGTGGCATTATGGATAATTTGGAAGCAAAAAATGTTCCTATGGGTATGCTAATGGATCTGTCCAAAGCTTATGATCTGGTGGACCATGGTATACTCTATCAAAAGCTATATAATTATGGAATCAGAGGGGTCGCACTGGATTGGATAAAATCCTTTTTAACAAACCGAGTGCAAATAACGAAATTAGTAACCAAGAATGGTATTGTTAAATCCACACCAAGAGGCATAAACATGGGTATTCCGCAGGGAAGCACTATTGGCCCCTTGTTGTTTACTTTGTTTATAAATGACCTACCTCAAGTATCCATAGGTCCACAAAATTTGCTAGTCAACTATGCTGACGATACCACCGTTTTGATTAGTAATAAATCTGTACAGGACATTGGCTTCAATGCCAATCATGTCATGAGTTCACTTATGGCTTTGTTTACTGAAAACAGGTTGGTTATAAATAAAGACAAAACTAACATAATACTCTTCCGTACCAAGCGATCTACAGAAACATATCCTATGATTGTACAACTTGGAAATGAAGATATTCAGACTCAGTTCTCTGTGAGGCTTTTGGGTCTTTATTTCGACTGTAATCTGGACTGGTCAATTCATATAAACAAAGTTTTAGCGAAACTTAATAAAGCAGTATATGCTTTAAGAAGATTGAGTAAATACGTAGATCCAAGTATTTTGAAGATGGTCTACTTCGCAAATTTTCAATCCCATCTTAGATTTGCTACGATCTTTTGGGGCAATGGATTTCAAATTAACACCATATTCAGAGCTCAGAAACAAGCACTACGCATTCTGCTTAACCTACCATTCAGAGAGTCTTGCAGGGGACATTTCTGCAGAAATAACATATTAACTTGTACAGCTATTTACATATATGAAAGCGTCATATTCTTATTTAAACATAAAGATCTGTTCAATACTTTTACTAAGCCTTCTGAACGAGAAACCAGACATAACAAATTAACCTACGACCTTCCTAAACATAAAATGACCATGACGGAAAGAAATCCACCATGCAGCATCTTAAAAATATTTAACCTCCTCCCAAAGGACATCAAGAAAATTGGAAATCTGAAGACTTTAAAAAGTGAACTTTTTAATTTATTAAATAATATAGAACCATATAATATTGGTGAATTTGCTTCAAAAGTGAAAAGTATATAATGATTTATTTCTGTGTGTATTTGTGTATGTATATATGTATTTGTGTGTATGCATGTATGTATATACATATATACAAAAGCAAAGTTTTTAAAACTTTGTATACTTTACTGTCTTAATGGATACATTTGTGTTGTCCTCAGTAACAACACAGTTGACACATTTCACTTAGAATTTTTTGTTATGTAAATATTCTTTATTAGTGAAATAAATTGATTTTGATTTTTTTTTTTGATTTTTTGATTTGATTTTTGACTAGACAGACAAGACTAGACAGACAAGACTAGACAGACAAGACTAGACAGACAAGACTAGACAGACAAGACTAGACAGACAAGACTAGACAGACAAGACTAGACAGACAAAACTAGACAGACAAGACTAGACAGACAAGACTAGACAGACAAGACTAGACAGACAAGACTAGACAGACAAGACTAGACAGACAAGACTAGACAGACAAGACTAGACAGACAAGACTAGACAGACAAGACTAGACAGACAAGACTAGACAGACAAGACTAGACAGACAAGACTAGACAGACAAGACTAGACAGACAAGACTAGACAGACAAGACTAGACAGACAAGACTAGACAGACAAGACTAGACAGACAAGACTAGACAGACAAGACTAGACAGACAAGACTAGACAGACAAGACTAGACAGACAAGACTAGACAGACAAGACTAGACAGACAAGGCTAGACAGACAAGACTAGACAGACAGGACTAGACAGACAGGACTAGACAGACAAGACTAGACAGACAAGACTAGACAGACAAGACTAGACAGACAAGACTAGACAGACAAGACTAGACAGACAAGACTAGACAGACAAGACTAGACAGACAAGACTAGACAGACAAGACTAGACAGACAAGACTAGACAGACAAGACTAGACAGACAAGACTAGACAGACAAGACTAGACAGACAAGACTAGACAGACAAGACTAGACAGACAAGACTAGACAGACAAGACTAGACAGACAAGACTAGACAGACAAGACTAGACAGACAAGACTAGACAGACAAGACTAGACAGACAAGACTAGACAGACAAGACTAGACAGACAAGACTAGACAGACAAGACTAGACAGACAAGACTAGACAGACAAGACTAGACAGACAAGACTAGACAGACAAGACTAGACAGACAAGACTAGACAGACAAGACTAGACAGACAAGACTAGACAGACAAGACTAGACAGACAAGACTAGACAGACAAGACTAGACAGACAAGACTAGACAGACAAGACTAGACAGACAAGACTAGACAGACAAGACTAGACAGACAAGACTAGACAGACAAGACTAGACAGACAAGACTAGACAGACAAGACTAGACAGACAAGACTAGACAGACAAGACTAGACAGACAAGACTAGACAGACAAGACTAGACAGACAAGACTAGACAGACAAGACTAGACAGACAAGACTAGACAGACAAGACTAGACAGACAAGACTAGACAGACAAGACTAGACAGACAAGACTAGACAGACAAGACTAGACAGACAAGACTAGACAGACAAGACTAGACAGACTAGACTAGACAGACAAGACTAGACAGACAAGACTTGACAGACAAGACTAGACAGACAAGACTAGACAGACAAGACTAGACATACAAGAGTAGGGTAGTGCCCCTAGCTGAAGTGATGGGAGAGAAAACCTCACCACTTCCTTTTTATTGCGGTGTTGGGGTTCACTTGATGTGTCTGTGCAAGGAAAACTAGCACCATCAATAGCTCGCACTTTGGTGAGCATATACAGTTCGAGATTACAGTCCAGAGTCTATTAAAGAAAAATTTATCGATCTCCCAGCTGTATTCGAAGACCCCAATCAGGCCAGGTGTTCAACAAGCCATATGATGTGAGCGACAAAGCAGGTCATCAAACTTCTGCTGAACCATAGGTTACCGGTCGTGCTGTTACCCGTATTTCCCGTGTCGGCGGTTGGGGTACTCACCGTTTTGACCAGGGTGCCTTCTTTAGCATGTACAGAGGAAGACGCATGTTCGCTTCAAAGAAGACATGGCGCCGCAGGCATCGCCGCATCAACGTCAACCAGCGCCGGCACGCTATGTCCTCGGCTGTCGCCGCCAGCGGCGTACTAGCCCTCGTCATGAGGAAGGGACATCATCGATCAAATTCCCGAGTTGCCACTGGTGTTCTCTGACAAAGTCCAAGAATTAACCAAGACTAAATAAGTTGTTGTCTTTTTACGCCGTTTGGAAGCTTGGGCTGATATACAAAAGTCCCAGCGTTTCCGTGCTGCTGAGGGTAAAATGCGAAACAGGCCAAGGTTTACGACGTGCTTTCCGTATCATCCCCGACATTGACTTGATGAATGTGAGCAAATTAAGCTTGATGAAGCTCGCTCCCGGCGGTCATGTTGGACGTCAGTAGGGAAAGATGGTATGTTCTGGACTCGCCTCCCACCTCCCCGTCGTTGCGCATCCGCATTGGCTTAGATCCGTTTTACGATATATTTTTTTTTATTGTGGTTTGGGAAAGCTCTAGCAGCCTGCGTGTGGGGCTCTCACTCACTAAACCCCCTTTCCACTTGACTTTAGTATGCGCCACCCCGGTATCGCTCGCGCATTCCTTCAGGGTGGGCAGCCCGGACGGTTTACTGCCGCCCTAGTTTTGTCATATCATCAGAGGTGTATCATTCGTGTTTTAATCAATTGTCTCTGCTTAGCATTTCTCTATCTTCTCTCGCTTTTTGGGACATTATGTTCCTCAGCATGTTGGTGGCTATAGTCCAGCCCTCTTCGCTCGTGAGTAAAACTTCCGCGATGTTTCTGCTTTATCTTCTATTGTCTTTTACACGTTGTTTTTCTGCGTGCCATCTGGGGCAGTGGAACAAAGTGTGTTCGGGCCCATCCGTTTCTTCGGAGCAGTACCAGCACGCGGTATTTTGCCTCTTTCCCATTCTGAACAGGTATGTGCCAAAGACGGCATGTCCAGTCATGGATTGGGTTATGTAGTGGTCTACCTCGCCCCAAGGTTTTTCGCACCATGCTCTGACATTTCTTATGAATGTTTTGGTCCAGCCGTTATACTTTTCCCACCATGTCCTGCCATGGTGACATCAAATCCTCCCTTGCTTCCTTTCTGTTGGCCGTTCCTCTCTCGTGCAGCTGGCAGCGTTCGAGCACGAATAGTTTTATGGGGGGGGGGGGGGGGTTCCGGCAGTAGCCAGCACGGCCTCTATAGAGACAGTTCTGTATGCTGCCGTTATTCTTATAGCCATTCTTCTGTTTACTTTTTCTTGTTTTGCAACATTGTTTTTATATTTTAGCGCGCTCGACCACACTGGGGCTCCGTAGAGGATGATGGAGGAAACTACTAATGCTAGCATTCTTCGTTTATTTGTTGCGGGGCCATTGACATGTGGCTTTATCCTGGCGAGAACGTTGAGGGTGTTTGTGGCTTTTGTGCAGGTGTTCTTTATATGTTCGGTCATTCGTATATCCTTGTCTAGGTAGACACCCAGATATTTACGATATCTAACCCTGGTCAGTTTTACGATATTAACCTTACTACCTGATTACTACCTGAATCAACCTGTTTACTATCTAAGTAATCCTGATTACTATCTGATTAATCCTGTTTATTTGCTGATTTAAACTGTTTATTAGCTGATTAAACCTGATTGCTACCTGCTTAAACCTGATATAGAACATACTATATGATGTATAGAAATGTCACATACTTTGATCGTAGTAAAAAGTTCTATGCTTTAAAGCCTCTGTTGAACATTTCTACTCATCCTGATCACTACCTGAGTAGAAATCACGTTTATTTAGCTAGTAAACAGATTTAAACGAGTGGTAATCAGGTGTAATCAGCTAATAAACAAGTTTAATCGGGTGGAATTGAGGTTTAATCATGTATTGATTAGGTTATAATCAGGTGATAAATCAGGTTTAATCAGTTAGTAAGGATAACACTGTAAAACTGACCCAGGTTAGATATCGTAAAGCTGGCGTAGGTCAATACACATGGGCCATGGCGGGGAGGTGGGAGGCGGGTCCAGAACATACTATCTTTCCCTACTGACGTTTTATCATATGGATCGAATCCGCTTTCGAGAGGTTGGACAAGCTTTTCAGCAGCTGGAATAAGCCCTCCACTTACAAGAAGGGCTACAACCTTCCGCAATCCAAAATTGCCAACACCGACGTGTCTAGGTTATTGTAATCGGACGAAATCAATAAGGTCTACATAAGAAGATTGTACGCAGTGTGCATCGTCTGAATCCATTGGAGGACTCCTGCACTATGTTGAAACTCTTCTCATACTCCGCGGTCCTTAAGAGACAAGCCATTTTGGCCAACCAAAAACGCACTAACTTGAGGGAAGAAGTTTTGACTACGAAACGTGGAATTACGCTTTCAGAAAGTCATCTAGCTAAAAGGTCGGATAAGTTGCAGGCGAGAAGGAGGGCGTTTATTTTAATAGATAAGAAGGGTAAGCCCAAGAAGGTAAAGAAGCCAAAGGCACCCAAGAAGAGTGCCAAAGCTCCAGACAAGAAGTAATCTGTTGGTTGTGATTCCATGTTATATTTGACTAGACAGACAAGATTAGATAGACAAGACTAGACAGACAAGACTAGACACACAAGACTACACCGACAACACTAGGCAGACCAAACTAGGCAGACAAGATTAGAGAAACAAGACTGGATAGACAAGACTAGACAGACAGAACTAGACAGACAAGACTAGATAGACAAGACTAGACAGACAAGACTACACAGACAAGACTAGACAGACAAGGCTGGACAGGCAATACTCAATAGACAAAGCCGATTGGTAAATGAGAAACGGATAAAAGTATTTTGTTGCAAATGGAGAGAGAATCGAGTTTGTTTAATTGGATTCCGGTAGAATAAAGAATTTCGCATATTTCCGCTTAATTTAATGCGAGACTGAAGTGTAAATGAGATTGTTTTTGAGGTGAATTAAATTGGAAATCGGAGAGGACGGCGAAGAAATAAAATTACCGCCTGCACCGATTTAACCAAGACGCTGTTCCGCCTGAATTCAAATTGAAAACTTTTCCCGTCCGCTAATTCCAGCCAGTAATTTACAAATAAATTTCAATTTGATAAAATTGTCGATAGATTTACATGTAAACGTAAATTGGTCTGGTCTAAACACACATTCATCTAGATGTAGATTAAATCTTAGAATTAATATTGGTGGATGTTATAATAAGAATATAAAATATGTTTTTAGTCTAGTCTTGATTAAGGAGAATAGAGGCTAGGTGGACAAAACTAATGGTCATAGTAGACTAAGCCCCACGAATCTAATACTTTTGTCAATTCTTCTATTCTATTCTCCTTTGTATCTTATAACAATATTTGGCGTAACCTAACAGAAACTAACATAACCTAACATAACATAACCTAATCTATCTACAGTCCTAAGTAGGACCTGGACTTCCTCCCACAGCCTACACTTGTACTTGGTGTCTTGATCTTAGACACAAGCTAACCTAATGTAACCTAATATAACATAACTTAACATAACGTAACCTAAACTTAGCAACCTTCTTTAAAGTCTTTAGAATCTTTAGATTTTATAGATTCTTTGGAATCTTTTGATTCTATAGATTCTATAAATTCTTTAGGTTCTATAAATTCTACAAATTTTATAAATTCAATAGATTCTGTAATATAGATGAGAAAATAACTCAGAATAGACAATACCTTGTTAATGTCATTAATTTAATATTGCTTATCATATCTGAACTAGTCTACAACTACATTCCATTTTAACCATATTCTATAAAGAGTTTTAAATAAACTTCCATTTTATTGCAATTTAATCTTATTTTTAAGTGGGGTTGCATCGATTTGGCTGGGGGATATAAGTGTGGGTAAACAAGTAGAGACATGTTCAGAAGAGGAACATAAGTTAGAGTTTCACGACCAATAGAGTCTTATCTAAACGTGGCGCAATTGGGTGTATTTTTTCGGATATCGCGTAATGTTTTAAAGCGAAACTCTGCGGCAGATAAGGGATGGGGATGTAAAATTGGATGGGGGGGGGAGTGGAGTGTAATCCTGCACACAACACGCTTTTACGGCTTGACCGCGACGCTGAAAACACCGGCGAGTTCGATAACTTTGATATCAATGTAGGTGGCTTCTCCTCGCAAGACTTTCTTATTAAAGGATCGCACTCCCGAAAAGGAAAAAAGTTTTTATATTACAGTTTATCGAAAGCAAATAAACTTTACTCTATAAGTTTTTATCTCACCAATATTGGTGTTAGTAAATAACAACAAACTAAATTGAAATAGATGGCAGAATAGAGTCAGGTCTGATCTCATCTTGATTACATGTTGGAAGGACGATGTTTAATGCACGTTTTATTACAAATCGTGTTTCATTTGATTTTCTCTTTTTTAGGTCGTTACAGTGTTGATGAGGTGATTCAGGAGGAACGCGAGGACTGTTACTTGGCAACTTTGAAAATCAGAGACGCTGAGTCCACAGATTCCAGGGCTTACTATTTAGCCGTGGAGAACGACAGAGGGACGGACAGACATGCCGTCAAACTATACGTAAATGGTAAGCAAAAATCGATTAAAATAAATAAAATTACACAGAAGTAGTAAAGCTAGACTCTAAGTACCTTGTCTAGCTTTACTATTTCTTTTTTTATCGATTTTGATAAAAAAGTAATCAAAAAAGCTATCAAATAAAAAGGTAAAAAGTAAAGGAGAGGAAAGACTAGCTTTACTATTTGCTTTTCTTTCTGTCTATAGCTACAGTATTTGTTGAGCTACACCCAAAATTGTAAACCGAATTACTTCAGTAAATATTTAAAAATTATTCAAAATTGCTATTACTCGAGATTTAGTCACTTTGTAACAATAATTAAGGCTGGATTTAGTTTCTTGAACACATAAGAATTACTCAAAAGTGTATGTAGATTATTAGTTTGTGCGTCACTCGAGAGTTATTCAATTTCTGACAATAATTAAAAGTAAAATTAGTTTCTTGAAAATGAATGAATCTAGTTAATGTATTAAATATTAAAGAATTACTCAATGTAGTTTTTCTGTCGATAGGTCAAGAGTTAGACCAGTTACAGGAAAACTTAATAATTACTTAATAGAGTTAGGCCTCCCCCGCACTAGACAGCCTGGCTACGCAGTCAATAAGTCAATTAGGCAGCCTGACTACGCAGCCAGGCTGCCGGCAGCCAGTCTAACACATATAGGCGCATAGGAACCCGCGCACTAGGCCGCGAATTCCTCGCTGCGGCAGCCATTAGAACACGCCTGATTGAACAGTAGCCCATTCGAGCCAGAGCGAGTGTAGCGAATGTAAGTGGATGATACCGTCAGTCTTCACGCATTTGTAGTAGCAGCCATATATTGCAACATATTTTGTCCATATCGCTCGAACGACTGCTATAACTGGCTGCCTAAATATTTCTGCCGTCGCACTCGAGGGCCACTCGAGGATTATTCAATTTCTGACAATAAATAAAAGTGGAATTAGTGTCTTGAACATGAATCAATCGAGTTAATGCTTTGTATACTAAACAATTATTCAATGTAGTATTTCTGTCGATAGGTCAAGAAACTTAGTAATAACTCAATAGAGCTATGCCTCCTGCGCACTAGGCAGCCTGGCTACGCAGCCAATAAGTCAATTAGGCAGCCTGACTGCGCAGCCAGTCTAACACATAAAGGCGTATATGATCCCGCGCACTAGACCGCGAATTCCTCTCTGCGACAGCCCTTAGAACACGCCTGTTTGAACAGTAGCCCATGCGAGCCAGAGGTAGTGTAGCGAATGTCAGTTGTCAGGCTACCGTCAGTCTTCACGCACTTCTCGTAACAGCCATATATTGCAACATCTTTTGTCCACTTCGTTCGACGATAGGGCCGCAACTGGCAGTCGATCGACTGCTATAACTGCCTGCCTAAATATTTCTGCCGTCGCAGCCTGGCTGCGCAGCCAGATCACGTAGTAGCCTTGGTCTCTAAAAAGAGAATGAACAAAGTTATTTTATTGAATATTAAAGAATTTGTCAATAGTGTGTCTGTATATAACTCAAGAATTAGATAACTTTTAACAATAATTAACCCTTTCAGTGCAATGTCAATTTTAAGGAATAACACACAGCGCCAATTTTTATAAAAATTCTGATAGCTGCAACCCCTTTCACATTGATCACCTATTGATCAAAAGCGGGAAAAAGAGCTCTCTTTAATCCTTTGTTCCTCCATAAGTCAACATAACACTGTGGCAAAGCCATAGGTTCAATCTAAAGAACTTCGTCGAAAAATCGTGAGTCCGCCGCGGCGCGTTGAACGCAGACGGCGGCAAACTTGAAGGTGCACTTTTACAGTCCACACTTATGGAGATATTTCCGGATCGGGGGCCCGACGGAAATACCGATCGGTTTTTTAGATTTCCGCATCTATCCTGCGCGGTGCGAATCCGCGATGCGAAATTTTCGCGGTGGAACTCGCAAATTTTCGGTTGCAGATTTTTTTCGGTATTTCGGACGCACCGGGTGAAGGGAGCGGCGCAGGAAGCCGCTAGTGGTACCGAAATACGCGTATCGGCGGGCGGCATCGCCTCGTGCCGCAAAAGACTCGATATTTTCGACTTTCGAAAAGAGTGATATTTTCCAACGTGGGCAGCTCGAAGAGCACGGGTCGGATGGCATACGCATAAATGCAAAAGAGGCGCGGGCGTCCGTTCCGAATCGTTCACGTGCAGTTTCGAGTCTCTGCGCCCAGAAACGGCTAAACTGCAGCGGTCACACTGACCGCACCTTCCAGCGAAGGAGAGCCGATACGTTTCGAACTGTGGCGGGCGACTTCTTGGTCGCAGCAACGGTACTAAAATGCGCGGCTCGGCGGGGCCCACGTGCCGGTCAACTAGGAATTTTAAAAACGCGACATCCTGGTGCCCCAAATCGACATTCAAGTTTTTCTCTGTGCATATTAACAGTTATGTGGGTGTCGCAAGCGATTCCGCGACGTCCAATTATGGGTACGGAAAGCCAAAACATCATTCTACATTCCACTGAAAAATCCAGAACATTCACCGGGGGGCTGTAAAAATGTGGAGTTTTACTTTCGTCATTTGTTTCCTGCAATGCGACAAGTTTCGGCGGGCGTCGCGACGGTTACAAACGACGTAGCGCGATGCCGCTTACACTAAAAGATAAAATCAATTTTCTGCGGGAATCGCGCGAAACTGTTCCCACAGAGCTTAAGTTGGCGATTCTGTACTGGTTTTTATAGCGTCGCGACGCCATCTTCAACGTAATCGGGATTAAACTCCCAAACAAACGAATAGGTTCTATGCCCGATCGAACGACGGCCCGGTCCCGTTCCGATCCGTTATAGGTACTAGGTAATTGGTTCGGACGTTCTAGGTACCATCGCAAAACGCCTTTGGTTTTTCTTTCACTTTTTGCGCACTCTTCTCTTTATACTGACGCAGATTCGCAAAACGCCGTCGCAGTTTAAAAATTCTTGCCGGAATAGTTTCGGGCAAGTGTTCTGAAGAAAACGAATCTAACCGGCGACCTGGAGCCCTTTAAATAAGTGTAGTCCGTGGAAGTGCAAAACCGGCAAAAAAAAGTTTGCATTTTCTCTTGCACCAGGTGAACGAGACGTCGCAGGACGGCGAGCGAAGGCTCTTAAAACGTGTCGCGGCTGCAGTCAAAGGATCCGAAAGAATTTTTGAGATCCGACAAAAAATGTAAAAAATTCGTGATTTAAGGTTTCGGTCTGGTGCGTTCGAACCTGGGGGAGTTGAGTCGCGAAAATGGCACCGCTCGACGGAACTCTCGGTTCTACACCAGAAATATGTACAATCCCGTTTTGCTTTTGCAGTTAAAGCATTGAAGACGCGCGGTTAAAAAACCGAAGATCTGCCGCCTCTGGTGGCATAACGAAGCCCAATGTGGCCTTTTACAAAACCCACGTGGTGCGGTACCCCAGGTGAAATTCGCGAAACGCCACACGTCAGTCTTCTCAGAATTGATAGAAATTTGCGATTCTGTCGAGACCTGGAGTTTTAGGCCGAACGCTTCCCCACACGGACAGCAAAAGTTTGCATTACAAAAATTACCACTTTTACGGAGGTCACGGCAAAGATGCCCAGGGAAAATGAAATTCAGGGAAGGATTCCGGTAGAAAGGTGTGAGAGGCGTCCTCCGACACCACTCTCGACTTTTGTCAGCGACGTTATTCAAATTTTTCTGCGAATTCGGGTCGCCCGACTAAAACGCCGCCTGTGGCGGTGTCCGCCACAGGCGGCGTACCGCCACGGCGGCAGCCGTGCATCAGATTCTTGTAGCCAAAAAACAGATGAACGACCCCACATACGGTGATTTTTGATAAGACTTCCGGATCGTGTCATTCAGGCGTAAAAAAATTAGGAATTTTTCCAAAGAAAAGTGACTTTTTCGCATTTTGAAAAAATTTTAACCAAAAATGTCGAATAGTGAGGTGGCCGTCGGAGGTGTGACGACGTTCCGGGCACACCGGCGCCGAAACCACGTCTGAGCGACGAAAACTGTCGAGTTGTGTGCTAAAAAGTGAAAAACCTGGAATAATTTACCCAGTCGCCCCCGGAGACGGCAGGTCGGTGAAATTATTTTTTAACTACCCGATTCTTTTGCAAATCGGTTGTGTGAGATTTACAATCGTCGCATAATATTTAAGTATATTTTAAAAAAATTACAAAAAAATCGCGATTTCTCTGCCCCTTTAAGTTCAGTGACGGCTCGTTACTCGTTTAGTAATCCAGCGCAAGACTAGATGGCGCTGGTAAAAAAGAAAGCCCGGGCCACATCGCCCGGGACGGCGCGGTATAAATTCAGGGCCCGGGTCACATCTCCAGGAATGACGGTGAAAGGGTTAAGGCTGTATTTACTTTCTTGAGCACTCTAGAATTACTCAATAGAATTTGTCTAATGTATTGAATATTAAAGAATTATTCAAAGTAGTTTGTATGTCTATAACTCGAGAATTAGTCAAGTTGCAGCAAAAATTATGATTATAAGTATATATTTATTATTGCTTTATAATAAGTTTAGTTTCATGAACATTCAATAGTTAGTAGGAAAAGTTTGCCTGTCCATAACTAGATAATTAACGTAGGTACAACAAAACTTATCCACCGATCCTCTTCACTGGATATTCAGGAATTATTCAAACTAGTTTATCTATCTACACCTGGGGAATTAATCAAGCTGAAACAAAAGTTTCCTGAAAATTGAATTGTAATTTTGCTATCTATAACTAGAGAATTGGCCTTTAATTAGTTATAATTAGTTTAGAGTTTTCACCAACATTACGTTTGGATTTAATTCATAGATATTGAAGAATTAGTTAAAATAGTTCGCCTGTATATACCTCGAGGGAGGATTGGGGAGGGTTTTTAAAACTAAAATTGAATTTAATTTCTCGAACCTTCAAGAATTAATACAAAGAGTTTGTCATTTATAGTTTCTGGAACTTTCAAGAATTAGTTTAAAGAGTTTGTCAATTATACCTACATACTTAGCGTAACTACCACAAAAATCAAAACAGTAGTGAGTTTCCGCTTGAATATTTTATGCATTTGATTCATTGGATCTTTGAAGTCGAGAAAATTAATCAAGTTACACAAAAACTAGGATGTGTAAACTCTTTTAAAACAGACTAAACTAGACAGACAAAACTAGACAAACGAGACTGGACTGTTAAGACTATACATACAAGACTATAGTCCATTTTTTTAAGAATGCAGTAACTAGAAACCCATTTACACTATGAAAAATGTTCTGTTACAAAAAAAGTTAAAAAGTTAAATCTAGTTACAAAATTTATATTTTTACAAATATAGTTACTTGAATATATAATTGGTAATTTACTAATGGTTTCATTGAATATCTTATTATTATTGATTAAATACACCAAATGGCAACAGTAGTAATAAAATACAAATAAATAAATGGAGAAAAACGGAAAAAATCTAAATGATACAAACAGATCAGATAATAGTGATAGTGATGATTGTGAATTGACATGGCAGCCATTGACAACTAACAGCTGCAAATGTATTTGAAAAGAAAGAGAGAAAAGAGGTTGAGATGGAGAAGTAAATATCGTCGGTGTGAATTTCTCCTCGCTTTAGGCCAATCAGAGAACAAAGTCAAATAAGCCCTATCTTCCCTGTACTGCAATTCTTAAAAAAAAAATGGACAAGAGACAAGACATGATATACAAAACTATACCGACAAGAATAGATAGACAAGATTAGATGAACAAGACTAGATAAAGAAGACTAAATAGAATAAACTAGACAAATATATATATATATATACATATATAAAGTTCGTAGTGGGGGGTTAGAGGGTAACATTGGATTGTTGTTAGTGTAAAGAAAAATTCTATAAAAACAAAGTGAATTGGTTTCAAGAAAATTATCTTTCGAAATGTCAAATTATATTAATGTCAAATTTTCGTTTTCTTTTGTTTTGGGATTTAAAAAGTAAAAATATAATAATATGTGGGTGGAGAAGGGGGAGGAGTAACAACCTCGTACAAAAACCATAGATCACCTGGCCCGGGTGACAGTACCATGTGAGGGCCCCTTGCCAGGGTTATGGTGAAGTCCTCAATGGCAGTGAAGGCGGAGATGGAGATCACCGGTACGGCGGAACTGGCAGAAGAGGCACCCATGTTTTTCGGGATAGTAATAGAAAAGCCTAGCTAAAATCCAGGCGCGTCTGAGTGGTATCCACCGGCCTCCTGGTCTTCGTCTGACACCCTGTGGGTGCGGCGGCGACTCTATGCTCCAGGAACTAACAATCCCTGGTTCTAAGTACCCAGCATTGCTGGAACTCCTATCATAAGCCAAACATGATTCGTGAGCGTAATAACAACAATACCCCAGGTGGTAACCAATCCACCCGTCTCACTGAAACGGCAACCAGGCTTTCGGATTCTGGGGAGCCTAGACAATCACGAAAATATGGGAGAGAATCGGAGCTCTCTAGAAAATTGTCCGACATAACCCCGTCATACATCGGTACATTCAATATCAACACTTTGATTCAACCAGGAAAATTACTAAATTTAGTCACAGAACTTGATCGGCAAAAAATTCTTATCCTTGCTTTGCAAGAAACTCGATTTGCTGATGAATCCCCTGTGGACTATGGAAACTATCGTATCTTCAAGAGTAAAACAGACAAAAAAATTCAAACCGAACCTCCATACTCGGCATGAGCTTCGTAGTAAACAAAAGTATACTGAACTCAATCAAAGATGTCAACTCTATCAACAGTGGGCTAATGACCATGAGAATTCAGTGCGCCAATAAAAAATATACCTTGATAAACGTACACGCCCCCACAAATATAGACAACAAGAAGTATCCCGAAAATGTAGAAATATTTTGGAACAAGCTTGAAAGCGTAATGTCAAAAGTTCCAAAGGATGACATCAAAATACTGTTAGGCGACTTCAATGCGCAAATTGGCCGAGAGAAAGAACACAGAAAAACCGTTGGACTCTACCCAGCACACAAATTTACCAACAAGAATGTCACAAGACTCATTGAACTATGTCAACAATGCAACCTTAAAATCATGTCCATATCCCTTAGGAAGCATCCTAAGAAACAAAAAACCTGGAGATCCCCAATTGAATCCATTGGTGAATTTCAGATTGGCCATATAGCTATTTCTTATCCCCTCCAGAAAGAGGTACATGATGTACAAGTGAGAAAAGGAGCAAATATCGACTCTGATCACTATCTGACTAAAATTAAAGTAAAATTTACTCCTAGAAAATACTACCCCAAGAAACTCTAACAACAGAAATTTGATATGAAAATTATTCCACTAGATCCACCAATCTAAAAGAAGCTTGGGAAAATCAACCAGCGAAAACATGGGAAGAATTTTGTACCAAAATCAGACAGAAGGCTCGAGAAATTGTACCCCTAAAAAGAACATAAAACACGCCTGGTGGAACTCTACCTGTGACCAAGCTCTAGAGATAAGAAAATTTGCCTTTCAGAAATATAACAGTAAAAAATCCCAGGATACTCAATAAAAATTTTATGAAATCCGAAATCTAAAACCATCAGACAAGAAAAAAGAATACACATAAAAGAACAACTGAACTCGATTGAGGAAAACTACAGAACTAGAGATTTCTACAGAACGTTCAGAGAAAATATCAAAGGATACGTCCCGCGGAAGCTATGCTTCAGGAAAAAAGATGGGAAATTGACCCTTACTAATGAAGAAAACTACAAAGAATTAGCACGATACTTCTCAGATCTTCTTAATTGCCCTGAACCTACTGAAAGATTTCCTGAAACAGCCACCAGTTTTAGTCACCCAGAGTCACCTCCACCAAACCAAGAAGAAATTCTGAAAAACATTACACGATTAAAGAACAACAGAACCTCGGGAAGCGATGGGATTGTGGCAGAATTCCTCAAGAACCTAGGTCCAAATTGACTCAAGGAACTTACAGAAATTATACAGGAAATCTGAAAAAACGAAAAACTCCCCAAAGACGTGCTCTGATTCACCCACTCCACAAAAAAGGAGACAAAACATATGTCAATAACTACAGAGGAATCTCCCTCCTTGAAGTCGGCTACAAAATTTTCTCTACATGCCTGTTTAAAAGAGTACAAGAACAACCCGAGCATAACATTGGCGAATATCCAGCTGTATTTCGTCCTCACAGATCGTGCACGGAACAGATTTTCAACTTAAAAACCGTTCTGAAATTCAGGGCCCTCAGAAACCTCCCAATCATCTGTGCCTTTGTAGATTTCAAGAAGGCTTATGATTCAATTGATCGACAATCACTGTTCAGCATCCCGAAAGAACAAGGACTAGACACCAAAACATTAAAATTGACCATACAGACCCTCACTGATACGAAATCAATGCGTAAAATTCATGGGAGAAGTCTCAGAAGAATTCATGATAGAAACTGGTGTCCGGCAAGGAGATGAACTATCACCCATCCTTTTCAACCTTGTCCTAGATAAGGTGATGAAGGAATGGGAAAAAGAAATGAAAGCACAAAATAGCTGGAACCCAATAAACATTGGGACACAGAAAGCAAGCTCGAAATTCCATGCTTAGCCTTTGCAGATGACCTGGCCCTTCTGTCCAGCGTTGAAATCACAGCAATAAAGCAAATTGAAACTCTCCAGGAATGTGCTAAAAAAGTTGGACTGCAAATCTCTTTCAAGAATACAGATTTTTTCCCTTCAAAATTAGACGCATCAAATCTAAATAAGAAAATATGGACAGATCAACAGAGTCCCTCACTTTAAATACCTAGGTGAAATCATTGCACCAACTGGAAACGAAAAAATAGCTCAAAACACACGTGTCCAAAAACTCAGAAAAGCATATGGGAGAACAAGAGAAATTTACAACAAAAATGTATGTCGCTCCATGTTAAGATAAAACATTACAATACTGTAATCAAGCCTGAAGCCCTATATGCAGGAGAAACTCTCACGCTTAATAAAAAAGGCGAGCTCGAGAATATCCTAAAAGAAGAGCGAAAAATCATAAGGAAAATCTTAGGACCAAGACATTTGTAAATGGTTACCGCCTAAAATCACGGAAATCTACAGAAAAATTATCTAATATTGCGGCAGACCTCAGGAAAAGAAGGTTAAAATTTTATGGACATGTTAAGAGACTCCCAAACACCAGCTTAACCCACCAAATTCTCGAAATAGTTGACAAACTAAAGACTTTCCCTTGGACACAACAAGTAGGGGCAGACATGAGAAAAGCTGAAATCCAACCAAAAGAAATTTTGGACCGACACATATACAGAGGAAAAATTGATAAGTGGGAAGTTGTTCCAGAGAATGAAGTACCAAAAAGATCAGGTACCAAGTGGACGGAAGAAAGGAAGAGGATCTTTAGTGAACAGATGAAAGCATCCTGGATCCGTCGCAAGCGAATTATAAATAAAGCTTTGTGTGTTCCTAAAGGGACCAACCATAATAAATAATATGTATAATATATATATATATATATATATATATATATATATATATATATATATATATATATATATGTATACATATATATATATATATATATATATATATATATATATATGTTGGACCGGAAAGATAGTCATACAAGACTAGATATAAAGCTAAAACTTCAGTCAGATAAGCCTAAATTAAATAGACAAGGCTAGAAAGATAAGACTAGAAAGACAGTGAGTAAGACTGCGAGACAAACAAGACGAGATAGACTAGATAGACTAAACTAGACAGACAAGACTAGACAGACAAGACTAGACAAACAAGACAAGCAGAACTAGGCTATAGAGGCATGATGTGATAGACAAGAGTAGATACACAAGATAGACAGACAAGACTAGAAAAGAATGTGTTATAAATTCCCGTTGGTTGTTTCAAATTTATGGAATTTTCTCTGCTAGAAAAATGTGGGCCATAAATTCTGTAGCACAATGTAGTGTTGGTGTGTAGTCTGAATACAATGGACATCTTCTACATATATTTCGCAGCGTGTGGATATCTGCACCGTCGTAACTTTGCAATTTAAATATTTCATTGCCCGCACGCCCATCGACACACGGCATTTCCATGAAAATTGCAAGAGATTCGCGAATAAAAATCCACACACCAAACGTTAAGTTATTATTTATGTTCAAAGGTACGTTCGAATAAACATTTTATAGTAATTTGTATATAAATAGATCTTATAAGACTCATTTATAATGTCTTAGAACATTTGAATAAATATTTTATTTGTATTTAACCCTTTGACATACAATGACGTCTCTAAGAAGTCATGTATATATGATAAGATCACATGTTGGACACATCAACGCGCATTTTATTCGTATGTCAAGGGGTTAAATAAGTCTCGCATTAGTAACTTATTTTATCTAGAACAAAATACGTTTGAATAATCATTTTAAAGTAAATTGTATATTAACAAATCGTATAAATGAGTCTAAACAAGTTTCTACAAACTAGCAATAAGTTTAGTCTGTACGGTGTACTTGAATAATCACATTATAGAAGATGTAACGTAAATTGAATTACTAAGCTTGAATTACAGAAGAGTAAATTTGACTAATTCATACGGCATTATTTTGAAATGTGGGGGAAATAAATTTCAAGTAGAATATGGGCGCCAAATAGGAGGTAAATTGAAAATATAAGTAATTCAATGTGCAATAAAAACGTTTTTTTCCGGTAATATTTCATAAAATATTTTATTACGACAATCGTAAACGACGATTAAAAGTTTTCAAGAAACGGTAAAATACGCATTTATGGCAGTTGTCGTCAAGCATAAAATAATGCCCGATATAAAATTATTAAAATGTGCAGATATAGACCATATGAACAAGATTAGACAGATAAGTTTAGACGCACAAGGCTGAACAGTTAACACTGAACAGACATGAGAAGAGTTGCAAGACTAGATAGACAAGAATAGACAGACAAGACTAGATAGACAGCATTTAACTACAGATAAACTTCAACTTAAATACCACAAACTCTTGTCCTCCTCCTGACACTTGCTTATTCCAGTTACGTTTCCATTGTCTATATCGTCTATCGTGCTCACTCTATAACCTCTAATCTCCTCCTGAAATCATCTGACACAACCTAATCTCACCTGACTGCCCATTTCTCCGTCTTACCTTCTCTTTCCATTCGCAGCTTCAACAGCACCATTATCTGCACGTGGTCCGACTCACTTCTCATTCCGATTTCCATACCTTTTATTTTCTATCTTGTTGCAGCGTTTGTTAAAATCCGGTCTATAACCGAAGTTGCCTCTGACCCAATAAACGTATATTCTACCTCCCAGTCGCCCTCTACACTCCCGTTCAACATATCCCACTGATTCTCTTTCTCCCATTCCAACCACACTATTCCCTCTGAAAAGCTGAATATATTTATATATTCAGGCTCTGTTCCGTTTGTTTTAAGTTTGTATGATTATCTAGAACGTAGGATGGTTTCACCAATTCTATTCCCTCTGAATTTTGAACTTTGTCTTCAGAGTTTCTTATCATCACTTGTCCGAATTTAACTTGTGTGCTGACTTGTTCTTCCCCCTATTATTGTCCTCCTAAACTTAATCTTCCCCCTGATTTCCCTTCAGTATTAGTCTTGAGCATCTCTTTAATTGCCGTAAAATCGTTGTTATTGAATATTGCCACCAGCAAATTTCTAACTTCATTTCCGTCCTAACACAACCCCTTCCGTTTCAACCTGTATTCTTGAAGATAACTAATTGCGTTATGTACCCTTGTAATATTTGTTCCTTTCGCCCTACCAAATCTACTTCTTTTCTCAGCCAGATCTTCCATCAGTAATCGTTTGATAACTAGCTGCTGCCTGTCTCTCACTTTTTTTCCTGTATCCATGTCTCCACTACTCCAATGAATTGAAACTTCTATAAGAATCTTGTGAAGACTTCCAGAAGAGTAGACAGACAAGACTAGAAAGATAAGATTAGACCAAGAAAAAGACCTAAGACTAAATTCAAGCCAAGACTAGACCTACAAAATTAGACAAACAGAACTCGATAGAAAAGAGCAGCCTGACAATACCAGTCAGGCATGACTAGCCAGAAAAGGCTACACAGACTAGACTAGATTAGACAGACAAGACTAGGCCGATAGGACTGGACAGACATGACTAAACGGACCTGGTTAGACAGACAATACTAGACAGACAAGATTATACTGACAAGACTAGAGAAGCAAAACTAAGCAGACAAGACTAGTCAGACAAGATTAGACCGACTAAACAGGTAAGAGTAAACAGACAAGACTAGACAGACCATACTAGACAGACAGGACTATACATGCTACACAGACAATAATAGATATACAAGACTAGATAGACAAGACTAGACAGACATGACTAGACTGACAAAACTAGAGAGACATGACTAGACTTACAAGACTGAACAGACAAAACTAGATACACAAGACTGGACAGACTAGACTAGACAGACAATATTACACAGATAAGACTAGACAAACAGGACTAGGCAGACAAGACTGGACAAACGAAACTAGACAAACAGAAATTAACAGACAAACTAAACAGACAAAACTGGACAGACAAGACTTGACAGACAAGATTACACAGACAAAACTAGATAGACCAGACTAGACAATAAGGACTAGAGAGATAAAACTATACAAACAAGACTAGCCAAACAAAAATAGGTTGGCTAGACTAGATCGACAATACTAGGCAGGTAAGACTAGACAAACAAGACTAGAGAGACAAAACTAGACACACTAGACAGACAAGCTGACACAGAAAAGACTAGACAAGTACAACTAGACAGACAAGGCTAAACATACGAGACTAGACAAAGAAGACTATACATGCAAGAGCTGACAGACAAGACTAGACAAACAAGACTAGACAGAGAAGACTAGACAGACAAGACTAAAAAAACATGACTAGATAGAAAAGAGTAGATAGACAAGACTGGACAGACAATACTAGATAAAGAACACTAGACAGACAAGACTAGACATTCAAAACTAACATAGAAAACTAGACAGACAGCGCTAGAATAAATCTAAATATGTTAACAAAATGAACAAGTTTTTTCTGTTTCAGAACCTTTGCAGATGAGTACGCTAGTGACACTGGCTGGTACATCATTAGCGGCGTTTGTTCTTCTGCTCTGCATTTTCGTTTACGCGATCCGATCAGAAAAATGTTGCTTCGCACGTAAGTAATAACTATACATATTTAGTCACTAGCACAGCATACGATAGTACGTCAAAATCCTCAAAGAGCAAAGAAACCAAATAAATGGATGAGAAGGTGCTATTGATGTTTATTAGTAATAACTTACCATAACGGTTAAACTAAAATATAGTCTTGCATTATAAACCGAGTCGCAGTAATATTAGAAATGGATTGGAAGAATTTTGGTAGCATTTAAAATAAACTAAAATATTGTTATTTAATTATGATCTAGTCACAGCCATATCGTCATAATTATATGTTAAATAGTTGTCTCTCGCCGTTGTATAAGTAGTCACAGCCATAAAGTGGGAACAATGCTTTTTCAAAGGTTTATTATATTTTCTAAACCTCTTATATATTCTAAACCGGGTCGTCCGCTTGTCAGAAGAGTATGTTGGCCATTACACTATCAAGCAAGACAAGCCATATTGTTTAGATGATATTAACTTATATTTTTTTATAAACTGTGTGAGCCTAAGATTAAAACACTTTTCAAACAATTTATTTTTAGCGCTAGCTAAAGCAATTGGCCGATAGTTAGAACGTTGAACTTTGCTGCCTGATTTGACCCTCTATTCAAATATAATAATATAAACTATATTTATACAGATACAATCTGAAGCTGAACAAAATTCGTTATTTTAAATTCAAGGATAATTCAGACAATTTTCAAGAAAATTCGCTTTAGTTTTCATTTGTTTACAGATAACTTAGTTGTCTATAAATAGTATTTGAAAATTAATTATCTATCTTGATAACTAAAGAATTTGAAATGATAATATGCAGTTGTTTAAAAATTTTAATGTGAAATTTGTTATTTGTTGTTATTTTTCATACACAATAAGATGTAGATTGTAGATTTGATGGTGACGACTTGTACTGCGACCTTTATAGATCTATTGTACCCCACCCTCTTCCTCTAAGCGTTGGTGTACTTACCCATTTAGAATGCCTCCTCTTGACGCCTCCTCCTGATTCCCTTAGGAATTTCAGGATCTGGGTGGGAATTCAGGATCTGCATTCAAGCAATGGGCCCCAAGGTACATCTGTCTCTTGCGGAGAGTCAGTGCTCCGCAGTCTGCGAGCAAATGTATGCGGGTTTCCTATGCTGACCACAGTCGGCGGACCACAGGTTTCTAACCACAGAATCTGCATCTATCGTCTTCCTCTAGGCCTATGGTCTTGAGGTGTTTCCTAAGTCTGCAGTATCCCGTCAGGACTCCTGTCAGAATTTTGAGCTTGTTCCTGTTTAGTTTAAAGCAAGCTTTTGTTCTTTTCTGGTTAAAATATCCCAGAATTACTTTGGATTGTCTCAACCCTGGAAGATCCTTCCAGGTTTTCATCCATTGTTCTCTTATTTCTCCATCTAAACTTTTGTGGATGGTGTTCACACACATGCCGCAAAAGTGTTCCGGACCTATAAAGAGATTACTAGATCCCTTGTTAGTTAGGTGATCGTCTTCTTCGTTTCCGTCTATACCAGTGTGTCCTGGTACTCACTATAGCCTTACTTTATTTTCTTTGCCAAGCTTGTTTAGCTTTCCCACACAGTCCTATACCAGTTTGGATCTGATGGTGTACGAGCTAATGGCCTTGATGACTGCTTGGCTGTCTGATAGGTTTGCAATTCGTTTTTTTGCGATGATTCCTGCCGAAGTTAAATTGTGCATATCTTTCGATTGCGTGTACCTCTGCTTGGAAGATACCTGGGTATGTTCCCATGGATTCGAATTATTTGGTACGAGGTCCAAACACTCCTGCACCAGTACCTTCCTTTGCTTTGAACCAGTTCTTCACTTGATAGCATTTTGCTCTATATGGTATGCTGAGGATTCGTCGCTCCAATCGGCTTTACTACTACACATATCTTTGTAGTTTTTCTCGAAATGGTATTTACATACCATTTCGTCTTTTGGTACTTCCAGCCATGGGATCTTGGCAGCGAGGCTGTTCCGGTCTCTTCTCCCGATTATTTTACATCAGCCTATTCCTTCCTTGCTGAACCTTACAATCGCCGATCTAGCGGCCCTCTCCACGGCAAGGTGCAAGGGCGTCAGATATAGCAGCAGCTCCATTGCTGCTGTCGGGCACAACCCCATCGCCCCCGTGATGCAGACATACGCCAGTATTTGAATCTTCTCAAGCTGTTTCCTCATAGAGACCAGCTTAGTTCTACTTCCCCACACAACTGCCCCGTAAGTAGTGGCAGGTCTCACTATCATATTGTGCAACCATCGCAGGATTGTAGGGTTACAACACCACGTTTTTTCTGCCAGATTTCTGCACACCATTAGAGCGCGTTTGGCTTTACATACCGCTGCTTCAGAGTGTCTATTCCATAGAAGTTTGCTATCTAGTATGATACCCAGATAAATTATCTCATGTTTGTATTCTGCTGCCCTCCCATCTACCAGTATGGGTTGTAGGCAATTTAGTTTTCTTTTTCTAGTAAATGGTACCACCGTGGTTTTGCTCGGGTTGAGTCTCAGTCCTACTGTTTGACACCATCTACTAATTACTTTTAGGCCTCTCTGTACAATTTTGCTCTCCTTTCCCTTCCATTTTTCTCTCATTTCCCTCTGGTTATGATTACTATGTCATCGGCGTAACCTTGAAATTTGATGTCTAGGTCGTTTAGTCTAGCCAGTAATTCATCAACTACCAGGCTCCACATCAGTGGTGCTAGCACACCTCCCTGTGGGCACCCTCGAGTTATGGAGATCTTAATGGTGTCTCTTTCCACATGTGCCTTCGCCGTTCTGATTCTCAGCATTTCTCCAATCCACTATGAGATAGTGCGATATGGCGATATGGCCGCATTGACAGCCTCGTGCGAGATGTTGTCAAAGGCTCCCTCTACATCCAAGATGGCACATATCGCTACTTCCTTTGTCTCTAGTGCTGCTTCTGTTTCATTTGTCAGCTGATACAGGGCGGTTTCTGTGGATTTCCCTGCTCTGTATGCATGCTGACTGTTGTGTAGTGGTGCTTCTACCAGCACTATTGTCCATTGTATTATCAATTAATTATATTAAAAATTGTAATATATATATATATATATATATATATATATATATATATATATATATAAATATAAATATATATATATATATATATGTATGCATGCGTCCGTGCGGGTTAACCGTTAAACGCATACTGTATGCGAGGATGTAATTAAAGTAATCAAGGGAAGCTAAGTATGTTTTAGTTTCAATTAACAATGTATTCGTACAATCTAATTGATTTTTACCCCAAATTGTTGTGTCACTAGAAGATTAATTCAGACATTGCGTGTTTCACATTTTCAGTACAAACTTAATTAACCCAAAAACTGCATAATTCGCCTACTGAAAATAGATATAGTTAAACTTGTTTTGTCTGTCTATCTGGTCTTGTTTATCTGGTTTTGTCTTACTAGCCGTCTCAATCTTGCCTTGTTGTCTAGTCTTTTGTGACTAGTTTTTCCTGTCTAAACTTGTCTACCTAGGCATGCCTCTCTAATGTTGTCTGTCTAGGCATGAGTATCTAGTCTTGTCTGTCTAGTCTGGTCTGTTTTGTCGAGTCTGGTTTCTCGAGTCTTTCTAGTCTTGTCCCTCTAGTCTTGTCTGTCTAACATACCCGCCAGGCAAGCGGTAGACCCGGACTCGATTTCCGGCCGGGGAGGCTACAACTAGGACGGTTTTCTCTAACCGTCCGGGCTGCCCACCTTGAATGAATACGAAATATGCGAAAACGGGGTGGCGCATAGTAGAAGCCAAAGTGGAATACAGGGTTTAGTGAGAGCTTCCAACAAACCACTTAATAAATTCCATTCAGATTTGTATTCCATCCAAACCACTTAAAAAAAGTCTTGTCTGTCCGCCTTGTCTGTCTAGTTTTGTCTGTTTAGTCTTGTCTGTCTAGTCTTGTCTATCTAGTCTTATCTGTCTAGTCTTGTCTGTCTAGTCTTATCTGCCTAGTGTTGTCTGTCTAGTTTTGTCTGTCTAGTCTTGTCTGTCTGGTCTTGTCTGTCTGGTCTTGTCTGTCTGGTCTTGTCTGTCTAGTCTTGTCTGTCTAGTTTTGTCTGTCTAGTCTTGTCTGTCTAGTCTTGTCTGTCTGGTCTTGTCTGTCTAGTCTTGTCTGTCTAGTCTTGTCTGTCTAGTCTTGTCTGTCTAGTCTTTTCTGTCTACTCTTGTCTGTCTAGTCTTGTCTGTCTAGTCTGGTCTGTCTAGTTTTGTCTGTCTAGTCTTGTCTGTCTAGTCTTGTCTGTCTAGTCTTGTCTGTCTAGTCTTATCTGCCTAGTGTTGTCTGTCTAGTTTTGTCTGTCTAGTCTTGTCTGTCTGGTCTTGTCTGTCTGGTCTTGTCTGTCTGGTCTTGTCTGTCTAGTCTTGTCTGTCTAGTTTTGTCTGTCTAGTCTTGTCTGTCTAGTCTTGTCTGTCTGGTCTTGTCTGTCTGGTCTTGTCTGTCTGGTCTTGTCTGTCTAGTCTTGTCTGTCTAGTTTTGTCTGTCTAGTCTTGCCTGTCTAGTCTTGTCTGTCTGGTCTTGTCTGTCTAGTCTTGTCTGTCTAGTCTTGTCTGTCTAGTCTTGTCTGTCTAGTCTTGTCTGTCTAGTCTTTTCTGTCTACTCTTGTCTGTCTAGTCTTGTCTGTCTAGTCTGGTCTGTCTAGTTTTGTCTGTCTAGTCTTGTCTGTCTAGTCTTGTCTGTCTAGTCTTGTCTGTCTAGTCTTATCTGCCTAGTGTTGTCTGTCTAGTTTTGTCTGTCTAGTCTTGTCTGTCTGGTCTTGTCTGTCTGGTCTTGTCTGTCTAGTCTTGTCTGTCTAGTTTTGTCTGTCTAGTCTTGTCTGTCTAGTCTTGTCTGTCTGGTCTTGTCTGTCTAGTCTTGTCTGTCTAGTCTTGTCTGTCTAGTCTTGTCTGTCTAGTCTTTTCTGTCTACTCTTGTCTGTCTAGTCTTGTCTGTCTAGTCTGGTCTGTCTAGTTTTGTCTGTCTAGTCTTGTCTGTCTAGTCTTTTCTGTCTACTCTTGTCTGTCTAGTCTTGTCTGTCTAGTCTGGTCTGTCTAGTTTTGTCTGTCTAGTCTTGTCTGTCTAGTCTTGTCTGTCTAGTCTTGTCTGTCTAGTCTTGTCTGTCTAGTCTTGTCTGTCTAGTCTTATGTGCCTAGTGTTGTCTGTCTAGTTTTGTCTGTCTAGTCTTGTCTGTCTGGTCTTGTCTGTCTGGTCTTGGCTGTCTGGTCTTGTCTGTCTAGTCTTGTCTGTCTAGTTTTGTCTGTCTAGTCTTGTCTGTCTAGTCTTGTCTGTCTGGTCTTGTCTGTCTAGTCTTGTCTGTCTAGTCTTGTCTGTCTAGTCTTGTCTGTCTAGTCTTGTCTGTCTAGTATTTTCTGTCTACTCTTGTCTGTCTAGTCTTGTCTGTCTAGTCTTGTCTGTCTGGTCTTGTCTGTCTAGTCTTGTCTGTCTAGTCTTGTCTGTCTAGTCTTGTCTGTCTAGTCTTGTCTGTCTAGTATTTTCTGTCTACTCTTGTCTGTCTAGTCTTGTCTGTCTAGTCTTGTCTGTCTGGTCTTGTCTGTCTAGTCTTGTCTGTCTAGTCTTGTCTGTCTAGTCTTGTCTGTCTAGTTTTGTCTGTCTAGTCTTGTCTGTCTAGTCTTGTCTGTCTAGTCTTGTCTGTCTAGTCTTATCTGCCTAGTGTTGTCTGTCTAGTTTTGTCTGTCTAGTCTTGTCTGTCTAGTCTTGTCTGTCTAGTCTTGTCTGTCTAGTCTTATCTGCCTAGTGTTGTCTGTCTAGTTTTGTCTGTCTAGTCTTGTCTGTCTGGTCTTGTCTGTCTGGTCTTGTCTGTCTGGTCTTGTCTGTCTAGTCTTGTCTGTCTAGTTTTGTCTGTCTAGTCTTGTCTGTCTAGTCTTGTCTGTCTGGTCTTGTCTGTCTAGTCTTGTCTGTCTAGTCTTGTCTGTCTAGTCTTTTCTGTCTACTCTTGTCTGTCTAGTCTTGTCTGTCTAGTCTGGTCTGTCTAGTTTTGTCTGTCTAGTCTTGTCTGTCTAGTCTTGTCTGTCTAGTCTTGTCTGTCTAGTCTTGTCTGTCTAGTCTTATCTGCCTAGTGTTGTCTGTCTAGTTTTGTCTGTCTAGTCTTGTCTGTCTGGTCTTGTCTGTCTGGTCTTGTCTGTCTGGTCTTGTCTGTCTAGTCTTGTCTGTCTAGTTTTGTCTGTCTAGTCTTGTCTGTCTAGTCTTGTCTGTCTGGTCTTGTCTGTCTGGTCTTGTCTGTCTGGTCTTGTCTGTCTAGTCTTGTCTGTCTAGTTTTGTCTGTCTAGTCTTGTCTGTCTAGTCTTGTCTGTCTAGTCTTGTCTGTCTAGTTTTGTCTGTCTAGTCTTGTCTGTCTAGTCTTGTCTGTCTGGTCTTGTCTGTCTAGTCTTGTCTGCCTAGTCTTGTCTGTCTAGTCTTGTCTGTCTAGTCTTTTCTGTCTACTCTTGTCTGTCTAGTCTTGTCTGTCTAGTCTGGTCTGTCTAGTTTTGTCTGTCTAGTCTTGTCTGTCTAGTCTTGTCTGTCTAGTCTTGTCTGTCTAGTCTTATCTGCCTAGTGTTGTCTGTCTAGTTTTGTCTGTCTAGTCTTGTCTGTCTGGTCTTGTCTGTCTGGTCTTGTCTGTCTAGTCTTGTCTGTCTAGTTTTGTCTGTCTAGTCTTGTCTGTCTAGTCTTGTCTGTCTGGTCTTGTCTGTCTAGTCTTGTCTGTCTAGTCTTGTCTGTCTAGTCTTGTCTGTCTAGTCTTTTCTGTCTACTCTTGTCTGTCTAGTCTTGTCTGTCTAGTCTGGTCTGTCTAGTTTTGTCTGTCTAGTCTTGTCTGTCTAGTCTTGTCTAACTAGTCTTGTCTATCTAGTATTATCTGTCTGGTCCTATCTGTCAATTATTGTCCGTTTAGTCTTGTCTATCTATTTTGTCTGTCTAGTCTTGTCAGTCTTGTCTGTCTAGTGTTTTCTGTCTTGTCTTTTGGGTCAAGTTTTTTCTGTCTTGTTTTGTCTATCCAGTCTGGTCTGTCCAGTCTTCTCTGTCTAGTTTTGCCTCTTTATACTTATTCCGTGTTATCTTTCTAGTCTTGTCTGTTTTGTTGGATGGTTCCGATTTGCCGCAGCCAGCAATGTTATACCCCACCAATTTCACAAATGTAATATCCAACCAATTTCACCAATGTGAACCATCTGATACCAAAGAGACCAATGTTATGGTTGCGATCCCATGAATTGCAGAAAAATAAGTACCTAAAGAAAACTTCAAGAACGTGCCGATATAAATAGAATTTCTGTGATTATTTGCAGCACATTAGCGAATTGGAGGAACTGGAGCCTTCTGTGAAAAATCGACCAAACCAGTCTTAAATGGATTTTCGTGGGCGGCTAAGGTGCTTGTAGTTTGGCCATCCAACTCTCCAAGGGGCAAGCAACTGTGCTAATTATATCCACTAATTTTTTACCAGAAATTCTCCCAAAGTTCCCATGAAAGTAAAAGGATTTGATAATTTGTTTGCCATGAAAATTGATCCGAATGTAGGAATGAATAAACTTCCTGAAGAATATTTTGAAGGCAATTGGTTACTATGAAGATGTCGAAGAATATTATACAAAGTAATGTCTGCATTCCCAGGAATTGACGAATCCATGAGTTACACTGAAGTCATGAATTTAGTCAACAGCATGAATTTTTCTACAATAGTCTTTGTTACAGTAGTCACGTACAGTCTTTTTTAGGTGTTTAGGTGTCTTTCTTTTAAGGTGGTTCGGGGAAGCTCTCACTATACTTCCTATTCCACCCTTGGCCTTTAGTATGCGCCACCCCGGTATCGCATATTTTATTATATACATTATCCGGGCAGCCCGGACGGTTAGTGAAAATCGCTCTAATTGTTGTCTCCCCGACCAGGATTTGAACCTGGGTCTCCCGCATTGAAAGGCGGGTATGTTGTCAACTACACCACCGAGAAGAACAGTCAAGTCAGTCTGTCTAGTCTTATTTGACTATTCTCGTTTTCTCTATCTATCTGTTGTCTATCAATTCTTATCTGTCTAATCTAATCGTGTCTATCTTTTCTTGTCTATTTTGTCTCGTCCGTAAAGTTTTAATGAATACAATCTTTTACAATCGATACTATTATTTTTTAGCCTGAAGTCGCACATTTATTCGGCAGAATATCGGCCTAGCGAGCGCAAACATAAAAAATACGCTTTTACGGCCCCAAATAAAAATTTCATACCAGCTTATCAGTCGCAATTAAAACGAAACACAAAAAAACAGCGTACAGTATGGAAAGGTCTGTAGATAAAACAATTGAACTAAAAATGGGGACAGTATAGTTTTAATCTATATTTAACCTTTATCTTTTTGTTAGTTTTGTATAATCTTATTTATATAGTGTAAATATGTACGTTTTGCTTTGTCCATCTATTCGTTTAATTTTGTTCAAAACTAATTTGAAAAAATGTTAAATAAAATAAAATGAGATGATAAATGATCTAAAAATCACGGTCTTGATTACCTATGGAAGGTAAACATGGGTTACCCTGGATGGTAAAAGGTAGGGTTACCCTGAAAAGTAAAGGGTAAGGTTACCTTGGAAGGTAAATGGAGTTTTTCAGTTTCAGCAGCTTAGGAAAGTTTCCGAAAGTTGTTAAAGATTTAGATTAAGCAAAATAATCTTGTCTGTCTAGTCTCTTATAGCAAGATGCAGAAAACTAGGCAAGTAAAGTTTGATAGTTTCCATCGATTCCTGCATTAAACACGCACCAATAAAATGTCAAGATTGTATCTGTTTCTATAATAAATTGTTTGATTTGATGATGTTTCCGTCCGCTGCCGCATGTATATTAATGTTTATCGGGCAATAATGTCCATTTACTGCATTAGATAAAATATTAATTCTTTTATTAACAATAACACTTTATTGTCTTCAACGTTTAATGACTATTGGTTAATAAATATCGGAAAAGATATAAAATGTTAGGAAAAGTCTCAAAGTAGGAATATAGATAGATCTGGAACGTAGAATGCAAAAATATAAAAATATTAATTCTTTTATTAATAATCACACTTTATTGTCTTCAATGTTTAATGACTATTGGTTAATAAATATCGGAAAAGAAATAAACTTTAAGGAAAAGTCTCAAAGTAGGAATGTAGATAGATCTAGAACGTAAAAATATAATAATATTAATTATTTTATTAAAAACAGCACTTTATTGTCTTCATCGTTTAATGGCGTCTTCATCTTCTTTGGCTTTACGTCCCTTGAAGACACATTGCCGCCGCAACCCTAAACTCGTCACAGGAAACACAGTCCTGCTTCCAATTTCGCACATTTAGTTTTGTCTAGTCGATGCCCTGTCGGATGTGATTATAACACCTTTTTTGGTGCTCTTTTCTTCTCCATCTGTTTAACATGCACGGTCTTCGCTTTTTAGTTTGTCTGTGCTGAAGTCTTCTGTGTTCTACGTTGTACTAGGTTGATAGACTCCACTTGAGTTTTGCCCTCACCAGATTGTGGTCCGAATCTATATCGAGTCCCCTAATGGTGCAGACGTCTAAAATTTTTTACGTGCCTGCTTGATATAAGAACGTGGTCTATTTGGTTTCTTGCTCTTCCTACCGGCGATGTCCAAGTCTGTTTAGGAATATTTTATGTGGGAAAATCATACTTCCCACCATCAATCCAGCTGGTGTCACCATGTTCACCATCCTTATTCCGTTTCTACTAGTCCCTTCATTCAGACCCTGCAGGACTATTGTGGGCTTATGTTCTGGTTCTTTGTCTATCTTGGTTTTGAAATTCCCTAGGATAATTTTTATGCCGTGTTGTGGTGTACTTTGTATAGTTTATCTCCAGCTTTTCCTGATCCACATAATCTTCATGCGGAGCGTCACCGTTTATGAATATTGCATTGTTGAATTTGCCCTTTATACTTAGAGTGCATATCCTTGCGTCTATCGCCCTAACATCTAAAAACGAGCTTCTATATTTCTTTTCTACCAGGAAGCCAGTTCTTTCTGGCAAGAAATTCATGGCGCGTTTTTTGTGGTCGATGTAGAAAAGCGTGCGATTTTTGTTATCCATCATTCCATTTTCGGTTCATCTTACCTCCTGGATAGCTCCAATGGCAATTCTATATTTTGTCATTTTGTATTGCGGCTCTTGATATGCGCCTGCCTTGTACAGGCTACGCACATTCCATGTCGCTATTTGTAATTCATCGTCGTTAATTCTTTGATGTGGTCGTTGTCGAGTGATCCAGTCCGATGTCCGAGGCAATAGCTTTGGATTCCTAACTAAATTGTTTTACAGGAGTAGGTCGATGGCCTATTGCCCAACTTCCTTTTTGGAGAGCCATTTCTTCCTATCTCGTTTGTCCTGACCCCACATTCCATTCGGTTACTGCATCTAGTCCGGGGTTGCACATGTTTCCAGAGTTCAATGTCTTCTGAAAGACTTCGCGGAGATGATTGTCGGGATTGGGTAGGAGAGGCTATGCGGGAATCTCTTCCTGTATGATTCTCGTGTCAAAAACTGGCCCTGGGAAGCTAACGTGAGAGCAATTATAGTCACAGACGGTGAACGTATCTTGGGATTAAGAGATTTGGGTGCTAATGGTATGGTCATTACACTTGATAAATTGGCCTTGTACACAGCTTTAGCTGGTATTAAACCTCACCAATGCTTACCAATTACTCTGGATGTTGGAACTAATACTCAAGCAATGATGGATGATCCTCTCTACATTGGTCTCAAACAAAACCGTGCTCGCGGCGAAGAATACGACCAATTCATACTATTAGTCTTTAAGTTTCTCTTAAAATCACAAAGAAGCTTTTATCTGATAACCTCATTGTTTTCCAACGAGCTGGAGAAGCGCTTTAGGCATTGCTGAGCTTTGTGTTATGGCTATGAAAGTTGAAGGAACTTCTGAGGCCGATGTCAGAAGCAAGATCTGTATGGTTGATTCTAAATGATTGATTGTTAAAGATTGGCCAGAAGCTGCTGTTACTGAGGACGAATGCTGAAAATCTCACTCCTATTAAAACGTTAACGGAAGTTGTTAAGACGATTAAGCCATCTATTATTGTCGGAGCTGTTGCAATTGGCGGTGCTTTTACAACGGAAATTTTAGGAAATGGGATGGAACAATGATATACCTAACAATCTTTGCTTTGAGTAGATTGTAGATATGGTGGTGACGACTTGTACTGCGACCTTTATAGATCTATTGTACCCCACCCTCCTCCTCCAAGTGTTGGTGTACTTACCCATTTAGAGCGCCTCCTCTAATCCTGATTCCTTTAGGAATCTCAGGATCTGGGTGGGATTCAAGGCATGCAGCTCCTCTGTGTTCAAGCAGTGAGCCCCAAGGTACATCTGTCTCTTGTGGAGTAATGCTCCGCAGTCTTTGAACATATGTATGGGGGTTTCCTCTGCTGAGCCACAGAATCTGCATCCATCATCCTCCTCTAGGCCTAGGGCCTTGAGATGTTTCCTAAGTCTGCAGTGTCCCATCAGGGCACCTGTCAGAATTCTTAGCTTGTTCCTGCTTAGTTTCAGGCAAGATTTAGTTCTCTTCTGGTTAAAAGATCCCAGCATCACTTTGGATTGCCTTAGCCCTGGAAGTTCTTCCCAGGTTTTCATCCATTTTCCTCTTATTTCTTCATCTAAACTTTTGCGGATGGTGTTCACGCTCATACCGCAAAAGGGTTCCGGACCTATAAAGGGGATACTGGATCCCTTGTTTGCTAAGTGATCGGCTTCTTCGTTTCCGTCTATACCAGTGTGTCCTGGTACCCAGTATAGCGTTACTTTATTATCCCTGCCAAGCTTGTTCAGCTTCCAAACACAGTCCCATACCAGTTTGGATCTGATGGTGTATGAGCTAATGGCCTTGATGGCTGCTTGGCTATCTGACAGGATAGCAATTCGTTTTTTGCGGTACTTCCTGTCGAGGTTAAACTGTGCACATCTTTCGATTGCGTGTACCTCTACTTGCAAGATACCTGGGGATGTTCCCATTGGGGATTCGGAGTATCTGGTACGAGGTCCAAACACTCCTGCACCAGTGCCTTCCTTTGTCTTCGAACCATCTGTATACCACTTGATGGCATTTTGCTCTATGTGGTATGCTGAGGATTCGTCGCTCCAATCGGCTTTACTACTACACATTGCTGTGTAGTTTTTCTCGAAGTGGTATTTGCATACCATTTCGTCTTTTGGTACTTCCAGCCAGGGGATCTTGGCAGCGAGGCTGTTTCGGTCTCTGCTCCCGATTATTTTGCCTCTGCCCATTCCTTCCTTGCTGAACCTTACGATCGCCAATCTGGCGGCGCTCTCCACCACAAGGTGCAGCGGAGTCAGATCCAGCAGCAGCTCCAATGCTGCTGTCGGACACGACCCCATCGCCCCCGTGATGCAGACACACGCCAGTCTTTGAATCTTCTCAAGCTGTTTCCTCATAGAGGCCAGCTTGATTCTACTTCCCCACGCAACCGCCCCATAAGTGATTGCAGGTCTCACTATCATGGTGTACATCCATCGCAGGATAGTGGGGTTACAACCCCACGTTTTTCCTGCCAGATTTCTGCAAACCATTAGGGCGCGTTTGGCTTTACCTACCACTGCCTCAGCGTGTCTATTCCATAGGAGTTTGCTATCTAGTGTGATACCCAGATACCTAATCTCCTGTTGTAGATTGTAGATATGGTGGTGACGACTTGTACTGCGACCTTTATAGATCTATTGTACCCCACCCTAAAAATAATCTCCTGTTGGTATTCTACTGCCTTCACATCTATGAGTATGGGATGTAGGCAGTTTAGTTTTCTCCTTCTAGTAAATGTTATCACCGTGGTTTTGCTCGAGTTGAGTCTCAATCCCACTGCTTGACACCATCTACTAGTTACTTTGAGGCCTCTCTGAACAATTTCACAGAGCGTTCCCTCAAATTTTCCTCTGGCCATTATGACTATGTCATCGGCGTAACCTTGACATTTGATGTCTAGGTCGTTTAGCCTAACCAGTAGTTCATCAACTACCAGGCTCCACATTAGCGGTGATAGTACACCTCCCTGTGGGCATCTCGAGTTGTGGAGATCTTAATGGTGTCTTTTCCCACTTGTGTCTCCGCCGTTCTAGTTCTCAGCATTTCTCCCATCCACTTTGAGATAGTGCTGTCGATATTCCTTCTTTCGAGGGCCGCCCTGACAGCCTCGTGTGAGGTGTTGTCAAAAGTTCCCTCTATATCCAAGAAGGCACATATCGCTACTTCCTTTATCTCTAGTGCTGCTTCTATTTCGTTTGTCAGCTGATACAGGGCGGTTTCTGTGGATTTCCCTGCTCTGTAAGCATGCTGACTCCTGTGTAGTGGTATACCTACCAGCACTATAGTCCTAAGGTAATTATCAATCACCTTCTCCATTGTCTTTAACGTAAAAGATGTTAGACTTATGGGTCTAAATGACATCGGTTGAGTGGTTTCTTTCTTCCCCACCTTCGGTATAAATACCACCTTAGCCCTTCTCCATAGCTCCGGTATATATCCGAGCGCTAAGCTACTTCTAAAGATATTTAGAAGATACGGCATTAGTTCTCTCTCTCCCTTTTGTAGGAAGGCAGGAACTAGTTCGTCCACACCTGGGGCCTTAAAAGGCTGGAAAGTGCCGATAGCCCATCTGATTCGGTTTTCCGTACAGATGGACGCTGCCCTCTTCCAGTCGGCCCGACTTGGTTTCCGTGGTTGCATCAAGCCCTCGGTCTCCCTGTATCCTCTACATGCCGGAAAATGGGTTTCTAGTAGGAGGAGAGCTCTTTGCTCTTCATCCTCCGTGAAGGTCCCATCCGGTTTCTTGAGAGTGGTTGTCATTTCCACTCTATCCTTCGCTAGTGCTTTGTGCAGTCTAGCTGCCACCGGCGTGGATTCTATGTTTTCACAGAAGGTCCTAAAGTTTTCCCTTTTTGCCCTTCTGATCTCTTTGTTGTAGGTGGTAAGCACCTCAGAGTATTCTAGCCAATTTCCGTATTGCTTGGCTTTGTTGAAAAGCCTACGTACTTTTGCTCTTAATGTAGACAAATTTTTGTTCCACCATTTTTCGTCCTTATGCTCCTTCACGGTTTTTACCGGGCAGCTGGATTCAAATGCCGTGGTGATTGCTACATTTATTTCTCCTACAGCCTGCTCCAGCACGGTGTAGTGTTTGATACTTCCCCGCAGTGTCACCTGCTCTAGGTTTTCTTTTAGATGGGAACTAAACATAGGCCAGACAGTTTGTCTGGGGTTTCGAATGGGGGTGTTTTCCTCACTCGCTCCTTCCAGCTCAAACTCTATGATCCTATGATCTGACATTGAGGGCTCACTTGAAACCCTCCACTTTTTAATTAGTTTACTTACGTTAGCGCTACCTACCGTAATATCCAGTACCTCATTTCTGACTTTAGTGACAAATGTTGGTGTGTTCCCAACGTTGTACACAATTAAGTTCTCTTTAATGAGGTATTCTAAAAGGTACTCACCTCTCTTATTAGTGTCCGTGCTGCTGCCCCACATCTCATTGTGTGCGTTCGCGTCACATCCCAGGATGAGTGGCATCCTTCTCCTAATACAGTGTTCCACCAGCTTTTGTACTTCAATGGGTGGTATGCTGTTACCATCGCCAGGGAAGTATGCTGATGCGATCACTACTTCGCGGTGGAGACCCTCGATCTTGATGAGGGCCTGAATCGGTACTAAATCCCGCGTTAAAAATTCTGAAAGACATAAGTAATTTATGCCATTTCTTACCATAATGCAGGTTCTAGGGGAGACCTCACGGCTGTCCCATACCAACTTACATTCCCTGTTGCTAAGGCCTCTGATCTTACCTCCGTAGGTCCAGGGTTCTTGAAGCAGCGCTAGCCCTAGGTGCTGCTTGGTGAACATCCTAGCCATCACAGCTGAAGCTGCTTTGGCATGATGGATGTTCACTTGGGCTATTTTGGTGCGCCTGCTGGTCATTCTTGTTTCGTGACAGGAGGCGGCAAGTCCTCCCTCTGTCCCTACAAGAACATCTACCTCTGCCTCTGTAGACATGGCTGGACTGCTCATGTCTACGAGTGTGAGGTCAAGGTCGTCTTCCCGGGAATCCGGGCTGACTTCCTTGTTCTCTGTGTCGGTTAGGTCCCGTACACATGGATTATTTTTACTTTTGGAATTCATATAAATCCCACGAGTCGCAAGGGAACTAAAGGTTCACCACATCAGAGCCCCGCTTGATAGTGGTAAGGCTGGATACCCTCTGAGGTCGCCAGGTATCAGAGGGGCTCCATAAGCGATGGCCGGTTGCCATCAACCAGTCCCTTTGGCACGGGTCGCATGACACCTTGGGATTAAGGATTTGGAAGTTCTTGGTTGTTCGCCCTCCGCCGAACGCCCCGACCGGAGTTATTCCCGTCGTGACGTCCAACGGTATGTTGCGAAACTAAGCCCTCACACCGCGACAAGGTGACTTCCACGTGAGGGTTGCTTTGAGTATTCCGACAAGCAAAGCTGAATGTACAGCTGAGCAAGCATATGTAGATACAGTTGGAAAATGCATCTTGGCCAATGGATCTCCATTTGATCCAGATGCGAATAAGGGACATACCTGCTATCCTAGTCAAAGTAATAATTCTTACATTTCCCCCGATATTGCTTTGGGGGTTATCTGCTTTGGAGTTCGTACTATTCCTGAAGAAATTCTCTTGATGACCTCACAAGCTTTGGCTGATATTGTATCAGAAAGTGACATGGAAAATTAAAGACTTTACCCACCACTTGCCAGCATTCCAGACTAAATAATTAAGAATTTAAATAAAAATTAAAAAAATTATTTAACTAAGAATTTCTGTGAATGTTGCTGAAAATGCAATCAAATGTCAAATGCAATCAAGCTGGTCTTGCTAGTGTGCATCCAAAACCACAGGATATTAAAGCTTTTATTAGGGCCCAAATATATGATATAAAATATACATCTGCTGTGCCACCAACGTACTCCTATCCAGCAAGCAAAATATTGTTGATTGTTAAAAATATCGGAAAAAAACTTATTGGATAAGTGGAATAAGTGGTCTGATAGTGGAATGTAGATAAATCTAGAATGTATACTTGATGTTTAATTCAATTTCTAAATATTTTTTTCAAATAAATGTGGCTTAATGTCATTAATATCTTCAAGCTATTGACTGTAAAAGATAGATTGTTATCTGTGATAATATATGAAACTCGACAAATTTAAGGAATTTCAAAAACTTCAAAAACTTGACAAAGAGTTTCTTATAGCTGTTAACGACATTTCAAAAACCCTGCACACAAGCAATTCAAATTAGATTTTGTGCAACTTTATGCAAAACAAAATATGCATATGTCATCCTCTTACACGAGAGACACGAAACTAATATCAAAATTACTTCCCGAAAAAAAAAAACTTACTTTTACTCGCCGTTTATTATCAAAATTTTTCGCATTTTCAACGAATTTTATCTGTTTGTTTTTCTGTTGCAGGGAAAGGCGACTTCAAACCATCCGATCTAGATAGGTAAGTGCTCGAGCGAAAATTCACCCGCACCGTCGGGAAATCCCCTCGGCTCGCTCCAGGAATCGATAGAGATATGATTGCCACTAATTACCTTAATATTCCGATGATTTACTAATTACTTCCTCAATTACTCTCTATTTATTACTTCCTATCGCCTTCCAATGGCCCATCCTCACACCATTTACTTCACCAATCATTTCAAAATATCATTTTCATATTAACAATATCGACAATATTTTCAACCAAAACTCTTGGTTATCTACTCTTATCTATCTAGACTTGTCTATCTAGTCTTGTCTATTTACTCTTGTCTATCTACCCTTATCCATCTAGTTTAGTCTATCTAGTCTTACCTGTCTAATCTTGTCCATCTAGTCTTGTCTGTCTAGTCTTGTCTATATAGTCTTTTCTGTCTAGTATTGTTTGTCGAGTCTAGTCTCTCTAGTTTTATTTGTCTAGTTTTGTCTGTCTAGTCTCGTCATTTTGGTTTTGTCTATCTAGTATAAGATTTATTAAAGTGGTTAATGTTAAATATGTGAATAAGTTGGGAAGATTTTAAAGTGGTTATAAAATTTATGTTTACCTGGGAAACTTATAGCCGAGATAGGAAATGTAATTTTTAAGATTGAATTTATGCAGGTGGGAATTTATTTGATGCAGTGCCATTGGGGCACGACTAGAATTTCATTAGCGGGTGAGCGCGGCGCGGCGTCGGGGACAAATTAAATTTGTTTAAGTGGTGTGACAGTGACGTGCACTATATAGATTAAGTACGGACCGAAATAATTTTGTTAATGAACTATTCTTATAAACAAGATCAAATTTGTATATTATCGATTTTGTTCCTACAGAGGAGGTAATTGTTTGGGATTACTAAAGACAGTTTGTCTGAATAATATGCATAACTCAAAATTTAATAAATCAAACAAGACTTGACAGAAACCACAAGACAGATAAGACCAGACAGACAAGACTAGACAGACAAGACAAGATACACAAGACTAGACAGACAAGATTAGATATACAAGACTAGACAAACAAAATTAGAAAGAAAAGACTAGGCACACAAGAAAAGGCAGAGAAGACTAGCGAGACAAGACTGGACAGACAAGACTAGATAGACAAGACTAGATAGACAAGACTAAATACACAAGACTAGACTAGACAGCCAAGAGTAAACAGACAAGACTAGTGAGACAAAACTAGATAGACAGGACTAGACTGGCAAGACTAATGTTAATTTAAGGTTAATTTTAAGGAAAGCACTAAACATAAAAACGATTTGGAAAACATAATAGCCTCTTATGGAATCGTCGAATATGTCCACCAATATACAAGGACAACATCAAAATCAAGCACACAGTTAGACAATATTTTTGCAAAGTCTAGACAGTACTTATCCACCTCAGTAGAAGACACCTTGCTGTCCGACCATCAATTAATACGTCTATGTAACAATACGAAGATGAATCAGAAAAAAGAACATAGCGTCACCAGAAACATGTCGATCTCAAACAAAAATCGCTTTGCCCAACACTTGCAGAACGAAACCTGGGAGGAAATCTATAATAACCGGGATTGTAATGAGAAGACAGTTGCCTTCATCAACATCCGACAATATTACTTTTTCTCATGCTTTCCTATGGTGAAAATCAATCAGACTCGCAATTATTGGATTACGCAGGGGGTAAAACGGTCAGCCAGTAAACTAAGGATGTTCACTCTCCAAAAACAATATCCAATATTTAAAAGCAAATACTTAAGACAAAAATATGAACACTCTATGCTTATTAAGTCAGCAAAAGAGTCTTTCTTTCGTCATAAAATAATCAAAGCACCACATAGACAAAGAGCCTTCTGGAAGGTAATAAAGGAGCAGACGAATAAATCTAGTGCACCAGAACCAATCCAAATAGAGGAAAATGACATGCTAGTTATTCAGCCAAAACAGATTGCAACAATTTTCAACAACTTCTTTGAGCAAGCACCGAAAGTAATCCGCGAAAAGATCCAACCAACATACATCACTGATGAGCATATCACACGCATCTCACAAACAATATTCCTGGAAACATTTACAACAACTGAACAACTGACATAGACAGACAAGACTAGACAGACAAGACTAGACAGACAAGACTAGACAGACAAGACTAGACAGACAAGACTAGACAGACAAGACTAGACAGACAAGACTAGACAGACAAGACTAGACTGACAAGACTAGACAGACAAGACTAGACAGACAAGACTAGACAGACAAGACTAGACAGACAAGACTAGACAGACAAGACTAGACAGACAAGACTAGACAGACAAGACTAGACAGACAAGACTAGACAGACAAGACTAGACAGACAAGACTAGACAGACAAGACTAGACAGACAAGACTAGACAGACAAGACTAGACAGACAAGACTAGACAGACAAGACTAGACAGACAAGACTAGACAGACAAGACTAGACAGACAAGACTAGACAGACAAGACTAGACAGACAAGACTAGACAGACAAGACTAGACAGACAAGACTAGACAGACAAGACTAGACAGACAAGACTAGACAGACAAGACTAGACAGACAAGACTAGACAGACAAGACTAGACAGACAAGACTAGACAGACAAGACTAGACAGACAAGACTAGACAGACAAGACTAGACAGACAAGACTAGACAGACAAGACTAGACAGACAAGACTAGACAGACAAGACTAGACAGACAAGACTAGACAGACAAGACTAGACAGACAAGACTAGACAGACAAGACTAGACAGACAAGACTAGACAGACAAGACTAGACAGACAAGACTAGACAGACAAGACTAGACAGACAAGACTAGACAGACAAGACTAGACAGACAAGACTAGACAGACAAGACTAGACAGACAAGACTAGACAGACAAGACTAGACAGACAAGACTAGACAGACAAGACTAGACAGACAAGACTAGACAGACAAGACTAGACAGACAAGACTAGACAGACAAGACTAGACAGACAAGACTAGACAGACAAGACTAGACAGACAAGACTAGACAGACAAGACTAGACAGACAAGACTAGACAGACAAGACTAGACAGACAAGACTAGACAGACAAGACTAGACAGACAAGACTAGACAGACAAGACTAGACAGACAAGACTAGACAGACAAGACTAGACAGACAAGACTAGACAGACAAGACTAGACAGACAAGACTAGACAGACAAGACTAGACAGACAAGACTAGACAGACAAGACTAGACAGACAAGACTAGACAGACAAGACTAGACAGACAAGACTAGACAGACAAGACTAGACAGACAAGACTAGACAGACAAGACTAGACAGACAAGACTAGACAGACAAGACTAGACAGACAAGACTAGACAGACAAGACTAGACAGACAAGACTAGACAGACAAGACTAGACAGACAAGACTAGACAGACAAGACTAGACAGACAAGACTAGACAGACAAGACTAGACAGACAAGACTAGACAGACAAGACTAGACAGACAAGACTAGACAGACAAGACTAGACAGACAAGACTAGACAGACAAGACTAGACAGACAAGACTAGACAGACAAGACTAGACAGACAAGACTAGACAGACAAGACTAGACAGACAAGACTAGACAGACAAGACTAGACAGACAAGACTAGACAGACAAGACTAGACAGACAAGACTAGACAGACAAGACTAGACAGACAAGACTAGACAGACAAGACTAGACAGACAAGACTAGACAGACAAGACTAGACAGACAAGACTAGACAGACAAGACTAGACAGACAAGACTAGACAGACAAGACTAGACAGACAAGACTAGACAGACAAGACTAGACAGACAAGACTAGACAGACAAGACTAGACAGACAAGACTAGACAGACAAGACTAGACAGACAAGACTAGACAGACAAGACTAGACAGACAAGACTAGACAGACAAGACTAGACAGACAAGACTAGACAGACAAGACTAGACAGACAAGACTAGACAGACAAGACTAGACAGACAAGACTAGACAGACAAGACTAGACAGACAAGACTAGACAGACAAGACTAGACAGACAAGACTAGACAGACAAGACTAGACAGACAAGACTAGACAGACAAGACTAGACAGACAAGACTAGACAGACAAGACTAGACAGACAAGACTAGACAGACAAGACTAGACAGACAAGACTAGACAGACAAGACTAGACAGACAAGACTAGACAGACAAGACTAGACAGACAAGACTAGACAGACAAGACTAGACAGACAAGACTAGACAGACAAGACTAGACAGACAAGACTAGACAGACAAGACTAGACAGACAAGACTAGACAGACAAGACTAGACAGACAAGACTAGACAGACAAGACTAGACAGACAAGACTAGACAGACAAGACTAGACAGACAAGACTAGACAGACAAGACTAGACAGACAAGACTAGACAGACAAGACTAGACAGACAAGACTAGACAGACAAGACTAGACAGACAAGACTAGACAGACAAGACTAGACAGACAAGACTAGACAGACAAGACTAGACAGACAAGACTAGACAGACAAGACTAGACAGACAAGACTAGACAGACAAGACTAGACAGACAAGACTAGACAGACAAGACTAGACAGACAAGACTAGACAGACAAGACTAGACAGACAAGACTAGACAGACAAGACTAGACAGACAAGACTAGACAGACAAGACTAGACAGACAAGACTAGACAGACAAGACTAGACAGACAAGACTAGACAGACAAGACTAGACAGACAAGACTAGACAGACAAGACTAGACAGACAAGACTAGACAGACAAAGACTAGACAGACAAGACTAGACAGACAAGACTAGACAGACAAGACTAGACAGACAAGACTAGACAGACAAGACTAGACAGACAAGACTAGACAGACAAGACTAGACAGACAAGACTAGACAGACAAGACTAGACAGACAAGACTAGACAGACAAGACTAGACAGACAAGACTAGACAGACAAGACTAGACAGACAAGACTAGACAGACAAGACTAGACAGACAAGACTAGACAGACAAGACTAGACAGACAAGACTAGACAGACAAGACTAGACAGACAAGACTAGACAGACAAGACTAGACAGACAAGACTAGACAGACAAGACTAGACAGACAAGACTAGACAGACAAGACTAGACAGACAAGACTAGACAGACAAGACTAGACAGACAAGACTAGACAGACAAGACTAGACAGACAAGACTAGACAGACAAGACTAGACAGACAAGACTAGACAGACAAGACTAGACAGACAAGACTAGACAGACAAGACTAGACAGACAAGACTAGACAGACAAGACTAGACAGACAAGACTAGACGGACAAGACTAGACAGACAAGACTAGACAGACAAGACTAGACAGACAAGACTAGACAGACAAGACTAGACAGACAAGACAGACAAGACTAGACAGACAAGACTAGACAGACAAGACTAGACAGACTAGACAGACAAGACTAGACAGACAAGACTAGACAGACAAGACTAGACAGACAAGACTAGACAGACAAGACTAGACAGACAAGACTAGACAGACAAGAATAGAGAGACAAGACTAGACAGACAAGACTAGACAGACAAGACTAGACAGACAAGACTAGACAGACAAGACTAGACAGACAAGACTAGACAGACAAGACTAGACAGACAAGACTAGACAGACAAGACTAGACAGACAAGACTAGACAGACAAGACTAGACAGACAAGACTAGACAGACAAGACTAGACAGACAAGACTAGACAGACAAGACTAGACAGACAAGACTAGACAGACAAGACTAGACAGACAAGACTAGACAGACAAGACTAGACAGACAAGACTAGACAGACAAGACTAGACAGACAAGACTAGACAGACAAGACTAGACAGACAAGACTAGACAGACAAGACTAGACAGACAAGACTAGACAGACAAGACTAGACAGACAAGACTAGACAGACAAGACTAGACAGACAAGACTAGACAGACAAGACTAGACAGACAAGACTAGACAGACAAGACTAGACAGACAAGACTAGACAGACAAGACTAGACAGACAAGACTAGACAGACAAGACTAGACAGACAAGACTAGACAGACAAGACTAGACAGACAAGACTAGACAGACAAGACTCGACAGACAAGACTGGACAGACAAGACTGGACAGACAAGACTGGACAGACAAGACTGGACAGACAAGACTGGACAGACAAGACTGGACAGACAAGACTGGACAGACAAGACTAGACAGACAAGACTGGACAGACAAGACTGGACAGACAAGACTAGACAGACAAGACTAGACAGACAAGACTAGACAGACAAGACTAGACAGACAAGACTAGACAGACAAGACTCGACAGACAAGACTGGACAGACAAGACTAGACAGACAAGACTAGACAGACAAGACTAGACAGACAAGACTCGACAGACAAGACTGGACAGACAAGACTAGACAGACAAGACTAGACAGACAAGACTAGACAGACAAGACTAGACAGACAAGACTAGACAGACAAGACTAGACAGACAAGACTAGACAGACAAGACTAGACAGACAAGACTAGACAGACAAGACTAGACAGACAAGACTAGACAGACAAGACTAGACAGACAAGACTAGACAGACAAGACTAGACAGACAAGACTAGACAGACAAGACTAGACAGACAAGACTAGACAGACAAGACTAGACAGACAAGACTAGACAGACAAGACTAGACAGACAAGACTAGACAGACAAGACTAGACAGACAAGACTAGACAGACAAGACTAGAGAGACAAGACTAGATAGACAAGACTAGACAGACAAGACTAGACAGACAAGACTAGACAGACAAGACTAGACAGACAAGACTAGACAGACAAGACTAGACAGACAAGACTAGACAGACAAGACTAGACAGACAAGACTAGACAGACAAGACTAGACAGACAAGACTAGACAGACAAGACTAGACAGACAAGACTAGACAGACAAGACTAGACAGACAAGACTAGACAGACAAGACTAGACAGACAAGACTAGACAGACAAGACTAGACAGACAAGACTAGACAGACAAGACTAGACAGACAAGACTAGACAGACAAGACTAGACAGACAAGACTAGACAGACAAGACTAGACAGACAAGACTAGACAGACAAGACTAGACAGACAAGACTAGACAGACAAGACTAGACAGACAAGACTAGACAGACAAGACTAGACAGACAAGACTAGACAGACAAGACTAGACAGGCAAGACTAGACAGACAAGACTAGACAGACAAGACTAGACAGACAAGACTAGACAGACAAGACTAGACAGACAAGACTAGACAGACAAGACTAGACAGACAAGACTAGACAGACAAGACTAGACAGACAAAACTAGACAGACAAGACTAGACAGACAAGACTAGACAGACAAGACTAGACAGACAAGACTAGACAGACAAGACTAGACAGACAAGACTAGACAGACAAGACTAGACAGACAAGACTAGACAGACAAGACTAGACAGACAAGACTAGACAGACAAGACTAGACAGACAAGACTAGACAGACAAGACTAGACAGACAAGACTAGACAGACAAGACTAGACAGACAAGACTAGACAGACAAGACTAGACAGACAAGACTAAATGACTTACCTCAAACGGCCATCATTCCGCAACATACCATGATTAACTACGCGGACGATACGACTGTTCTATTAACCAATAAGTCTGTGGAAGACATTAGTCAAAACACTAAGTTGGCTATGTCGGCTATGGTGGCATGGTTTACCAATAACAAATTGTTAGTAAACAAAGATAAAACCCAGATAATTATATTTCAAACTAGTAGATGCCCCTCGAGTTATCCGGAAGAAATTGAATTTGAAGACGATACGATAAAGGTACAACAATCAGTAAGGCTTCTAGGACTGCACATCGATAATAAGCTAGATTGGACATCTCATATCAGGCATGTCAGCAAAAGGCTCAACAAAGCAGTTTTTGCTTTGAGAACCCTCCGTCAATATACAGATGATGAAGTCTTACGGCTGGTGTATTTTTCTAATTTCCATTCGCATTTAAGATACGGAATTATATTCTGGGGTAATAGTACAAACATAAGGATTGTTTTCAGGGTACAAAAGCAAGCTATCCGGATTTTACACAATTTGCAGTACCGGGAAACATGTAGGGGTGTTTTTAGAAGAGCAAATATACTTACAACTACAGGAGTCTACATCTATGAAAGTATTCTGTTTATTTACAGACATAAGGACTTATTCGTAGGTTTCCATAAGCCGACCGAAAGGAGAACACGTTATAATAATGACCTGTATGATTTGCCGAAACACAACCTATCAATGTCCGAAAGAAACCCACCTTATAGCAGTATTAAACTCTACAACAGGCTACCAAAAGACATTAAACATATTAAGCAATTAAACGAATTTAAAAAGAAACTATATACCATAATTAACATGATTGAACCTTACAATATGGAGGAATTTTATTCAAAAATAAATATTACCTAAAATTGTACTACATGTGAATTGTTTATACATGTATATTTATTTGTTATTTGTAAAGCTTTTTTTATATTTTTTATATTGATTGTCTTTTCTGTTTGACATATTTCATTTAGAATATTGTTAATAATCTTAAATAATGAAATAAAATATATTTGATTTGATTTGATTTGATTTGACTAGACAGACAAGACTAGACAGACAAGACTAGACAGACAAGACTAGACAGACAAGACTAGACAGACAAGACTAGACAGACAAGACTAGACAGACAAGACTAGACAGACAAGACTAGACAGACAAGACTAGACAGACAAGACTAGACAGACAAGACTAGACAGACAAGACTAGACAGACAAGACTAGACAGACAAGACTAGACAGACAAGACTAGACAGACAAGACTAGACAGACAAGACTAGACAGACAAGACTAGACAGACAAGACTAGACAGACAAGACTAGACAGACAAGACTAGACAGACAAGACTAGACAGACAAGACTAGACAGACAAGACTAGACAGACAAGACTAGACAGACAAGACTAGACAGACAAGACTAGACAGACAAGACTAGACAGGCAAGACTAGACAGACAAGACTAGACAGACAAGACTAGACAGACAAGACTAGACAGACAAGACTAGACAGACAAGACTAGACAGACAAGAGTAGACAGACAAGACTAGACAGACAAGACTAGACAGACAAGACTAGACAGACAAGACTAGACAGACAAGACTAGACAGACAAGACTAGACAGACAAGACTAGACAGACAAGACTAGACAGACAAGACTAGACAGACAAGACTAGACAGACAAGACTAGACAGACAAGACTAGACAGACAAGACTAGACAGACAAGACTAGACAGACAAGACTAGACAGACAAGACTAGACAGACAAGACTAGACAGACAAGACTAGACAGACAAGACTAGACAGACAAGACTAGACAGACAAGACTAGACAGACAAGACTAGACAGACAAGACTAGACAGACAAGACTAGACAGACAAGACTAGACAGACAAGACTAGACAGACAAGACTAGACAGACAAGACTAGACAGACAAGACTAGACAGACAAGACTAGACAGACAAGACTAGACAGACAAGACTAGACAGACAAGACTAGACAGACAAGACTAGACAGACAAGACTAGACAGACAAGACTAGACAAACATCTGATGAACATTAGAATTTAATTATGTTATTTTCCCTTTTTTGTGTATATTTCCCCTTCTCTTTCCAAGTCCATTATTATTATTATAATTTAGCATTATTTTCATGTTCTCGTGCGCCTCCGCTTGAGATATTTCCGCTGTTTTCTTATATATTATATCCCTGGCGAAGAAATATTATTGCCCGTGAGCGTATGTGTCGGGCCTTCTGCAGGGAGTTCCTTCGCGAATGGAATTGTTTAAAGTTGATTTACGACGGTCGGAAGCGAGAAAAAAGAATGAGAACTGTAACGAAGAGAACGCACTCCCTTATCGTCCCGACGCCGGCGATAAGCAAGCTCTGTCAATATAAACACGCCCCGGGCGTTTTTATGCCCAAATTTATACATGTTTGCACATAGACACGCGTTTATAAGCACACATTTCGCGTTGTTATACACACTGTACGCTTTTTTCTCGATAACGTTTTTTTCTTTGCGTGGAATGTTTAAAAAATTCGCCTCTTCTAGATCCACCTAAGTTTTACGATACGCTGCCGACATCAAGATAATATACCACATAAAATGTTCATAAATTTAACATCTGCTTTGCCTCAATGCCTTTCTCCTCCGTGGATGCGCCGGGTTTTAAATAAATATTTCATAAAAATGTTCATAAAAGTACTTCAATTATGGATTAGATTGACTAAACAGTGCATTAGGACCTAAGATGAATAACTAACAGTCTCGGATTCTATCTGTAATGATGGCACAAAATATATTTTTTTAATGAAATTATAGTGTTTTGTGCAGATTTCCCGGCTGTAAAGTTTATATATATATATATATATATATATATATATATATATATATATATATATATATATATATATATATAGATATATATATATATATATATATATATATATATATATATATATAGATATATATATATATATATATATATATATATATATATATATAGTTAATGTTATATATGAATTTATAATGTTATATAATGTTGAAGTTGTAATATTTAAATGAAGCTATATTTTGTTCATTATTTTGTTGTGAAAATGGGATTATAGTTGTTAACTAATCATTTTTTGTTATGATAAAAACATTAGTGCATGCGGTAAATGGTTAATTCATTTAATCCCCCATCAGCTTATACACTCTGTAGTTTTCCCTTAGTCTGCTCTGTTAATCTCTTGCAATCTTGTGTGGCCTCTTTGTGTGTTAGTTTGATTGTAAATAAATAAGCGTCGGTCGCTGGTTTGTATGTCGCGTAGGCAGTTTCCGCGCGATAAAAAATTCCCGTCTTGTCCGTCCTAAACTGTTTAGATAAGATTGATAATATCCGAGGTGGCGTAAGCAGGAAAGGTCCGAAAAGGAAAACGCGGCGATGACACAGTTTTTCGCCTTTCGTCGAGTCTAAACATCCGAACGTGCCCCGAATGCACTAGCACTACATCAAGGGCTGGATTAAGGCGATTTATTTTCTACACGGTCCTTACTACAAGACTTGTTTTTTATGGCTGCCACGAGGATCACGCGAGACTTTTATTTATTTATTTTATATTTAACAGAAAGGAAAGTTCGGCTTTCGTTAAATAATGTTGTTGTTGCGGGGCTTGCGGAAAATGTATTATGAAAAGCGTGTTTATTGAATTTCGAATTATATCCGGGCGGCGGAAACGTTTCCACTTATTCCAGTTGGAAAACAGACGGGGAAAAGTTGATTATGTTTATATGCGGGTGTGTGGATTATAAATACATTTAGGCGGCCGAAATTTCCCTCGATAAATCCATTGAGTTTTCGATTTCGGGTTTCTGCCGACAGAATGCAATCAAATAATATATAAAAAAATCACACAGGGTTGTGAAAATATATTTTCTTATATTGAAAAATATGTTTTCCATTACCCAAAGTAGTTTTTATTTATTGGAAAAAATTCAAAATTCGAAGTCAAAATGTTTCTTTTCAACAACATTTTATTTGCGTATGAAACTAGATACTAATTTTACGTATTGTAGTTACTTTTATCCGATGGATTAAAATATTAGACTAAAATTCAGCAAAATTTGCCAATAAAAGTAATTACATGCAATTTTACTTGTAAAAGTTGAGTTCAATTTCTAACAAGTATTGGCCTATCAAGGAACAACTTTAGGACCTTATGTGAGAATATAGAATCCAACCCGGTGGCAGTTAAATAGATTGCACAAAGCACGCGAAGAATATAGTGAAGATGACAGGCACTCTTAAAAGACCGGATGGGAGCTATACGGAGAAGGAAGAGCAGCGAGCTCTCCTCCTATTAGAAACCCATTTTCTGGGATGTAGAAAATACAAACAGACCGAAAGCTTTATGCAATCCGGGAGACCAGGTCAGACTGACTGGAGGAGGACTGCGTTCATTTGTACGGAAAACCGAATCAAATGGTCTCACGGCACTTTCCAGCCATTCAAGGCCCCAGGTGTGGAGCGATTGATTCCCGCCTTCTTATAAAAGGGTAGGATGGAATTTATTATTTAATCTTTAAAAGTAGCTTAGCGCACGGACAAAAACCAGAGCTATGGAGAAGAGCTAAGCTGGCATTCATACCGAAGGTTGGGAAAAAAGACACCACTCAGCTGTAGTCATTTAGACCCATTAGTCTAACATCTTTTACGTTAGAGACAATGCAGAAGGTAATTGAGAATTACATTAGGACAACAGTACTGGTAGGTGAACCACTACACAACTGTCGGCATGCATACAGAGCAGGACAATTCAAAGTTCAGCTGTATCAGTTGACAAATGAAATAGAAGAAGCACTAGACCCAAATGAAGTAGCGATATGTGCCGCATGGGGCTATTAAATCGGCTGTTGAAAGAAGAATATCGACAGCATTATTTCAAAATGGTAGGGAGAAATGCTGAGAACTAGCGGAGAAAAACTAGCGGAGAGAACGACGGAGCCACAAATGGGAAAAGACACCATCATGATCTCCACAACTCGATGGTGGCCACAAAAAGGTGGATATCACTATTGATATGGAACCTGGTAGTTGATAAATTACTAGCTACGGTAAACGACCTAGACATTAAATCTCAAAGTTACGCCGATGACATTGTCATCATAGCCAGTGAGAAGTTTGCGGGGACGCTCTGTGAAATCGTACAGAGAGGCCTCAAAGTAACTAAGGTTGCAAAAATGTAAAGGTTAGGTTGGAAAAACCAAACGCGCTCTAATGGTGTGCAGAAATCTTGCAGAGAAAACGTAGGGTTGTCACAATCCTGTGATGAATATACACCATGATAATGAGGCCTGCGATCACTTACGGGTCAGTTGCGTGGGGAATTAGAACCAAGCTGGCATCTATGAAGAAGCAGCTTGAGAAGATTCAAAAACTGGCATGGGTCTGCATCACGGGGGCGACGAAGTCATACAGCAGCAATGGAAGGAATAAGCAGAGGTAAAATAATCGGGAGCCCCTGGCTGAAAATACCAAACGACGAAATGGTATGCAAATACCATTTCGAGAAAAACTACACTACAGCTCATTCTCCAATCGACTTCACTACTACATATGTAGCAGTTAGGCCGATTGGAGCGACGAATCCTTAGCATACCACGATGAGCAAAGTGCTATCAAGTGGTATACAGATCGTTCGAAGACAAAGGAAGGTACTGGTGTTTGGACGTCGTACCAAATACTTTGAACCATGCGAACCTACGCAAGTATCTTCTAAGCAGAGGTACATGCAATCTAAAGATTCGCACAGTTTAACTTCGACAGGAACTATCGCAAAAAAACGAATTGCTATCCGGTCAGATAGGCAGGCAGCCCTCAAGGACCATCAGATCCAAACTGGTATTGGACTGTGTGGGAAAACTCGACAGAGAAAATAAAGTAACGCTATAATGGGTACCAGTACACACTGTTATTTATGGAAACGAAGAATCCGATCACCTAGCGAACAAGGGATCTAGTAATCCGTGTTTAGGTCCGGAACCCTTTTGTGGTATGAGTATGAACCTTCCACAAAAGAGAATTCTGACAGGAGACCTAACGGGATACTGGAGTATGGAAAAAACACCTCAAGACCTTAGGCTTAGAGGAAGATGACATTTGCAGATTCTACATATCAGCAGAGAAAACCCACATACATATGCTCAAAGACTGCGGAGCATTGCTTGCAAGAGACAAATGTACCTTGGGGCCCACTGCTTGAACGAAGAGGAGTTGCAATCCTTGTATCCCTCCCAGATTCTGAAATTCTTAAAGGAATCAGGACTGGAGGAAGCGCTCTAAATGCGTAAGTATACCAACGGTTAGAAGAAAAAGGTACAAGTAAGGGTCAACAATACGTCTTTGTACTGTATTGTTACTCAAAGGAATTCTTTTGGGTACGTCAAATGCAGGTTTGTCCAGATGGTGTGCGGTTTTCCAGATTTAGCTGTAAGCCATGAGATATTATAAATGCCCGCAAGCCATCATCGATACTTTGGATTTACGGTGGATCTCTTTTCATATTTTTCCTTCAATGTTTGAAAATATTTTAAATATTTTATCAGGATGATACCTTCTTATATGATCTTCGAGCTTGGATGGTTTCAAAAAGTCATTGCTCAAAACTTTATTGCATAAAGGGCATACTAGCAATCGTTTGTCTGCCTTTGATGTAAGAATACCAAATTTCAAATTCGCAACACAGTACTGTCGACATTTCTTCTTAGATTCAGATGTTTCGTATCCGTTACCTACCAGTAAAGAAAAAAAAAATGTTTTAGTAATCTTAAGGCTTTTTATCTGGATATGGCTACGTAACAGAATAGAAAAAAACAATATGCTGGCGGCAAAAGAGGTGTTAATTATTAAATTGATAACTCACTGAGACAACTTCAAGGCGTCGCGGAACTATTGGTGATCTTAGCGTGCTGCCGTTGAGTAGAATAGCTATAAGAGTTCTGGACCAAAATCCCATAAGGGATTTATCCCTATCTACCTAGGGGTCTAAATTCGCATTTCTTCCAGTCCGGGAGATTGGTGGGTCGGAGAGACCTCAGTTGGACCTCAACTGGAAGTATACAATTTAGTCGCTTCCAATGGTAAAAATATCAAGTAGGGTAATGACCAAAATTTGGGGGTTGATGAGAAAAATCAAAACTGCAGGGTGTGCACCCTAGTACGGTTGCCCAGTCCCAGGTCAGTCGCCACCCTCTCGGTAGATGACGTCATCCGCCGCAGCGGATATTGAACCAAATTAATTATTTCGATGCTGATTGTTGATTAATGAATAAATAATTACAGTTGACCTTGTGTCTCATCATTTATATGTATCCATGTAACAAAGCAAACCATAGAGAGAAAGCGTTGTTTAAAACTGACCCCTTATCAGTGTACGTAAAAGTGACGTATTGGTACGATTTTTATGGAGCCGATACGATGTACGATCATGTATACGAAATCGTACGCAAAATATACGATCTTTGCAAATCGTTCAATCCTGACAACAAAATCGAAAAATAATATTGGATGCGTTCATTTTGTCGATATTAAAAATCAATAACTACAAAATTGAACGGATCATGTATCGATTTCAAGCCATTTGACGAAATTGTACTTATATAATACTTGTCAAAAAGATACTTTCCGGGCCAGATTCTACATGGCAAAAACCTATGGCAAATATAAACTTCCATTGGCTGTGTGATACCAATATTTAAATTTATTAAGAACAATATTTAATACTACTAATAATACTTAATGTTTTTTGAAATGTGTTTATTTTGTGATCAATTTAAATTTAGTGCCTTATTAGTTAAGATGGCTTTAGTAAATAAGTATTTTTGTAATTAATTGTATTTATGGCAGAATGAGCTAGAAGCTCAAGCTTTTCAATTTTTTCCCAATTTAAAAAAAGAAGATTTAATTTTTTTCTAAATAATAAAAAAATAAACTTCTTAGGTTAACTTAGTTGACAAATATGTGTCCAGATTCTGATTGTCACGGTCTAGAAAACCACTCCTTATTCGAATCTAAATACCAAATATTGTACCCAAACTGTTAAATATTGATTTAAAGTTATAATAATATTACGTATTTAAATCATTTACCAATGTTTTATTGAAAATTCAATGCGTACTATTTTTTTTTTTCTAAAATTCATACTAATATACGATTTTTCTTAGTGCATGGTACGATCCCCTAACAAATAAAGTTGGCAACACTGATAGGATGGCGCGACCGCGAAAGGTGAGGAGGGGACGGGCGCAGCCTTTAGACCGGACAATACCGGACAAGAGCAGACAATGCCGGACAAGAATAGACAGATAAGACCACATATTTCCTGTGATATTTATCTGAATAATTTCATGTGTAAGCGAAATTGGTACTTACTTATTAACGCTACCACTGCTACATTATTAAATGCCGCCAATCTACACCTAAAATTTTTATGATAAATCATGAAATAAAACATTTTATTTAAAATTAAAACATTTTTAAAACTCAAAATACTTTATTTTTTAACCCCGGTTAGATTAGGTTGCCCGCCGCGAAGCGGACAGATAAATCAAAACAACAAACGCGCGGCAGCGCGAACTCTCGATCCAATATATAGCGGTGGTGGCGTTAATACATAAGTACCGCGAAATTTCTTAAACTTGTCTGTGACCGCGATCGTATTAATTATTTAAATATTAATAAAAAATGTGTTATTAGGTTTAATTTTGAGTGTGAAATGGAATATATTGTTTCTTTTTCAGTTTACGTAATTAGTTTAGTATTTGAACTTGCAGATTTTAAATGTGTGTCAAGGGAATAACATTCGCCTGAGATAATTTTATTACAGCTTCTACGATAGGAACTGATGATGTAACGCGTGTGAGCGTTGAAATAATAAATAAGAAACGCAGTCTAATTGTAAGTTTGTTGAAATTGTGTTTGAACTTGAACTTGTAAACGCGCGCGAGTATGGAATGTCTAAATTGTGAAACAGTTGATAAGAACCGCTGTGTCAGGTTTTTCGTGTTTCAACTAGTTTAATTTGATCATTATGCATCCGGCACGTGGATACGATCCGGCTCCAAATTCGCCGTCTGTCTCTCTAATGCTGTCTGTCCAGTTTTACCAATCTAGGATTATCCATTTAGTCTTCTCTATCTAGCATACATTTTAAATATATATTTAATAAAAAATAGATGTGAATGGAAAAAATCTCCACAGCCGACCAGAGGGTGACCTGAAGAAAAAACTATTCAATTATAAAAACAGTATTTGTAATAAGACAGAATAGCAAATTATCATACCTACTAGATGGTGATTATGATATGCCTATCTGGAGCTATATTAGCCCCACAGCCTAAGTACGATAATCTGTATTCTCGGCAAATGGCTCCACCTTATAATTCTCGATGATCGATAGATCTGACAATCCCATATATTCAATTATTCAATTAGCTTTAATCTGCTTTCAAACATCTTTTAATCAGCCTTAATCAGCTTTTAATTAGCTTGAATACACTAAAAGAGTGTCTGGTCTATGTAGCCCCACACTAAACAGGGTGTGAGGTCTATGTAGCCTCACGCTAAACAGGGTGTGAGGTATATGTAAGTCCACGCTTGTGATTGCGTTTTTTATTTATTATTTCTACGCTCACTCGCGTTACATCATCATTTCCTATCTTAAAATTTGTAAGAAAATTATCTCAGACGGATGTAACTCCCTTGACACACATTTAAAATCTGCAAGTTCAAATACTAAACTAACGTAAACGTAACCTGAAAACGTAAACTGAAAAAGAAACAATATTCCATTTCACACTCAAAATTAAACCTAATAACAGAAATACTTTGGTATTAATATTTAAATAATTAATACGATCGAGGTCACAGACAAGTTTCAGAAATTTCGCTTACACATATGAAATTATTCAGATAACTATCTCAGGAAACATGCCGTCTTGTCTGTCTATTCTTTTCCGGTAATGTCCGGTTTAAAGGCTGTGTCCGTCCCCTCCTCACCTTTCGCGGTCGCGCCATCTACACATATACGCTCGGCCACGAGATAATTAGTTTGGCAATATCCGCCGTGGCGGATGACATCTACTGAAAGTGTAGCGGCTTGACGGTATATCTCTTAGGATGCACACCACTTTTGTGTTTTTCTTATCAACCCCCCAATTTTGGTCACAACTACCCCTGTTTGATATTTTTATCATTGTTGAAAGCGACTAAATGGTATACTACCAGTTTAGGTCTAACTGAGGTCCAACTCTCCCACCCACCAACCTCCGGCACCAGAAGAAATGCGAATTTAGACCCTATGTAAATTCTTATGGGATTTTGGTCCAGAACTCTTAAAGCTATTCTACTCTGTTGTTTGAACTTTCTTCGGTAATTTTCACTAAATGTAATTTAAGTAACTGGCTGGTGTAACTGTCGTACTTTGACTAAAGTGACCACATTTTCATTGAGACAACGCGGGACAAATGGAATGAAATGAGAATTATAATTTAGTTTCGAAAGCAGACCAATAATTCAAAAAATATATATTTTTTCTACTGATATATGTGAAAATGGCATTTTTTCCACGGCGTGGGGGGGTAACCACATTTTCATGTGGGGTAACCACATGAAAGTGACATTTTTTCATTCTAGGGATGAAAATATTTTCAGATCTAGAGATGAAAATGAGCATTTTAAATTTATGATTTTCTCGATTACAACACTAAACTAACCAAATTTGCATGGAATTTCTTATTAATTACATAAATATCATTAGAATATTTTATGTACAAAAGTTAAACGAGCCTGAAACTATTAAAAAAACCGAAATAAAATTAGGACATTTGACTTGAAAAGTATCACTTTCTATGAGAATGCAATATGTTACCATGGAAACTACCAAACCAACATTTAAATTTGTATTGACTGTTCTGACAGTTTCCTTCGAATTGGATTTATTAAAGTCGAATTATGGATTCTACAACCGAAATCAGTAGAAAAAATTGCATTTTCCACTTGAGATGAAAGTGTTTTTTTTTTGTTCGGTGTGATTGCTAACTCGCTGGCGCTCGTGAGCAAACTCCCACCTCACCAAAAAAAACGCCTTTCATCTCTTGCTGTAAAATATACTATTTCTTTAATATTACTCTGCTTAAAAACAGCATCATAGTAGTCCGAGACAACGGATAACCTAGGCAACGGATACTATTTGTTTTTTTATTTATGTTATAATTTTGTAAAACTAGGTATGTGATTTGGGAATCGACATTACAATTAAAAACATTAATTGTCCTTTCTTTTCTTATAGGTAAGATTTTGTTATTAGAATCTATAATAATGTTTTTAAAATTTGTTTATGTTGTTCATAAATAAATTCTTTTCTTATAGATCAACGCAAGAGTGTTTTAAATTGACTGTGTCGACCCAATCAGTAGAAAATACCATTATAAAACGATAATTTTTGTCAAAAAAAAATTTACTTTGAAATTTACGTTCGAAGTAAAGAAAGCAACAGACGAAAAGTCAAACAAACCATATTGTTATAACCTCAATTGTCACACAAGATGACAAAATTTTCCTGATTCCTGAGGAGTTTCAAGCAGCATCAATTCACAAACTTATCTACGTCTCTAAAGCTTATGCTACAGTAAAAAATACATTGAAAAAAAGACATCAAACTAGAAGTGTATGGATAAAAATGACAGAACATATACTAAAAACATATGTGGAAGAGGATGGAAACATGATTTTTCAAGACCAATTTTTAGAGGAAATTACACAAAAAAGTGACTATTGCCAATGAAGGTAATTCAGAAGATCCAATAATGAGAGTTTTAGAAAAATTACTTTAAAATCAGCACAAAAAAGAAAAACAAAGTTTAAAAAAGTTAGCAGATAAAATATAAGCGCATATTATTGGATGGAAATATTTGAAAAAGAATGCGATAGGTTTGATATAGTAAGAGATGAAGAAAAAATTTTAATCTTTAGATTATTTCTGAAAAAATCAGGTACAGACTGGTATTCCATGATCCATGATCAAGTTTAGTTTACATTCAGAATGGTTAGAATGGAAATCAAACTTTTTACAAACTTATGCCAATAAGGGTTGGACTGTAAGCAAATATGCTTTATTTTGTAAGTATCAATCAGGATCTTTGTTAGAATATGCTATAAAAAAAGAAAAACTCTTACTTGAAGTAAGAAAGACAATTGATCAGGGGACCTTAATCGATATAATTACTGCCGGTTTACCAGATTTTATAACAGATAGGATAAACAAAGAAGGAGTTATAGAAACAACAAACTTATTTAATGAACTTGGCAAATTAGAACATTTAGTTACAAAAAAAAATATATTAAAAAAAAAGATGACACAGAGCAATGAATGAGCGATGAAAGAAAAATGTAACATTTGTGAAAAATTAAAGAAAGATGTGCGCTATCACTCAGAAGAGATGTGCTGGTTCAGAACAAGGAATAATAATGAAAGAGAAAAGGGTTAAATTAAAGGACAAACAAAGTTTATTAAAAATGCAGAATTGGAGTATGAACTACAGTGTGACGACCAAAAAAAACTAATAGTGCCGCCATTGATTAAAGTAAAATTAGTATTTAATGATAATGTTAAAGTTTTTGGGATCTATGATTCAGGCTCTAATGTGTCATTGATAAATTCAAGGTTAGTGAACAAAAACAATGAAAAATCAAATCATTCAAAGAGTAATTAATTGAAAATAATAAAAATTTGAAAACAATTAATGGCATTAAAAAGGCAATTGACAGGATAACACTGGATGTAACCATTTATAATGTCAATAAAAAAATTGATGTCTTTGTAATAGACAAAGAAAATTTCGATTACGATTTTTTAATTGGTCTTGATTGCATAAAGCAGTTTGACTTAAGTCAAAATGAAAATGTAGAAATTGTTCAGAAAGTTCCTATACAAAGAAGTCAAAGAAGTTTAAAAAAAAAATAATCAGATAATGACATTTCTAAGGAAATAAAATCTGATAATTCAATAAATTTCAATGAAAATTTCAAAGGAGAAAACTTCGAAATTTGTTTAAATCATCTGGACTACGAAAAACAGGAAGTAATTGATAACTTAATATTGAACAATAAATCTGTATTTGCAAAGGATAAATATGACATCGGAACAGTAACGGGTTATGAAGCTCGCATTGATCCATTGGTAGAAAAATATTGCAGCAAAAGGCCATATCGTTGCACAATTAAAGATAAAAATGAGATTGAAAAACAGATTGCAAAATTATTGGAAAAGAATATAATAGAAGAATCGTATAGTCCGTTTGCAGCCTCATTTACATTGGCTTATAAAAAAGGTGAAGACAAAAAATCAAGATTGTGCATAGATTTTTGAGATTTAAATAAAATTGTTATCCCTCAATCGCAGCCGTTTCCACTTATTGAAGATCTTATGGCAAAGACAAGAGATACAAGTTTTTCGCAACATGGGACTTAAACTCAGCATTTTGGTCGGTACCTCTATGAATTACAGACAGATACAAGACTGTATTCGTCACTCAAGAGAGTCACTTCCAATGGACGTGTTTGCCATTCGGTTTAAAAACCGCACCAGCTACATTTCAGAGAATAATGTGTAACATAATACGGAAACACAAACTTGGAGACTTCACAGTAAATTTCATTGACGACATATTAATGTACTAATGTTCTCCTAATATTCTCTAAATCTTTCTCAGATCATGTTAGACATCTAAAACAGCTGTTTCAGGCAATAAAAAATGAAAGTTTAAGATTAAAATTTTCAAAATGCACATTCGCAGCTGACGCGGTTAAATATTTGGGTCACATAATCAAAAATAATTCAGTTAGACCTCTAAAAGATAACTTGATTTCAATTAGAAACTTTCCAACTCCAAAAACGCAAAAAAATGTGAGACAATTTTCGGGAAGGATAAACTTTTATCACAAGTATGTACCAAAAATAGCATTGAAATTGGATCCATTGCATAACCTTTTGATAGACAAGTCTTTAATTGGACAAAGGCGTGCCAAGAGTCATTTGATGAAATGAAAAACATTCTATGTTCTCAACCAATTCTAACCATTTTTGATCCAAAGTTACCTATATGCTAGTATACTAGGAGTAGGAACTGTCCTAAAACAACCACAAGAAAACAACGAGGAAAAACTAGTAGCATACTTCTCAAAAAATTTGAACCAAAGCTCAAAAAAAGAAGAAGGCTATATATCTGGAATGCCTAGCAATCAAAGAATGTTTTAAGTATTGGCAACATTGGTTGATAGTTAGGAAATTTACGGTTTTTTCAAATCACAAGCCATTTGAGAATATGAACATAAAGTCAAGAACAGATGAAGAATTAAGGTCGATTCTCATATATGCGACACGCAGCTACGCGACGTCACACGAAATCGCCTGTCAAATAATGATTACATTGTTTTCAATGGACACGTTCTCACTATGGCTACGCGACAGTTGCTAAAAGTCGGAATTCAGCGAGCTGTCGCTGGGATTATTTCGTGAGCATTCTTTTATTGCACATCGTTTTGTCGCACATCGCATGACGTTTGAAAAGTTTGTTTGTGATTCGAATGACGGATTGTGTCAAAAAACGGCGTGTTTTGAAAATGAATGGAATGAACGACGAAAAAGCAGAGGAATTGATATTGATGGCTCTTGTGGCTGATTATGTTGAACTGTATGACTTATAAAATAATAAATAAATAAATTACAGTAATCAACACAGGTTAGTAGATCTAATTTGAAAAGAAATTTCTTTAAAATTAGATGAGTCAGAATTATATAACTCGTCAGTACAGACTCTTGTAATTGTTTGAAGAGAGTATGGAATTCTGCTTCTACTAGTCTTGTTCTTAAGATCCGATGCACCCAATATTTTCTTTTCCTTCTGCTTTCCTTCTCGTCCTTTTAATTTCACATTTTCATAACAGATGGCTAAGACGAAAAAACCATCATCGGAACTTGACGAACTTGACATTTTGAAAATATAACAACCTGAAATGTAGAGAAAGTACAGATTTGACATTTGCAGCAAATAATCGAGTAGCTGAGTGTCGCATATATGAGAATACCTAGCAGCGACATGACAATTTGCGACAGTTCATTGTGCAACGTCGCGTAGATGAGTGTCGCGTATATGAGAATCGGCCTTAAGGAGACATAACCTAACCTGTATTTAAAATTTATGCTAGATAGAGAAGACTAGACGCATAATCCTAGAATGGTAAAACTAGACAGACAGGATTAGAGAAACAGATGCCATGACTACGAATTTGGAGCACAAGCTTATATACTACCCACGTGCCGGATGCATACTGATAAAATTAAACAAGTTGAAACATCAAAATGCTGACTCGGCGGTTCTTATCAACTATTTTACAATCCAGACATTCCATACTCGCACGCGTTTTCAAACACTAAATTGATTAGACTGCGTTTCTTACTTCTTATTTCTACGCTCACATGCGTAAGCGTACGCTCACATGCGTAAGCGTGTGATCATTTCACACTCAAAATTAAAACTAATAACAGAAATACTTTTTTATTAATATTTAAATAATTAATACGATCGAGGTCACAGACAAGTTTAAGAAATTTCGCTTACATATATGAAATTATTCAGATAAATCTCCCAGGAAACATGCGGGCTTGTCTATCTATTCTTGTCCGGCATTGTCTGCTCTTGTCCGATCTTGTCCGGTCTAAAGGCTGCGTCCGTTCTCTCCTCACCTTTCGCGGTAGCGCCATCTACACATATAAGCTCGGCCATGTTCAGAACTACTGATAAGGGGTCAGTTTTAAACAGCACTCTCTGTGGTTTGCTTTGTTACATGGATACATATAAATTTAGACTCAAGGTCAACTATAATTATTTATTCATTAATCAACCAACCAGCATCGAGATAATTAGTTTCGCAATATCAGCCGCGGCGGATGACGTCATCTACTGAGAGTGTGTCGACTGGGCGGTATCTCTCTTAGGGTGCACACCACTTTTGATTTTTCTCATCAACTCCCAATTTTGGTCACAACTACCTCTACTTGATATTTTTATCATTTCTGAAAGCGACTAAATGGTATACTTCCAGTTAAGGTCCAACTGAGGTCTCTCCGACCTACCAACTTCCCGGAACGGAAGAAATGCTAATTTTGACCCCTATGTTAATACGTATGGGATTTTGGTACAGACCTCTTATAGCTATTCTACTCTGTCGTTTGAACTTTCTTCGGTAATTTTCACTAGAAGTAATTTAAGTAACTGGTTGGTGTAACTGTCGTACTTTGACTGACTGTGTATGCATCATGTGTCCTGTGCTGGTCTGGCGGTCTTGAGCTTTCGCCCAGCTATGCCGCCGTCTTGTGGTTTGATTGTCGTTGTGTTTTTTTTTTTAGTCTGTTGTCGTCTGTTGTTTGTCTTTCGTTGGCTTTCGTTTGGCTTTACTTGACTACAGTTGGGTCCTGTTGTCTTGGTGTGGTTGTCGGTTTTCTTGGTTGCTTCTTCTGTGTTTCATCTTCTGTGGTTGTTCTCCAGTGGCCTCTGGTCCTGATGTGCTTGGTCTTCTCGTTGGTGGTAATGGTTTCCTCTTCTTCTTGGTCGGGTTTACGCTTGGAGGCGGCTTCGGTGGGGTTGTGTGTGTCCATCGATGTGATTCTTCTCCATGAGGCGGCTTCAGTTGCTCTTTTGGGGTCTGCTTCATTTGTTCTCTCGAGGGCTTCAGTTGTTCTCTTGGTGGCGATTTCAGTTTTTCTCTTTTGGGCGGCTTCAGTTGTGCTTTTGCGGGCGGCATCGGTAGTTTTCCTTGGGGCGGCTTCGGTTGTTTTTTCGGCGGCGGCTTCGTTTGTCTTCTCGGGGGCGGCTTCAGTTGTCTTCTCGGGGGCGGCTTCGGTTGTCTTTTCGGCGGCGGCTTCGTTTGTCTTCGCGGGGGGCGGTTTCAGTTGTCTTTTCGGGGGCGGCTTCGTTTGTCTTTTCGGTGGCGGCTTCGTTGGTCTTCTCGGGGTCGGCTTCGTTTGTCTTCTCGGGGCGGCTTCAGTTGACTTTTCGGCGGCGGTTTCCTGGGGTTTCTCGTTGACAGTTTGGTTCTTCATCAGTTTCGTTATGTAATACATCATTTGAACGAGGACGCTGTCGTCGAGGGTGTCCAGGTAGTCTGGGTCGAGATACTTTGCCGCGAGGGCTTCGTTGGGCGTTGTCGGAATAAACGTGTTCATTTTGTGACAGCGTAGGAACGAGTGACTGTGTATGTCGGGGCTGCTAGTATTTATACTTCCTTTAGGTATCCCTGCCCGTTCTGTGGGGGATTGTTTTCTTCTCTCCGGTTGTAAACTAACCCTTTTTGGATTTGTATCGTTAGTTGGATTACCGGGAAATCATCCTGTCATAAAACGTCCCACAGAACCCGCTGGTGTATGACTCGATTAAGAATTGTTCGAGTATTGCTGTAACAATCCTATTATAAAATATGAAAATAGTATATTTTGTAAATAGGGCGGTAAGTTGTCAATTTGACGCGAGAGCGAAATTGGGCGCACGACCGAAGTGAGTGCGCACATTCGCGCAATTCGGGCAATTGACATTACCGCCCGTGTTACAACCAATAGCTTTTATTACCCATGCGAGGGGATGTATCTTACAAGTTTGGGATCCAGGGGTCATCCAATAAAAATGGAATCAAAAATGAAGAATTTACTCTTTCAATTGTCTCCGGTGGTGTGTATTCGTCATAAGAACTCTCCTCAGTCACCGATGTCATCATAGAATTTACACTCATTTTAAAACGTTTTCTTTAATTTTTATTATTATTTTGCAATGAAAAAAATTTCTGAGACTTTCACGTCACTTTTTTAATATTGAGGTCTTGATTGTGTTTATTTTATATTGTATTGTTTATTATTATATTGAATATTTGCGTGCGTTACCCAGGTTATGTGGAGTTACAACGAGAAGTGGCATTTCTCGTATTAAAAAACGTGCGTCAAGAAGTACTTCTCGCGCATGTGTAATAAAACAATTTTTAGAATTGTTCGAGGATTACAATATTGAGCCTATCATAAAGTATTCAAATGAAATATTTTTTCAACTGTTCACACCGAAATTACGATATGAGCCTCGTCATAAACGATCATTTTTAATCATTTTTAGAAATTTTTCGGGGATTATAGTAAAACCCTGTCCTAAAATATTCGAACGAAACATTTTTGCAACTGTTCTGAGATTATATTTCTAGTTCTGAGAAAATCTCAATATGACCATTTTTACCGAAATACAACCTGTCAAAAATCACCGAAAAATTTGGAATTTTGTTTGCTCCCTTAATTTTGTGGAGTAGTTTATTACCTGCCTTGATACCTACATTGATAAGTAAAGTCAAGCCTACATTTTTGTTCTTTAATAGCGAAACCAGATATATTTTCGTGAACTCCCATCTACAACTTATTGTACCCTATTTCTATATTGGACCCCCATTCTTTTCATGCCAACCCAGACCCCCCGTGGAATCTGCAATGGACCACTGTGGTTCCACCTGGATCACTTTGGGAATCACTGATCTAGACAAAGGCGATTTGTCTATCGAATTTATATCAATATACCCGAATTTTGTCCAAAAAACCTTTTCAAACAAAAGTCTGTCTATCTAGCATTGTCTATATAAACTTTCCGAAGATTCGTCTAAAAGAGGATTCGTCTATCACATTTTGTATATTAGTCATTTATAACAAAAGTTCGTCAAATTTATAATCAATAAACTCTTAATGAACAAATATTTATCTATGAAGATCCGTCCTTAAAAACTTAACAACGTTTTGTCTATGGAACATTGTCTATACATTCTTAAACACTTCCACTTTCCATCAAATTTACTATAAATCCTTGACTCAGAAGATTGTTCTATCATATTACTGACAAAAAAACCCTTGATAAACAAATGTTTATTTTTCTAATGTTGTCTATAAAATCTTCCCTGTCTACTCTTATCTAGTCTGATGTTATTTCTCTAGTTATTTCTTTACCGTTACCTATCCAGGCTTATCTATTTAGTCATTCAACCTAATCTTCAATTTCTATTCACGTCAAATCTTACTTTATTTAAACCTTAACAAATTCAACTAATCTTATCGTTTCTCTAGTTATTTCTGTACCTTTAACAATCTAGTCTTGTCTATTTAGTGCAGTGGTTCTCAAACTGGGTGCCGCGGCACCCTGGGATGCCGCGAGCGTGTGCCTGGGGCGCCGCAACAATAATCAAGAAATGTAAAAAAATGTTAAAAGAAAATTATCTGAGGAATAAACGAATTTGAGTTCCTACTTTTAATGCAGAATTATGGACAATCGGCTAAAATCTGGGTCTTTAAAACGGAAAGGTGATGAAACTCACAGAATCTTCTGAAACGACTGATTCAATGACAACCAGCATCGTCGGAGGATACGAAATATCCCAGCAAACACCTGCGAGTCTAAATTATTCAAGTTCGTCTGCCCCAGCTCGCGAAAACGCAACTCAAGACCAAAAGATAATCCGAGGAAAAATAAGGAAATATGATCCTAGCTACTTCACATTGTTTCGCTCTGTTTCTGTTGGGAACGAACAAACACCGGAAGGGCAATGCGGTATCTTTCATAAAATTGTTCCTAAAAGCTGCTTGATTCCATCCAAATTGAAAAGACAGCTGGAATGCAATCATTCTGATTTAGTACATAAAGGTGAAGAAATCTTCAAACGCCGAGTTTATCTTTTCAGGCAGGGTAATCCATGGTGGATAGAATTTTTCAAAATGAAAATGAAAACGCATTTCAAGCTTCATTTATTGTCAGTTCACACATAGCAAAATCTGGAAAACCCCATACTATTGCCGAGACACTGATTAAACCTTGCGTGAATAACATGGCCAAGAAGACTGGTACTGTGCAGCTGTCAAATAGCACTATAAGCAAGTGAATTTACACAATTTCTCAAAGTCTGTGGAGAACGGAGCTTATAAGAAGGTTGAAAATTTGTATTTTTTGTTTACAGCTTGATGAAAGTACCGACTTTGCTGCTTTTCTTGTGTTTGTAAGGTATCCATTCATAATGCAAATAGAAGAACTTCTGATGAGTGAATTGCTTGAAACCTACACCACTAGCGAGGAAATTTTCAAAGTCATCGACAAAAATTTACAGCAAAATGATTTGAAATGGAGCAAGTGGAGCAATAGTTGCAGCATTGCAGCGGCTGCAATGGTTGAAAAAGTAAAGAAAGCCATTTCTAGAAGGAAGGAAGTAGCAGACAATGCCACCAGCACCAACTGTGACATCCATCGACGTTCTCTATCAACTAGAAAGATGCCGCAAGATTTAAAAGTCATATTGGATGGCGCTGTGAAGATAATTAATCATGTTAAGAGCCGCCCGCTTCAAGCACGTCTTTTAAAACTTACCGCCGAAGATCTGGGTATGGATCACTTCCACCTCTTGCTGTACACAGAAATGCGATGGCTTTCAATATATTTATGCAACAAATCACTGATGTCGATTGGCTGCTTAAATTGGGATACCTTTACCACAACCTTGAAAAACTAAATGAAGCAGCCACTTCTCTCAATGTTTCATTCTCAACATACGCTAACATTAAAAACAGGTAACAGGCAAACTCTCTGTATCAAGTGATTTGAGGGTGAAATTAAACTTCCGATAAACTTAAAGGAAATAATAAAAAAATCTTCCAAACAATTTCATTCATCCCATTAGAAACAATTGAGCATTAAATTTGTATTTTCTGTTTATTCTTAAGTTTTCAAACCGTTGTTAGGGTAGCTGTGCCGCGAATTTTTTGTAGCCCGACAAGGGTGCCGCGAGATTTTTTCAACTCGATAAGGGTGCCGCGGCAAAAAAAAGTTTGAGAACCACTGATTTAGTGTATCAACCTAAACTTGTCTTTCTATTCATGTCTAATCCTACCTCATTTAAACTTTAACTAACCCGACTAATCTTATTGTTTCTCTAGTTATTTCTGTACCTTTACCTATCTATTCTTGTCTATTTAGTCTATCAGTCCAATCTTGTATATCTATTCACATCTAATCCGACCTTACTTAAACCTTAACTATTGCAACTAATCTTCAACTAATCAACTAATTCTTATTAGTTTAGCTTTATTTAAATTTCTTTTGCAGCAATTGTTTATTTTTTGTAAAAATCATGTAACATGTCTTGGGGGTTGTCGTAATAATGCAGGGTAATTAATTTATGTTTTAAGTGAAAAGTTGGATATCGAGAAGACGACCGGTCCGGGGGGAATTCCAGCGGACGCAATTTACACAACAACCCCGAGAGGAGGCCGGAGTCCTGAAGCAATGAAGGTACGTCTGGCCGCAATGGTGCTGCAACCACCCACTAGAGTGTAGCACTGCACCACCGTCATCCCCGTTAAGTTTCGAGAGTACCCATGTTAACTGTTCCCTCAAAAACAAACACTTGTTTTATGGTTAATGATGTTTTTATAGAAAAGTTTAAAAAGAAAAAGGGTTTTTGGGGTGTTTTAAAGCAGTTGACATGAGTGCCGAGAGACAGAAATCTAGTGGCGATGAAACAAAGACTGTTTTGTTCAAGAATTGAGTTAGGAAAGATTGGAGTAAAACAAAAAAAGAATCTGTGGGATATTTTTTTTATTACTTAGTTTTTAATTGATTGTTGTTGCTTCCCTTAAATTGCACACGGAGTTAACCGAAAAAAACAGAAACCATTAAAATTCTCATTTCTCTGATTATACTTTCAAAATCTCCCTCAACCACCGAAACTCGCTGTGTTTGATTCTCTTGCACTTTTTTCTCAAAAAAAAAAACAAAACTTTTTCTTGCGCTGTGGAAAAAATAGAGTGTCCCCTCATGTAAATACAACTGTAATCGGTTCCAACTATGTAAATATTTTCCAGCCTGTTGTAAATAATGTTTTTCTTTTAATGCATGTAGCTTATCTCGTCATTGTGTACGCTCTATTTTTTCTATCCGCCTTTGCGTGTAAAATGCCACAATAAATCGCAATCGAGATTATCAAAATAACATTCACAGAAAAATTAACAATTTCCCACAACAAATACAAATTAATGATTCATTAAATCAAACCGTCAACATAGACAAGACAGGAATAGATTTTCAGGATTAAACAGAAAATACCAGAAGGAGAAAAATAAAAAAAAACAGATAGCACAGACAGCACTAGACAGACAAGACTAAACCCGACAACACTAGATAGGGAAAGCTATTGAGACAAGTCTAGACAGACAAAACTAGACAGATAAGACAAGACTAGACAGACAAGGCTACACAGACAAGACTATACAGACAAGACTAGACGGACTTGACTAGACAGACACGACCAGCGAGACACGACTCAACAGACAATACTAGGCAGATAAGACTAGACTGACAGACCGGACAGACCTGACAGACCGGAGAGATCGGACAGACCAGACATACCAGACAGACCAGATAGACCCACCAGACAGACTAGACAGATGAGTCAGACCAAGCAGATTAGACGTAGAAGCCAAGGTACATATACAGGTAAAACTAGGTAAAAACGACTAGTCAGAGAAGAGACTGATAGGTCTAAGTAAACGAGACTAGACAGACTACAGACTACGCACCCAAGGCTACACAGACAAGACTAGATAGACTAGACAGATAAGACTAGTCTGACAATACTACACAGATAAAATTAGATAAATAAGGCTAGAAAGATGCGACTAGTCAAAATTCTATACAAGACTTCAGAGATGAGACTATTCAAGCAAAACTTTACAGACAAGTCAAGAAATTTGTGTCTAGACAATTGTAACTAGCTAATTGTGAATTATTGTTGCTTGATAATTCTTAATTTTTCTGTGGATTAAGACAAGTTAGTGTTGTGTGTATGTGTGTGTATGTTGAGGAATGTTCACTAAACCACTCACAGTTCACTAAATCGCACTGATTTAGCACGTTGTATATATATTATATGATTATTGATCTTGCACCCCGAGCACTCATCCGACACATTTGATCTGCTTGCCTTAGTTTTTATTGTTCGTACAATGAGTTATCCACAACTGGAAACGTTTACACTGCGAACGTTTAAACTTTAAACGTTCACACGTTTACTTCACGGCACTCCGACGATCGATAGCCTTCTCGACGCAAAAATCAAGAAAAATTTTAAACAAGGAATTTTAATTACAATGCGGCTAAATTATATTTGGGTACAAGTTAGTAAGGCTAGATTAGATTAAACTAGTAAACTAAGGCTAGATTAAACTATAATAAGACTAGACTAGATGAGGACTAGACTAGACAAAGCAGGGTAATACTAGTCAGAAGCAGGTAATATCAAACAAGAGTGAGTTAAATCAAGGAAGGTTAGAGAAACAAGATGACCGGATAAACCGGTCAAGGCTAGATGGATAAGACCAGATTAAACTAGACAAGACTAGACAATACTAGACAAGGTTAGTGAAGACCGATAAAGAACTAGACTAGATCTGACAATCCTAGACGTTAGATAACGTCCCATAACGTTAGACCAGACTAAATAATTAGACCAATGTAGAAATCAAACTAAGCTAGATTTGGTCCTATTCAAGCCTTTTATCAGAAACCTTTTGGGTTATCTTTTAAGAAACATTAATCATGGACTGGCCGTACCCCTACACGCTGAAAAGTTGTCTAAGCCCTTTTTCCCTTAGCCCTTGTTACTGATACAAGGAAGGATAATAAAAATTGGGGAGAAGTAGAAGATAGACAGGTAAGAAGACAGGCAAGGCTGGGCAGATAAGACTAGACAGACAAGACTAGACAGACAAGACTAGACAGAAAAGACTAGACAGACAAGACTAGACAGACAAGACTACACACACAAGACTAGACAGACAAGACTACACAGACAAGACTTGACAGACAAGACTAGACAGACAAGACTAGACAGACAAGACTAGACAGACAAAACTAGACAGACAAGACTACACAGACAATACTTGACAGACAAGACTAGACAGACAAGACTAGACAGACAAGACTAGACAGACAAGACTTGACAGACAAGACTTGACAGACAAGATTTGACAGACACGACTTGACATATAAGACTTGACAGACAAGACTAGATAGACAAGACTAGACAGACAAAACTAGACAGACAAGACTTGACAGACAAGACTTGACAGACAAGATTTGACAGACAAGACTTAACAGACAAGGCTTAACAGACAAGACTAGACATACAAGACTAGACAGACAAGACTAGACATACAAGACTAGACATACAAGACTAGACAGACAAGACTTGACAGACAAGACTAGACAGACAAGACTAGACAGACAAGACTAGACAGACAAGACTAGACAGACAAGACTAGACAGACAAGAATAGACAGACAAGACTAGACAGACAAGACTAGACAGACAAGACTAGACAAACAAGACTAGACATACAAGACTAGACAGACAAGACTTGACAGACAAGACTAGACAGACAAGACTAGACAGACAAGACTAGACAGACAAAACTAGACAGTCAAGACTAGACTGACAAGACTAGACAGACAAGGCTAGACAGACAAGGCTAGACAGACAAGACTAGACAGACAAGACTAGACAGACAAGACTAGACAGACAAGACTAGACAGACAAGACTAGACAGACAAGACTAGACAGACAAGACTAGACAGACAAGACTAGACAGACAAGACTAGACAGACAAGACTAGACAGACAAGACTTGACAGACAAGACTAGACAGACAAGACTAGACAGACAAGACTAGACAGACAAAACTAGACAGTCAAGACTAGACAGACAAGACTAGACAGACAAGACTAGACAGACAAGACTAGACAGACAAGACTAGACAGACAAGACTAGACAGACAAGACTAGACAGACAAGACTAGACAGACAAGACTAGACAGACAAGACTAGACAGACAAGACTAGACAGACAAGACTAGACAGACAAGACTAGACAGACAAGACTAGACAGACAAGACTAGACAAACAAGACTAGACAAACAAGACTAGACATACAAGACTAGACAGACAAGACTAGACAAACAAGACTAGACAGACAAGACTAGACAGACAAAACTAGACAGTCAAGACTAGACTGACAAGACTAGACAGACAAGGCTAGACAGACAAGGCTAGACAGACAAGACTAGACAGACAAGACTAGACAGACAAGACTAGACAGACAAGACTAGACAGACAAGACTAGACAGACAAGACTAGACAGACAAGACTAGACAGACAAGACTAGACAGACAAGACTAGACAGACAAGACTAGACAGACAAGACTAGACAGACAAGACTTGACAGACAAGACTAGACAGACAAGACTAGACAGACAAGACTAGACAGACAAAACTAGACAGTCAAGACTAGACAGACAAGACTAGACAGACAAGACTAGACAGACAAGACTAGACAGACAAGGCTAGACAGACAAGACTAGACAGACAAGACTAGACAGACAAGACTAGACAGACAAGACTAGACAGACAAGACTAGACATACAAGACTAGACAGACAAGACTAGACAAACAAGACTAGACATACAAGACTAGACAGACAAGACTTGACAGACAAGACTAGACAGACAAGACTAGACAGACAAGACTAGACAGACAAAACTAGACAGTCAAGACTAGACAGACAAGACTAGACAGACAAGACTAGACAGACAAGACTAGACAGACAAGACTAGACAGACAAGACTAGACAGACAAGACTAGACAGACAAGACTAGACAGACAAGACTAGACAGACAAGACTAGACAGACAAGACTAGACAGACAAGACTAGACAAACAAGACTAGACATACAAGACTAGACAGACAAGACTAGACAGACAAGACTAGACAGACAAAACTAGACAGTCAAGACTAGACTGACAAGACTAGACAGACAAAACTAGACAGACAAGACTAGACAGACAAGACTAGACAGACAAGACTAGACAGACAAGACTAGACAGACAAGACTAGACAGACAAGACTAGACAGACAAGACTAGACAGACAAGACTAGACAGACAAGACTAGACAGACAAGACTAGACAGACAAGACTAGACAGACAAGACTAGACAGACAAGACTAGACAGACAAGACTAGACAGACAAGACTAGACAAACAAGACTAGACAAACAAGACTAGACATACAAGACTAGACAGACAAGACTAGACAAACAAGACTAGACAGACAAAACTAGACAGTCAAGACTAGACTGACAAGACTAGACAGACAAGGCTAGACAGACAAGGCTAGACAGACAAGACTAGACAGACAAGACTAGACAGACAAGACTAGACAGACAAGACTAGACAGACAAGACTAGACAGACAAGACTAGACAGACAAGACTAGACAGACAAGACTAGACAGACAAGACTAGACAGACAAGACTAGACAGACAAGACTTGACAGACAAGACTAGACAGACAAGACTAGACAGACAAGACTAGACAGACAAAACTAGACAGTCAAGACTAGACAGACAAGACTAGACAGACAAGACTAGACAGACAAGACTAGACAGACAAGGCTAGACAGACAAGACTAGACAGACAAGACTAGACAGACAAGACTAGACAGACAAGACTAGACAGACAAGACTAGACATACAAGACTAGACAGACAAGACTAGACAAACAAGACTAGACATACAAGACTAGACAGACAAGACTTGACAGACAAGACTAGACAGACAAGACTAGACAGACAAGACTAGACAGACAAAACTAGACAGTCAAGACTAGACAGACAAGACTAGACAGACAAGACTAGACAGACAAGACTAGACAGACAAGACTAGACAGACAAGACTAGACAGACAAGACTAGACAGACAAGACTAGACAGACAAGACTAGACAGACAAGACTAGACAGACAAGACTAGACAGACAAGACTAGACAGACAAGACTAGACAGACAAGACTAGACAGACAAGACTAGACAGACAAGACTAGACAGACAAGACTAGACAGACAAGACTAGACAGACAAGACTAGACAGACAAGACTAGACAGACAAGACTAGACAGACAAGACTAGACAGACAAGACTAGACAGACAAGACTAGACAGACAAGACTAGACAGACAAGACTAGACAGACAAGACTAGACAGACAAGACTAGACAGACAAGACTAGACAGACAAGACTAGACAGACAAGACTAGACAGACAAGACTAGACAGACAAGACTAGACAGACAAGACTAGACAGACAAGACTAGACAGACAAGACTAGACAGACAAGACTAGACAGACAAGACTAGACAGACAAGACTAGACAGACAAGACTAGACAGACAAGACTAGACAGACAAGACTAGACAGACAAGACTAGACAGACAAGACTAGACAGACAAGACTAGACAGACAAGACTAGACAGACAAGACTAGACAGACAAGACTAGACAGACAAGACTAGACAGACAAGACTAGACAGACAAGACTAGACAGACAAGACTAGACAGACAAGACTAGACAGACAAGACTAGACAGACAAGACTAGACAGACAAGACTAGACAGACAAGACTAGACAGACAAGACTAGACAGACAAGACTAGACAGACAAGACTAGACAGACAAGACTAGACAGACAAGACTAGACAGACAAGACTAGACAGACAAGACTAGACAGACAAGACTAGACAGACAAGACTAGACAGACAAGACTAGACAGACAAGACTAGACAGACAAGACTAGACAGACAAGACTAGACAGACAAGACTAGACAGACAAGACTAGACAGACAAGACTAGACAGACAAGACTAGACAGACAAGACTAGACAGACAAGACTAGACAGACAAGACTAGACAGACAAGACTAGACAGACAAGACTAGACAGACAAGACTAGACAGACAAGACTAGACAGACAAGACTAGACAGACAAGACTAGACAGACAAGACTAGACAGACAAGACTAGACAGACAAGACTAGACAGACAAGACTAGACAGACAAGACTAGACAGACAAGACTAGACAGACAAGACTAGACAGACAAGACTAGACAGACAAGACTAGACAGACAAGACTAGACAGACAAGACTAGACAGACAAGACTAGACAGACAAGACTAGACAGACAAGACTAGACAGACAAGACTAGACAGACAAGACTAGACAGACAAGACTAGACAGACAAGACTAGACAGACAAGACTAGACAGACAAGACTAGACAGACAAGACTAGACAGACAAGACTAGACAGACAAGACTAGACAGACAAGACTAGACAGACAAGACTAGACAGACAAGACTAGACAGACAAGACTAGACAGACAAGACTAGACATACAAGACTAGACAGACAAGACTAGACATACAAGACTAGACAGACAAGACTTGACAGACAAGACTAGACAGACAAGACTAGACAGACAAGACTAGACAGACAAGACTAGACAGACAAGACTAGACATACAAGACTAGACAGACAAGACTAGACAAACAAGACTAGACATACAAGACTAGACAGACAAGACTAGACAGACAAGACTTGACAGACAAGACTAGACAGACAAGACTAGACAGACAAGACTAGACAGACAAGACTAGACAGACAAGACTAGACAGACAAGACTAGACAAACAAGACTAGACATACAAGACTAGACAGACAAGACTAGACAAACAAGACTAGACATACAAGACTAGACAGACAAGACTTGACAGACAAGACTAGACAGACAAGACTAGACAGACAAGACTAGACAGTCAAGACTAGACTGACAAGACTAGACAGACAAGGCTAGACAGACAAGGCTAGACAGACAAGACTAGACAGACAAGACTAGACAGACAAGACTAGACAGACAAGACTAGACAGACAAGACTAGACAGACAAGACTAGACAGACAAGACTAGACAGACAAGACTAGACAGACAAGACTAGACAGACAAGACTAGACAGACAAGACTTGACAGACAAGACTAGACAGACAAGACTAGACAGACAAGACTAGACAGACAAAACTAGACAGTCAAGACTAGACAGACAAGACTAGACAGACAAGACTAGACAGACAAGACTAGACAGACAAGACTAGACAGACAAGACTAGACAGACAAGACTAGACAGACAAGACTAGACAGACAAGACTAGACAGACAAGACTAGACAGACAAGACTAGACAGACAAGACTAGACAGACAAGACTAGACAGACAAGACTAGACAAACAAGACTAGACAAACAAGACTAGACATACAAGACTAGACAGACAAGACTAGACAAACAAGACTAGACAGACAAGACTAGACAGACAAAACTAGACAGTCAAGACTAGACTGACAAGACTAGACAGACAAGGCTAGACAGACAAGGCTAGACAGACAAGACTAGACAGACAAGACTAGACAGACAAGACTAGACAGACAAGACTAGACAGACAAGACTAGACAGACAAGACTAGACAGACAAGACTAGACAGACAAGACTAGACAGACAAGACTAGACAGACAAGACTAGACAGACAAGACTAGACAGACAAGACTTGACAGACAAGACTAGACAGACAAGACTAGACAGACAAGACTAGACAGACAAAACTAGACAGTCAAGACTAGACAGACAAGACTAGACAGACAAGACTAGACAGACAAGACTAGACAGACAAGGCTAGACAGACAAGACTAGACAGACAAGACTAGACAGACAAGACTAGACAGACAAGACTAGACAGACAAGACTAGACATACAAGACTAGACAGACAAGACTAGACAAACAAGACTAGACATACAAGACTAGACAGACAAGACTTGACAGACAAGACTAGACAGACAAGACTAGACAGACAAGACTAGACAGACAAAACTAGACAGTCAAGACTAGACAGACAAGACTAGACAGACAAGACTAGACAGACAAGACTAGACAGACAAGACTAGACAGACAAGACTAGACAGACAAGACTAGACAGACAAGACTAGACAGACAAGACTAGACAGACAAGACTAGACAGACAAGACTAGACAGACAAGACTAGACAAACAAGACTAGACATACAAGACTAGACAGACAAGACTAGACAGACAAGACTAGACAGACAAAACTAGACAGTCAAGACTAGACTGACAAGACTAGACAGACAAAACTAGACAGACAAGACTAGACAGACAAGACTAGACAGACAAGACTAGACAGACAAGACTAGACAGACAAGACTAGACAGACAAGACTAGACAGACAAGACTAGACAGACAAGACTAGACAGACAAGACTAGACAGACAAGACTAGACAGACAAGACTAGACAGACAAGACTAGACAGACAAGACTAGACAGACAAGACTAGACAGACAAGACTAGACAAACAAGACTAGACAAACAAGACTAGACATACAAGACTAGACAGACAAGACTAGACAAACAAGACTAGACAGACAAAACTAGACAGTCAAGACTAGACTGACAAGACTAGACAGACAAGGCTAGACAGACAAGGCTAGACAGACAAGACTAGACAGACAAGACTAGACAGACAAGACTAGACAGACAAGACTAGACAGACAAGACTAGACAGACAAGACTAGACAGACAAGACTAGACAGACAAGACTAGACAGACAAGACTAGACAGACAAGACTAGACAGACAAGACTTGACAGACAAGACTAGACAGACAAGACTAGACAGACAAGACTAGACAGACAAAACTAGACAGTCAAGACTAGACAGACAAGACTAGACAGACAAGACTAGACAGACAAGACTAGACAGACAAGGCTAGACAGACAAGACTAGACAGACAAGACTAGACAGACAAGACTAGACAGACAAGACTAGACAGACAAGACTAGACATACAAGACTAGACAGACAAGACTAGACAAACAAGACTAGACATACAAGACTAGACAGACAAGACTTGACAGACAAGACTAGACAGACAAGACTAGACAGACAAGACTAGACAGACAAAACTAGACAGTCAAGACTAGACAGACAAGACTAGACAGACAAGACTAGACAGACAAGACTAGACAGACAAGACTAGACAGACAAGACTAGACAGACAAGACTAGACAGACAAGACTAGACAGACAAGACTAGACAGACAAGACTAGACAGACAAGACTAGACAGACAAGACTAGACAGACAAGACTAGACAGACAAGACTAGACAGACAAGACTAGACAGACAAGACTAGACAGACAAGACTAGACAGACAAGACTAGACAGACAAGACTAGACAGACAAGACTAGACAGACAAGACTAGACAGACAAGACTAGACAGACAAGACTAGACAGACAAGACTAGACAGACAAGACTAGACAGACAAGACTAGACAGACAAGACTAGACAGACAAGACTAGACAGACAAGACTAGACAGACAAGACTAGACAGACAAGACTAGACAGACAAGACTAGACAGACAAGACTAGACAGACAAGACTAGACAGACAAGACTAGACAGACAAGACTAGACAGACAAGACTAGACAGACAAGACTAGACAGACAAGACTAGACAGACAAGACTAGACAGACAAGACTAGACAGACAAGACTAGACAGACAAGACTAGACAGACAAGACTAGACAGACAAGACTAGACAGACAAGACTAGACAGACAAGACTAGACAGACAAGACTAGACAGACAAGACTAGACAGACAAGACTAGACAGACAAGACTAGACAGACAAGACTAGACAGACAAGACTAGACAGACAAGACTAGACAGACAAGACTAGACAGACAAGACTAGACAGACAAGACTAGACAGACAAGACTAGACAGACAAGACTAGACAGACAAGACTAGACAGACAAGACTAGACAGACAAGACTAGACAGACAAGACTAGACAGACAAGACTAGACAGACAAGACTAGACAGACAAGACTAGACAGACAAGACTAGACAGACAAGACTAGACAGACAAGACTAGACAGACAAGACTAGACAGACAAGACTAGACAGACAAGACTAGACAGACAAGACTAGACAGACAAGACTAGACAGACAAGACTAGACAGACAAGACTAGACAGACAAGACTAGACAGACAAGACTAGACAGACAAGACTAGACAGACAAGACTAGACAGACAAGACTAGACAGACAAGACTAGACAGACAAGACTAGACAGACAAGACTAGACAGACAAGACTAGACAGACAAGACTAGACAGACAAGACTAGACAGACAAGACTAGACAGACAAGACTAGACAGACAAGACTAGACAGACAAGACTAGACAGACAAGACTAGACAGACAAGACTAGACAGACAAGACTAGACAGACAAGACTAGACAGACAAGACTAGACAGACAAGACTAGACAGACAAGACTAGACAGACAAGACTAGACAGACAAGACTAGACAGACAAGACTAGACAGACAAGACTAGACAGACAAGACTAGACAGACAAGACTAGACAGACAAGACTAGACAGACAAGACTAGACAGACAAGACTAGACAGACAAGACTAGACAGACAAGACTAGACAGACAAGACTAGACAGACAAGACTAGACAGACAAGACTAGACAGACAAGACTAGACAGACAAGACTAGACAGACAAGACTAGACAGACAAGACTAGACAGACAAGACTAGACAGACAAGACTAGACAGACAAGACTAGACAGACAAGACTAGACAGACAAGACTAGACAGACAAGACTAGACAGACAAGACTAGACAGACAAGACTAGACAGACAAAACTAGACAGTCAAGACTAGACTGACAAGACTAGACAGACAAGTCTAGACAGACAAGGCTAGACAGACAAAACTAGACAGACAAGACTAGACAAGATGCGACTAGACAGATATAGTAGATAGGAAGCTAATTAAGATTAGACTAGAGGGTGTTTCGATTGTTCTTGTGAAAACATATTTGTACTTACCGAAGAAAATAATTTATACGTTTGATTGAAATGCAAATTGTGAATGAAGATGAAAAGTTGGGAGCCAAGTCTAAGCAAATAAAAGTTAGTTGGTTAAATAAGTTAAGTACGTCAGAGAAAGTGAAGAGGGAACAAAAGCGGCGAATGTTGTCGTGAAGTAGACGGCAGTGTAAACGTTTAGTTTCGCCTAAACAGAGTAATTTTGCACAAAAGATGTTCAATGACATTGTTACATTATCTAGAAACAACTACTAAACCAGTAATTACTCGCGTTCCTGCGGACTCGCTCTAGTAGTTGTTTATTGATTGCTGACACTGTACATAAAATACACTTACACTAATTTTCTACACAGACTCCAGTTTTGAGCACATTCTCAAACCACCTCACTTGATTCTAAATCGTCGCAGCACAGACGAATCCTGCAAGGAGGATCAACGCACCTATTTAGTTATTAGCCTTAAGATTAAAATTCAAACTGTCTATGGACAATATAACTAGTTTTTTATGTAAATTTTGTATAAAGTTTTCATTTCAACTGCGTAACTCTCACCTCACAACCGATCCTAGTTAAATTGTTCATACGGGTTTCCCTTGCGATTAAGATATTAATAATTACAAAGCAAATGCAAAAAGAAAAACTAATCACACAAAATCTAACATGAGCTGTAAATATAGCCAACAACACTGACATTCAATGGTAGAAGTAGTGTAGAAGAGAGAGGAGGTGAGAACGTCTACACGGGCCTAGTTGATAATCTCCATACAAAAACCCGCACACTGCCGCCAAACTTTTACGAGTCCGACGAGAACGAGACCGATCACGACCTGTCCAAAAGAAAGTACCGTAGTTTTAACAAGTACAATCAGAAACCCGCCGAGACCGTTTGCTTTTCGAACACGTTGGCTTCTGTCTCGCACAGATCGCGCCAGGACAACCGCAGGTCTTTACAGGGCAGTAAGAAGTACAACAAACACAAAGATAAACCCCGACCGAAACCTCTCCAGGCGGACAATGAGAAATATTACGAGCACATTTTCCCCGCTAAATACTCCGCTAACAGTTCCAGACACTCTTATAACGATGTCTATTACCAACCCAACAGCTTGGACCATGCCGAATTGTAAATAATTAGACACACATTACTACATATTTAATCATGTATAATATAAGGACTTCGATCTTAAATACCTTCTTGTAAATATTTAAAAAAAACTAGACAGAGAAGACTAGACAGCAAGACTTCACAGAAAAGACTAGACAAAGAAGACTGGACAGACAAGACTAGACAGACCAGCCTAGGCAGACAAGACTAGACAGACAAGGCTAGACAGACAAGACTAGACAGATAATACTAGACAGAGAAGACTAGATAGACATGACTAGACAGAAAAGGCTAGACAGACAAGGCTAGACAGACAAGACTAGACAGACAAGACTAGACAGACAAGACTAGACAGACAAGACTAGATAGACTAGACTATATAGACAATACTAGGCAGACAATACTAGACAGACAAGACTAGACAGACAAGACTAGATAGACAAGACTAGATAGACAAGACTAGATAGACAATAGTAGGCAGACAATACTAGACAGACAGGACTAGACAGACAAGACTAGATAGACAAGACTAGACAGACAATACTAGGCAGACAATACTAGACAGACAAGACTAGACAGCAAGACTAGACAGACAAGACTAGACAGACAAGACTAGACATACAAGACTAGACAGACAAGACTAGACAGACAAGACTAGACAGACAAGACTAGACAGACAAGACTAGACAGACAAGACTAGACAGACAAGACTAGACAGACAAGACTAGACAGACAAGACTAGACAGACAAGACTAGACAGACAAGACTAGACAGACAAGACTAGACAGACAAGACTAGACAGACAAGACTAGACAGACAAGACTAGACAGACAAGACTAGACAGACAAGACTAGATAGACAATACTAGGCAAACAATACTAGACAAACAAGACTAGACAGACAAAACTAGACAGACAAGACTAGACAGACAAGACTATATAGACAAGACTAGACAGACAAGACTAGACAGACAAGGCTAGACAGACAAGACTAGACAGACAAGACTAGACAGACAAGACTAGACAGACAAGACTAGACAGACAAGACTAGACAGACAAAACTAGACAGACAAGACTAGACAGACAAGACTAGACAGACAAGAATAGACAGACAAGACTAGACAGACAAGACTAGACAGACAAGACATGACAGACAAGAGTAGACATACAAGACTAGACATACAAGACTAGACAGACAAGACTAGACAGACGAGAGTAGACAGACAAGACTAGACAGACAAGACTAGACAGACAAGACTAGACAGACAAGACTAGACAGACAAGACTAGACAGACAAGACTAGACAGACAAGACTAGACAGACAAGACTAGACAGACAAGACTAGACAGACAAGACTAGACAGACAAGACTAGACAGACAAGACTAGACAGACAAGACTAGACAGACAAGACTAGACAGACAAGACTAGACAGACAAGACTAGACAGACAAGACTAGACAGACAAGACTAGGCAGACAAGAGTAGACAGACAAGACTAGACAGACAAGACTAGACGCACAAGACTAGACAGACAAGACTAGACAGACAAGTCTAGGCAGACAAGACTAGACAGACAAGACTAGACAGACAAGACTAGGCAGACAAGACTAGACAGACAAGACTAGACAGACAAGACTAGACAGACAAGACTAGACACACAAGACTAGCCAGACAAAACTAGACATACAAAACTAGACAGACAAGACTAGACAAACAAGACTAGACAGACGAGACTAGACAGACAGAATTAGACAGACAAGACTAGACAGACAAGACTAGACGGACAAGACTAGACGGACAAGACTAGACAGACAAGACTAGTAGCAAGACTAGACAGACAAGACTAGACAGACAAGACTAGACGGACAAGACTAGACAGACAAGACTAGACAGACAAGACTAGACAGACAAGACTAGACAGACAAGACTAGACAGACAATACTAGACAGACAAGACAAGACAGACAAGACTAAACAGACAAGACTAGACAGACAAGACTAGACAGACAAGACTAGACAGACAAGACTAGACAGACAAGACTAGACAGACAAGACTAGACAGACAAGACTAGACAGACAAGACTAGACAGACAAGACTAGACAGACAAGACTAGACAGACAAGACAAGACAGACAAGACTAGATAGACAAGACTAGACAGACAAGACTACACAGACAAGACTAGACAGACAAGACTAGACAGACAAGACTAGGCAGACAAGACTAGACAGACAATACTAGACAGACAAGACAAGACAGACAAGACTAGAAAGACAAGACTAGACAGACAAGACTAGACAGACAAGACTAAACAGACAAGACTAGACGGACAAGACTAGACAGACAAGACTAGACAGACAAGACTAGACAGACAAGACTAGACAGACAAGACTAGACAGACAAGACTAGACAGACAAGACTAGACAGACAAGACTAGACATACAAGACTAGACAGACAAGACAAGACAGACAAGACTAGACAGACAAGACTAGACAGACAAGACTACACAGACAAGACTAGACAGACAAGACTAGACAGACAAGTCTAGGCAGACAAGACTAGACAGACAATACTAGACAGACAAGACAAGACAGACAAGACTAGACAGACAAGACTAGATAGACAAGACTAGACAGACAACACTAGACAGACAAGACTAGACAGACAAGACTAGACAGACAAGACTAGACAGACAAGACTACACAGACAAGACTAGACAGACAAGACAAGACAGACAAGACTAGACAAACAAGACAAGACAGACAAGACTAGACTGACGAGACTAGACAGACAAGACAAGACAGACAAGACTAGACAGACAAGACTAGACAGACAAGACTAGACAGACAAGACTAGATAGACAAGACTAGACAGACAACACTAGACAGACAATACTAGACAGACAAGACAAGACAGACAAGACTAGACAGACGAGACTAGACAGACGGGACTAGACAGACAAGACTAGACAGACAAGACTAGACAGACAAGACTAGACGGACAAGACTAGACAGACAAGACTAGTAGACAAGACTAGACAGACAAGACTAGACATGCAAGACTAGACAGACAAGACTAGACAGACAAGACTAGACAGACAAGACTAGACCGACAAGACTAGACAGACAAGACTAGACAGACAAGACTAGACAGACAAGACTAGACAGACAATACTAGACCGACAAGACTAGACAGACAAGACTAGACAGACAATACTAGACAGACAAGACAAGACAGACAAGAGTAGACAGACAAGACTAGACAGACAAGACTAGACAGACAAGACTAGACAGACAAGACTAGACAGACAATACTAGACCGACAAGACTAGACAGACAAGAGTAGACAGACAAGACTAGACAGACAAGACTAGACAGACAAGACTAGACAGACAAGACTAGACAGACAAGACTAGACCGACAAGACTAGACAGACAAGACTAGACAAACAAGGCTAGACAGACAAGACTAGACAGACAATACTAGACAGACAAGACAAGACAGACAAGAGCAGACAGACAAGACTAGACAGACAAGACTAGACAGACAAGACTAGACAGACAAGACTAGACAGACAAGACTACACAGACAAGACTAGACAGACAAGACTAGACAGACAAGACTAGACAGGCAAGACTAGACCGACAAGACTAGACAGACAAGACTAGACAGACAAGACTAGACAGACAAGACTAGACAGACAAGACTAGACAGACAAGACTAGACAGACAATACTAGACCGACAAGACTAGACAGACAAGACTAGACAGACAATACTAGACAGACAAGACAAGACAGACAAGAGTAGACAGACAAGACTAGACAGACAAGAGTAGACAGACAAGACTAGACAGACAAGACTAGACAGACAAGACTAGACAGACAAGACTAGACAGGCAAGACTAGACGGACAAGACTAGACGGACAAGACTAGACAGACAAGACTAGTAGACAAGACTGGACAGACAAGACTAGACAGACAAGACTAGACCGACAAGACTAGACAGACAAGACTAGACAGACGAGACTAGACAGACAAGACTAGACAGACAATACTAGACAGACAAGACAAGACAGACAAGACTAGACAGACAAGACTAGACAGACAAGACTACACAGACTAGACTAGACAGAGAAGACTAGACAGACAAGATTAGATAGACAAGACTAGATAGACAAGACTAAACAGACAATACTAGATTGAAAAGAGCAGACAGACAAAAGTGACAAACTGAGTTTGACATATTTCAGTCCTAATAATCTTCTTGTAAATATTTAAAGAAAATCCAAAAAAATATGTGTCTATATATGTTCACTCCCAAAGAAACTTCCCTTAATCCTTGTCATATAAATCTTTACTTTTTGTAACATAAAACGTTGAAAATTCCTTTGAATTGGGAATCACCTTCATTTCAAGTCTTCTATTAATTTACTCATTTTCACGTTAGTTAATCCACCCTGTACTATAAATATTTAGTTAGCGATTAAGATATTGAAACCACTTTTTATATAACGTCATTGGATGAATCAAGCAAACCAAATTCCTTTCAATTGTATCACGTTGAGGCGTACATAACATGTAGTAATTAGTCTAAATAAATTTAAATAAATAAATACTTATACAATTTCAAAAACTAAATGTGATGTTACAATAATATTAACTATTAAGAATCAAATGTATAAGTCTACAAATTTTGGCGCTTTGAGTGTATAAAAAGTTCAACTTAAACAATTTATTATTAAACTATTGTTTGTTCTCTTGTGTTTGAAAGAGTTTAGATATTTATGTGTCATACTTATCGAGGTATTTGTTGAAGCAGGACGAAATTTTATTGGAATATGAGATATTTGACGATATATATGTAGATTATTTAATAACAGACTTATTAAAAAATATTAAAAAAATTTGTAGAAATTATTTATTTGAATGTAAGATATATAGAGTAAATACATGTTAAAGATAAAATAAATAAATCTAGTTGTGTTTTATTCCCATTCCTAGATTTCTATCCCACGACAGAATTTGAGTAAGTATATAATACTCCAGGGCAGAATTAGAGTAAGTAATTAACTAGATGGGACAGACAATGCTAGATGGGGGAGGACAAACTTTTGATCACATACTAGACAGACAAGGCTAGACGGACCAGACTAGACAGACAAAACTACACACAAGACTAGACAGACGACACTAAACAGACAGGACTAGACAGACAAGACTAGAGAGAGAAGACTAAACAGATAAGGCTAGATAGACAAGACTAGACAAACAAGACTAGACAGACAAGACTAGACAGACAAGACTTGATAGACAAGACTAGACAGACAAGACTAGACAGCCAAGACTAGACAGACAAAACTAGACAGATAAGTCTAGACAGACAAGACTAGACAGACAAGACTGGACAGACAAGACTAGACAGACAAGACTAGACAGACAAGACTAGACAGACAAGACTAGACAGACAAGACTAGACAGACAAGACTAGATAGACAAGACTAGACAGACAAGACTAGACAGACAAGACTAGACAGACAAGACTAGACAGACAAGACTAGACAGACAAGACTAGACAGACAAGACTAGACAGACAAGACTAGACAGACAAGACTAGACAGACAAGACTAGACAGACAAGACTAGACAGACAAGACTAGACAGACAAGACTAGACAGACAAGACTAGACAGACAAGACTAGACAGACAAGACTAGACAGACAAGACTAGACAGACAAGACTAGACAGACAAGACTAGACAGACAAGACTAGACAGACAAGACTAGACAGACAAGACTAGACAGACAAGACTAGACAGACAAGACTAGACAGACAAGACTAGACAGACAAGACTAGACAGACAAGACTAGACAGACAAGACTAGACAGACAAGACTAGACAGACAAGACTAGACAGACAAGACTAGACAGACAAGACTAGACAGACAAGACTAGACAGACAAGACTAGACAGACAAGACTAGACAGACAAGACTAGACAGACAAGACTAGACAGACAAGACTAGACAGACAAGACTAGACAGACAAGACTAGACAGACAAGACTAGACAGACAAGACTAGACAGACAAGACCAGACAGACAAGACTAGACAGACAAGACTAGACAGACAAGACTAGACAGACAAGACTAGACAGACAAGACTAGACAGACAAGACTAGACAGACAAGACTAGACAGACAAGACTAGACAGACAAGACAGACAAGACTAGACAGACAAGACTAGACAGACAAGACTAGACAGACAAGACTAGACAGACAAGACTAGACAGACAAGACTAGACAGACAAGACTAGACAGACAAGACTAGACAGACAAGACTAGACAGACAAGACTAGACAGACAAGACTAGACAGACAAGACTAGACAGACAAGACTAGACAGACAAGACTAGACAGACAAGACTAGACAGACAAGACTAGACAGACAAGACTAGACAGACAAGACTAGACAGACAAGACTAGACAGACAAGACTAGACAGACAAGACTAGACAGACAAGACTAGACAGACAAGACTAGACAGACAAGACTAGACAGACAAGACTAGACAGACAAGACTAGACAGACAAGACTAGACAGACAAGACTAGACAGACAAGACTAGACAGACAAGACTAGACAGACAAGACTAGACAGACAAGACTAGACAGACAAGACTAGACAGCCAAGACTAGACAGACAAGACTAGACAGACAAGACTACACAGTCGGCATCTACACATGCCGACACAGTCGGCATCGAACGCTCAACGCGTGTGGTAGTGTGCGCTCTATTCGGAAAAACAAAAACTCTTTTTTAACATCCTGCACCGACAGAAGTTATATTGTGAAACTTTTAAGTAGTAATATAGTGAAAATGTCACGACAATTAAGATCTACTGCTACGGCAGATAACCATTGTGATATTATAATATCTTTCTTACGAAGCTCTGATTTCGCGGAGATATTAAGTGCGTCAATAAATGAGAAGTTAAACCCACTTGAAGACTATATTACGGAACTCACCTACCAAATAAACTGTCTAAGGCTCGAAAATGGTAATTTAAATGAAAAATTATCCAAAATACAATCTCAGCTGTCTCAAGCGTCCAAGGATAGCGATGATACGGTACACACGATAGGCGAGAATTCAAAAAAACCCAGTGTCACCGAGGCTAATCTACGCGACACCGAAACCCGAAATGTTCCACGTACAAAAAATGTTGTACAGAACGAAAGTTTAATCGTTCAGTCAGGTAGCGTACAATCAGCTGATATAGAAAAGGAGTCTGATAGAGGGAGATGGGAAACACAAAATAAATATGCGAGAAGAACACGTCGTTCAAATTTAATTATTGGCACCAATACGGAAGCTGTTGCAATAAAAGCGATCACAAAACTTGCACATCTACATGTCTCACGATTGGAACCACAATTAACAGAAAACGATGTAATAGCCTACTTGAGTGGCAAAAACTTTCACAACATTCGGTGTAAAAAGCTGACTTCCAACCGGCCCGAGGAGTATTCCTCTTTTCAGGTCTCACTACCATTGGAAAACCTAGAAGACATTAAGAAACCAAATATATGGCCTCGTTATGCGCACGTTAACCGTTTTTTTTTAAACATGGAGAAGAACATACAAAAAAAGTTAAGACAACAGTAAGAAAATATAACTGTAACAATCAAGATGCTTTACAAAGAAACCATAATCTGTTATTATATTTGAATATACAAAGTTTTAAACAAAAAAATAGTGAGATTGAAATTTTAACCTCAGATCTGAAACCAGATTTTTTATGCTTAGCCGAGACATGGTTAAACGATAGAATACAAGTGCGAATCGAAAATTACTCACTTATTAGTTCATTCTGCCGTACGAACGCCATTGGGGGCGGTGTAGCAATTTGGGCCAATGAAAAGCTAAACTGTGAAAAAATCTTAAATCTTGTCTCAATCGAAAAACAAATCGAAATATGTGGGATACAGTGCAGGTATTCAGAAAAGAAAGTAGTAATGATATGCATTTACAGACCACCGGCAGGATGCTTTACCACATTTATGACGCTTCTAGAAACCAATATGGACAATCTTCACAATGCCCAGGATGAGTTAATAATAGTAGGGGACTTCAACATTCACTTTGAATCCAACTCTAGAGAAAAAAGTAATTTATTACATTTAATGCAGTCCTTTGGGCTAGATTATAAAGTTATGGTCCCTACAAGGGAAACGAAAACATCAAAAAGCATAATTGATAATATATTTGTGAAAAGAAATTTGCCTGCTACCGTCACGGTAGGAGATAACACTATATCTGATCATAACTCTATTTTGGTTTCTATACCCCTAAATGTCCTGATTCTTAAAAAAAATATACAAAACTATTATTATTCTAGAATTTTGAGTGCAACCAATAAAGAAAAATTTCACAGAGCCATAACTGAAGAAACATGGGAGAGCAGTTCTTCATTAGAAGATTGCAACCAAAAAACGATAGAATTTATAAAGACATTGCAATTTCACTTCTTTAACTCCTTTCCGCTGAAGAGAGTAAAATGTACACCTAAAACATGGATAACAGAAGTAATTAGAAAATCTAGCATTCAACTAAAAGACTTATATATCCTACAGAAAGATTTCCCGATATTGGCAGCAAAATATGCTTCTGACAAAAATAAACATCAAAGATTGGTAAAACAAATTAAACGAAGCTTCTATAATGATAGAATAGAGAATGCAACCAATAAACAGAAGGCTTTGTGGAGCATAATCAGCGAAATATCTAATAAATCTACAAAAAAAAACTCAATAACGATTATGGAACATGGAAAGACCATATCTAACGAATCTGAAATAGCAACAACATTTAATAACTTCTTTAAAAATGCACCAGCACAGGTGACTAAAAATATAATCCCCAGCAAAATTTCAAATGGCCATGTTCCAACTATTAACAACAGTATGTATCTTAAAGAGTTTACGTGTACAGAAGTATTGGATATCATTCACAAATTAAAAAATAAAAAATCTGCCGGATCCGATGAGCTGCCTTGTAATATTATTAAAGAATTTGGGGCAGAATTAATCGACCCATTGACAGACATTGTAAATACTTCCTTTAGCAGCGAAATATTTCCGGATATATTAAAAAGAACAATAATTATGCCAATACACAAAAAGGGAGACAAAACCGCTGTTAATAACTACAGACCAGTAGCAATGATTTCGGTCATAGCTAAGATAATTGAATATTGCATGGAAACAAGGTTATTATCATTCCTAGCAAAATACGAAATAATCCCTACACAACAGCATGGCTTTTGTAAAGACAAGTCAACAACAACTGCAATTGAACAACTCTACACTAGAATCATTAATGAAGTAGATGAGGGAAACTGTCCTATAGGCATATTCTGCGATTTGTCAAAGGCGTTTGACTGCGTTTCGCAAACGAAATTATTGGAAAAACTGAATCTTTGTGGAATAAGAGGGAAAGCGGAAAGATGGTTCCAGTCATATATATCCAACAGATATCAATATGTGAAAGTTGGAAAGGCCACTTCGAAGGTAACATCTATTTCGATTGGGGTCCCACAGGGAACAATTATAGCGCCGACACTTTTTTCCATCTACATTGCGGACCTTATATATTATATCGGAGCCGACGTTTGCACTATGTACGCTGACGATATCAGTGTAACAATTTCTGGTCCAAATATACAAGGGACAGAACAAGCTGCAAACAATTTACTAGCAAAAATGTATAAATGGTTCACTGCCAATAATTTATATTTAAACCTAGAGAAAACTAAATATATTTGTTTCCAAACAAATAGGGCGAAATATAAACATGACATTGATCTCAAAATCAATAATTCTATAATAGAAAGAACTAGGAATATTAAGTTCCTTGGAGTATTCCTGGAAGAACATCTAAAATGGGAAGTGATGACGGATGCAATCACAGCAAAACTAAATGGGAAAGCATACTTGCTAAGAAATGTGCGTGATTTAATTGGAAAATCGGTTTTAATGAAGGTGTATCATGCGGAAGTGGAGTGTATCCTAACCTATGGAATTTTAGTTTGGGGGTCATCTCCACTCACAAAAAGAGTTTTAATAGCTCAAAAAAGAATTATTCGAATTATTACAGGAATTAATGTGAACCAGTCGTGCAAGCCAGAATTTATAAAATTAAATATTTTAACTGTTCCATCAATTTACCTGTGGGAGGTGGCATGTCATATCTTCAAAAATAGACATACATTTCTTACAAATAAAGACATTCATAGTGTTAACACACGAAATGCGTCCAATCTTCGTACCAAAAAGAGCAATCTTACTCTATGTAGTGCAGCGCCTAGTCGACTAGGTGTTAAAATATTCAATAATCTGCCAAATCGATTGAAAGAAGAAAAGTCCTACAAATTGTTTCGGAAAGCAACTAAAGAATTCTTCATAAAAAATTGTTATTACTCCACACATGAATTTTTTAATCAGTGTTAATCCATTTAAGAACTATAATTTATAATTTATTTTCATTAAGTACTGTTTATTACTTCTTTTATTATGTAATTAGTAAGATTTAACCTATCTGTTTATTCTATTGTTATTTTTTACTTTTGCATAATGTTACTTGACTTATCTTATATGTATATTGTACATCGCAAGATAAATAAATGATTTGATTTGATTTGATTTGACTAGACAGACAAGACTAGACAGACAAGACTAGACAGACAAGACTAGACACACAAGATCAGATAGATTAGATAGACTGTAGACGAAAATTTATTTAATAAATGAAAATAAATCCAAGCAGTTGTATTGTATGTTTCTGTACCAAGTATTATAGTATTTTGGAAAAGAAAGCTTGGAAATTAGGACAAAATAAATAAACATTAAAACTATGTGTAGTTTTATTAATTAATAATAAACACTATTTTTTATAAACTGTAACTTAAACAAGAGCGATAACTGTTTAGTATTATAAATCATACCTCATGTCCTATTCAAATAAATTCAAGTTTGTTAGTTGTAACTTCTTCTTTGATGAGTTTCTTTAGAAATGCAGTTCTTTGTTTCAAGACTATTTAGAAAGCCGAAGTTTTGTGGTAGAAATGTGGAGCCAACTCCAACAGCCATTCGCTTTGGATGACCGTCAAGTCCCGCATGAACAACTTGGTCGTGTGCAGAACTTCACAAAACAAAACCCTAAACAAAACAAAACTATATTATGAGGAAGAAATCTTCCAAAAATACAAAGAAAATTTATTAGTTTTGAATCTATTAACAAATTATGTTAAATAGGAAATAAAATATAAACAATGAATTCTCTGAACAAGAAACTAAATACAGGGTTGCTGCATTAAATGTGCTTATATCGAGTGTCTAATCTTGTCTGTCTAGTCCTGTCTGTTTAGTTTTGTCTGAGTGATCTTCTCTGCCTTGTGTTTCTAGCCTTGTCTTTCTAGCCTTGTCTGTCTAATCTTGTCTGCCTAGTCATATCTATCTAGTATTGTCTGCCTAACCTTGACTGTACAGTTTTCTCCGAGTCTTGTTCGTCATGTCTTATCTGTCTAGTCTTGTCCGGTCTGTCTTATTTATCTAGTCTAGTCCATCTAGACTTGTGGGTGAAGTCTTGTCTGTCTAGTTTAGTACGTCTTGTCTTGTTTGTCTGATCTTGTCTGTCTAGTCTTGTTTGCCTAGTCATCTGTCTAGTTTTCATTGTTTAGTTTTGTCTGTCTAGTGTTGTGACTCTAGTCTTGTGCGGGACACGGAAGGAGCCACCAGATGGATTGCTTTTCATTCGAAAAGTAGTCGGCCGTCCCCTGGAACCAACAAAATGTTCAATCTTTCTAACACTGGACCACAGTACAAAATGTATTTTGACATTTAACTTGACAAAGGTCAAGTAGGTATTTGGTCTCCTCTGTCTTGTATATCTCGTCTTGTCTATCTAGTCTTATTTGTCCATTCTTTTCTGTCCACTCCTGCCTGTCTAGTCTTGTTTGACTAGCCTTATTATTCTCACCTTGTCTACTATTGGCTGTCTAGCCTTATCTCTCTAGTCTCTCTAGTCTTTTCTGTCTACTCTATCTAGTTTTGTCTATGCAGTCTTGCCAGTCTAGTCTTGTCTTGTCTTTTTTTCGCAGGAGGGGGTAATGCATTATTACGGGGTCTTCGTACTATAGATAAGCATGGGATCCCATCGTCCTATCCCATCCCATCCCATCGTCCCATGGTATGGGATAAGTGGTATGAAGGTCACGTGGGATGGGATTGAATGAGACGACAATTTTGTATGGGACGGAGTGGGAAGGATTTAGATAATCTAGTAAATCTAGTTCGTGCATAATTAACTGAACGCGTCATTTCGAAAAGGGCACGAGTCACACTTTTTTGAAATATCACTTTTTTACGCCATTTTATTCATTGAAGCGTTTTATATATTCCATGCAAAAAGAGTACATGTGTATATACCACAAGTTAAAAACCAAACTTAAAAAGCAATGAATAGGCACGAGTCCTGGACTTATGCCCCTTTCAAGTGAAACGGAACGCTTCTGTCAGATATGACATAACATCACTTTATCGAGAGCCTGCCGAAAATGCTTTTAGACCTAGAAAAAGAGTCTCTGGTGGCAGGAATAGTGAAAATTAAAAACATAATAAAATAAAAAAAGCCAAAATTGCTGGAAAATGATGATTAACTAACTAAATTTTTTGGACAACTGTCTTTTTCGAAATGATCCCTTGATCATTTCGAAAAAGGCATGGCAAAGGCAAGTCCAAAAATTTTAATTAAAAATATCTTGATGAAAATTGTTCTTTTTTAATAATTAAATATTCATGTTTTTTTATTTAAAAACCTCTATATTCAGTTTCTTCGGCATCAATGACTTTTTTAACAAAAAACATATTTTTGTTGATTCTTAAAAGTTTTAATTCAATGACTCATGCCCTTTACGAAATGACGGGTTCAATTGCTTTCATATAAGAATCTTTTTATAATTTGACACAAGTAGGCTTCCAAATACAAATCACTGTATTTTTGTTAGCTATTTCCAGATTTTGTTTTTTTTTTGCAGCGCATATCTTTTTTGTGCAGGCTTTAGATAAGTTTTTCACGACTCGGCGCTGCAGTTTGTCGGTTACCGAATCGCGCTTGCCCAGTTCGGATGATATTTTTCTTTTGTGAAAAAGAAAAGTCCTTTTTATCCTTGACAATGGTGCAGCTTTGTTTTTAACGATTATTTAGAAAATAGACAATAATCCAAAATTAACGTTTATCGTGCCCATACGCAAAATTTTAATAAACGCCCTGCTCAGGAGATTTCTGGGATAATGATGTAGTTCCTGAAAAATCTTCAAATCCGTTTGCGACGAAAAAGAGATACTCATTGTCGTAGAACCGAAAAGAAAGTCTGCTGTATGGGAAAATGGAATGAATGGGACGGGCCGCGCGACCGGGATGGGATGGGATGAATGGGATGGGTCGAAAATTTTACATTTGTGAGATGGGACAGTGAAACGAAAATGTGATTGGATGGGACAGCGCCAGGGATACGTCCCACGGGATGGGATCTGGAGCGAGAAACTCGTCCCATGCTCATCTCTACTTCGTACCCGATTAGTGTGGGGCTCTCTGATCAAGTTCTCCGTGACCAGCATACCCACTAAAACCCTTCCTCTGTACTACACTACACCTGGAAATGCATGGGCATTACTTCAGGTGGGTGATGGTGTTTCTTCTAATTGCTTGCTTTTAATTCTTCTTGTTGTCCTTTTCTCGTCTCGATTTCGTCATTCGTCTTCTGTCGTATTAGCTATGTAGTCGTGTGCTTAACTATTTTTCAGTCCTTTCGTCACATGTCTAGTTGTCCATGTTACCTTCCTTGTGTGTAGTGCGATACTATGGTAGCCTTCCATTCCCTCTCCATTTGTTCTTTTCCCATCATGATTCCGTTTATGTAAGCTTGTACTGCATCCCAGTTATGCTCACTTTCTAACATAACGTCCATGATGTTCTGTTCTTCTGATTGTGTACCGCCTAATGTTTCCGCGAGTCGAGTTCTTTCATTCTATCCAGTCTTGCCAGTCTAGTCTAGTCTGTCTTTTTTTTTCGTAGGAGAGGGGAAAGCATTATTACGGGGTCTTCGTACTATAGATAAGCATGGGATCGTCCTATCCCATTCCATCCCATCGTCCCATGGTATGGGATGAGTGGTATGAAGGTCACGTGGGATGGGATTGGATGGGACGACAATTTTGTATGGGACGGAGTGGGAAGGATTTAGATAATCTAGTAAATCTAGTTCGTGCATAATTAATTGAACCCGCCATTTCGAAAAGGGCACGAGTCACACTTTTTTGAAATATCACTTTTTTACGCCATTTTATTCCTTGAAGCGTTTTATATATTCTATGCAAAAAGAGTACATGTGTATATACCACAAGTCAACTTAAAAAGCAATGAATAGGCACAAGTCTTGGACTTATGCCCCTTTCAAGTGGGGCTCTCTGATTGTGTACAGATGAAGATAGTGTGTTGTGCGTCGTATGGGATATGACCGCAGTATCCCTTTTTCGCAATGTCCCTTTTTTTTAACCGTTCGAGGTATGCGTTGAAGCACCCATGGCCAGTGAGCGCCTGTGTAAGTTGGTAATTCATATGTCCGTGTGACCTGTCGTACCATGCTGTTACGTTAGGGATAGGGCTGTGTGTTAAACGTCTACTACTGTCGCTATCCCATCTTGTCTGTCATCGGTCCATAAGTCTCTTACGCGCTCCTCCTTGGCGGCCGCCTCTCATGCTTTACTTCGTTTTTCGCTCTGTGTTGTTGCAGCTCTTCGTAGACTTCTTGTTTCTCGCGAATCAGTAAGACTATTGGGGGCGTACTTGCAAGTACCAGCGCCGCAGCCTCCGAAATGTTTCTGAACGCTGAAATTACTTTTAGGCCACTTATTCTCTGTACTCCTGTTTGGTTGTTTTTGGTTCCTGTTAAAGTTGTTTTCTCGCTCCTACCTTTTTCATTACGCCGCGTAGAGAATTTTTGAGTGTACTAAAAATCGAATGTTCGGCATGAATCGTACCAGAGCTGTTACTGTAGACGCTGCCTTTTCCGCTGTTTTGGCTATATGATATGTGTACCGCAGACGGTCTGCGGTAACGGTTATCGAGTTAGACGCGAAGGTACCTCAATGACTTCGTGACCTCAATGATTTCGGTAAGGGGATATTTTGCCCTTCCAGCACGAGTTTCGGTGGTGCGAATAGTCTCTTATCCGTGATAAGTATCGCTTCTATTCTGTCATTGCCATTGTCACACATGCCAACTGCCATTGTTAGACCCTGCTCTTTTAACCAATAATTTGCCCGTCGGAGAGTTTCGTTAGTTGCTTTGTTGGTTAGTTCCAATGTGCTTATTTCCTTTGCAGTCACCACCACTGCGGCGTCATATGCGAACTCAACTATTCTCGATGTTCCAGGCAAGTCTAGGTTTAGCAAGCCAGCGTACATAATGTTCCAAATGAATGATGCCAGGACCGATCCTTGTGGGACACCCGCCGTTACATCATATTCTACTTCCCCTTCGTCAGTGTAGTATATCAACCGTCGGTCGCTCAAGTAGCTGTTTATCATCTTTCTCAAGTATTATGGTGTGTCTTGATGCTAATGCCTTCATGATTACATCCCACCTGACTGAATTAAAGGCGTTTTTTACGTCAAGGGTCACTTATGCACAGTAAACTTTCGATTGACGTGTATCAGTTTTGGGTACTGAGTACTTGGGTAGTTGAATACTACTAACTTCTCTGCTCCCTCACTCTGGAAGTCACCTTGTCGCGGTGTGAGGGCTTAGTTTTGCAACAAACCGTTGGACTTTACCGACTGGAGTCTAACTCCGGTCGGAGCGGTTAGCGGAGAGCGAACAACCAAGAACTTCCACGCGCCCTTAAAAAAACCATTAATCCAAGGTGTCATGCGACCCGTGCCGAAGGAACTGCTTGGTGGCCAAGGGCAACCGGCCATCGCTAACGGCGCCTCTATGATACCTGGCGACCTCAGAGAGTATTAGTCTTGTCTGTCTAGTCTTGTCTGTCTAGTCTTGTCTGTCTAGTCTTGTCTGTCTAGTCTTGTCTGTCTAGTCTTGTCTGTCTAGTCTTGTCTGTCTAGTCTTGTCTGTCTAGTCTTGTCTGTCTAGTCTTGTCTGTCTAGTCTTGTCTGTCTAGTCTTATCTGTCTAGTCTTATCTGTCTAGTCTTGTCTGCCTAGTCTTGTCTGCCTAGTCTTGTCGGTCTAGCCTTGTCTGTCTAGTCTTGTCTGTCTAGTCTTGTCTGTCTAGTCTTATCTGTCTAGTCTTGTTTGTCTCGTCTTGTATATCGCCTTGTCTGTCTAGTCTTGTCTGTCTGGTCTTGTCTGTGTAGTCTTGTCTGCCTAGTCTTGTATGTCTAGTCTTGTCTGTCTAGTCTTGTCTGTCTAGTCTTGTCTGTCTAGTCTTGTCTGTCTAGTCTTGTCTGTCTAGTCTTGTCTGTCTAGTCTTGTCTGTCTAGTCTTGTCTGTCTAGTCTTGTCTGTCCAGTCTTGTCTGTCTAGTCTCGTCTGTCTAGTCTTGTCTGTCTAGTCTTGTCTGTCTAGTCTTGTCTGTCTAGTCTTGTCTGTCTACTCTTGTCTGTCTAGTCTTGTCTGTCTAGTCTTGTCTGTCTAGTCTTGTCTGTCTAGTCTTGTCTGTCTAGTCTTTGCTATCTAGTCTTGTCTGTCTAGTCTTGTCTGTGTAATTTTGTCTGTCTAGTCTTGTCTGTCTAGTCTTGTCTGTCTAGTCTTGTCTGTCTAGTCTTGTCTGTCTAGTCTTGTCTGTCTAGTCTTGTCTGTCTAGTCTTGTCTGTCTAGTCTTGTCTGTCTAGTCTTGCCTGTCTAGTCTTGCCTGTCTAGTCTTGCCTGTCTAGTCTTGTCTGTCTAGTCTTGTCTGTCTAGTCTTGTCTGTATAATAATTATTTCATTATCTAAGCAAGTATAGTAAGTAAATTAAGTATTTTACAAATACATTCTAAATGAAATGTGTCGCTGGTAGGAATAGGAAATATAACTCAATTTGTATTACACCTTCAAGAAGAACTCTTCTACTTCGTATGGTTGAATAGTTTCATGCTAATATACGGGGGATTTCTTTCGGTCAGCGTAAGAACATGCCTGGGTAGCTGATACATCTCTTTGTTGTATCTTGTTAGCCGTTCAGTGGGTTTAACAAAATCTATGAAAAGGTGCTTGTGTTTCTTGAGGAACACAATGTTCTCATAGATAAATGTAGCTGTAGTTGTTAGAATGTTCGCTTTACGAAAATGACCTCTGCAGGATTCACGGTAGTACAAATTGAAGAGTACTCGCAGTGCTTGTTTTTGTATCTTGAAGACACACTTGTAGTATATACCATTTCCCCAGAACATAATCCCAAATCTAAGTAGGCTGTGGAAGATGTCAAAATACACCATCCTTAGGACGTCGGTTTCAACATATCGTTGAAGGGATCTCATTGCGAATACTGCCTTGTTCAATTTCTTTGTCACAAAGTTGGTATGTGTAGCCCAGTCCAGGGATTGGTCTATATGAAGTCCGAGGAGCCTTACTGAGTCACTTACTGCTACATACGCGCTCACAATTGATATTTCTTCAGGGTATAGCGACGTATTCCGCTTAGTTTTGAAGATTATTGTTTGAGTTTTTTCTTTGTTTAGTTTAAGTTGTTCTTTGTTTAGTCTATTAGTATCAAACCACATTTTTAACGACTTAGCAGCCCTTTTTGCGTTAGTGGTGATATCGTTGATTGTACTATTTAACAACAATAGGGATGTATCGTCCGCATAATTGATCTTAATGTGATATAAGTTAATTTAAGCGAAAGTAGAGGCCCCATTGTGCTATCTTGTGGAATACCCGTCCTGATCGTACTCGGGGGAGAATGTACAAATCCGTGTGGAGTGCGGATCCTGGTAATTTGTGTCCGATTAGTTACGAATGATGTGATCAACTCCAGCGCGACTCCTCTTATACCATATTTTGCGAGTTTTTCTACTATAGTCCATTTTTTTAAGAATGCAGTACAGGGAAGATAGGGCTTATTTAACCTTGTTCTCTGATTGGCTTAAACCGAGGAGAAGTTTACACCGACGATATTTCTCAACCTTTTCTCTACCCACCTCTCTCTTTTAAAATACATTTACAGTCACTGGCGTAGAATTTGGTGATATGTAATTAAATGAATATAATACTACGAATAATTTCTAAATATAATAGAACGTTAAATTATACTACGACAAATAAGTAATATATTATACAATAATGTTTTATATATAATTTAATATTCAATTTTTAATTTAAAGATAAAAAAATAATTAACTCCAAGTACGCTTTTTTTCGTACGCCAATGGATATTGAGCTGTTAGTTGTCAATGGCTGCCCTGTCAATTCACAATTGTCATCTGATCTGTTTGTATCATTTAGTTTCTTTGCGTTTTTCTCCATTTATTTGTTCGTACTTTATTACTATTGTTGCCATTTGGTGTAGTTAATAGATATTTAATCAAACCATTAAAAAATTACAAATTTTATATTCAAGTAACTATATTTGAATTTAGCGCCAAATTTTGTAACGAGATTTAACATTTGTCATAGTGTAAATCAGGTTTCTAGTTACTGCATTCTTAAAAAAAAGGACTATAGTAGATCATGGTCAACTAAATCGTAAGCCAACGAGAGGTCCATAAGCATTCCAACTGGGATTTTCCGCGACTCAAGATTGTCCATAATACCCTTTATGAACTGGAAGCATGCCGTTTCAATGGATTTCCCTTTTACGAAGCCATGTTGGTGAGGGCTAATTACGTTATGCTTATCACAAAACGTAACAATTCTGGAGCATATAATCCTCTCAAGGATTTTAGAGAAAACTGATAAAATACTTATAGGCCTGTAATTTTCAGTCAAAGACTTATTCCCTGTTTTATGTATAGGAGTGATAATCGCAGTTTTTAGAATTTTTGGAAATTTGCCCACCTCTAAAGCATTGTTTATAATGTGTTGTAAAGGATTTAATATTGCAGGGAGTACATTTTTCAAAGCTATGGAAGGAATCTCATCAATACCCGCACTTTTAGTATTTTTGAGGTTTAAAATAACATCAGCTCATCCTGACAGACCGGCATTAAGAATTACGATTTGTTGTTTAATAGTATGTTGTCTTTATACTGCATAACAGTAACTTTATACTGCACAACAGGCTGTGAATCTGATAGGACTTTAGCTTTGTTCACGAAAAAATTGTTTATATTTGCAGCACGAGTAATAGGCTCAGAATCTAGATTGCAGTATGTGTCCGTTTTCTTCTCAATATCTGTCACTCGTCTGACTATATTCCAAGTAGCTTTCTGTCTATTTGATGCTGTTTCAATTTCCCTTCTCAGAACTCTTCTCTTGTGTCTTTCAATAACTTAATAAAATTTCTACGTAGATTATTATATTCTTGAATGTTGAATTATATTTTGATAAAGTTTGGAGTAGTTTAAGATTCGTTTCCATTTTCTTCAAATATGGGTTGTTGAAAACGCATTTAGATATTTTATTGGTGTGTACGATAACTATAGGAAAGGCCTCGTAGAAGTTTATCCGAAAAATATCCATGAAAACGATCCATTGTCTGTCAATATCGTGATTTCTAATATTAAAAACCTCCTCCCATGTTAAATTTTCCATCAGTTGCCTATGGTGCTCCATGTTTTCTTTATTAAATCGTCTTGTCCATATTGTGTCCGAGACTGACGGGCCAATTTTGCAATTTTGAGTCTTGTCTGTCTAGTCTTGTCCATCTAGTCTTGTCTGTCTAGTCTTGTCTGTCTAGTCTTGTCTGTCTAGTATTGTCTGTCTAGTCTTGTCTGTCTAATCTTGTCTGTCTAGTCTTGTCTGTCTAGTCTTGTCTGTCTAGTCTTGTCTGTCTAGCCTTGTCTGTCTAGTCTTGTCTGTCTAGTCTTGTCTAGTATGTCTAGTCTCTGTACTCTTGCCTGTCTAGTCTTGTCTGAATTATATAGTTCCATATATAATATAATAGTTCCAAACTAATTATATATATATATATATATATATATATATATATATATATATATGGGTTCTGGACTCCTAGGTGGAGCATAGAGCCTCCATAAGCACCCTCCAGCGGACCCTATTCTGGGCCATTGCTTTGACTTCACTCCAAGAGGTTTTCTGGGCTTTTAGTTCATCTAACACTGTTCTCCTCCATGTTTGAGCCGGTCTTCCTCGTCGTCTCGTTCCTTGGGGATTCCAGTCTAGTGCTCCCCTTGCAATGTCGTCTGGTTTTCTTCTTAGAATGTGGCCGATCCATCCCCATTTTCTTTTCTTAATATCGTGCTCTATTGTTTCTTTTCCGCATCTTGCTCATTAGTAATTTTCTGTGGCCAGAAGATTCTGAGGATGATTCGTAGACATTTGTTGGCGAAAACCTGAAGTTTATGTTTTGTGGCATTAGTGTTTTTCCAGGTCTCACATCCATTTAAGAGGATTGCTTTGACGTTTGTTCTATATAAACGCAGCTTGCTCTTTGTTTTTATGATGTTGGACCTCCATATTGTGTTTAGTTGCCTGAATGCAATCTGTGCTTTTTGAATTCTGTTTAGAATGTCTAGGTCTGTTCCGCCCGTCTCGTTGAGAATGCTTCCTAGATACTGAAATTTTTCTACATTCTCAATTGGTTGGTCGTTTATTTGAAACGGTGCGTCGTTGTTTGTCCTATCTTCTGTGCCATGTCTGATAGTAGGGTGAGTTGCCTTTGCATACTTTCATAGGTATGCGAAAAAAGGCAAATGTCGTCTGCGTATTCGAGATCTTTGAGATTAGAGTAAAGAGACCATCGAATACCATCGTTTGGTCTGCAAGACTTTTCCAGGATATAGTCAAGAGCAATGTTAAAAAGCAAGGGAGAGAGCACACATCCTTGCTTCACTCCTGATCTCACTGGAAAAAGGTTGCTATGTGCTCCGCTATGCAGGATACTACATGATACGTCATGGTACAGTTCTCTAATCGTGTCGATGATTTTTGTTGGCACGCCTCTTGTCCGTAGTATCTTCCATATAGCAGAGTGGGATAGGCTGTCAAAAGCACGTTCAAAGTCGATGAAAACAAGATATAGTGGCGATCGCCATTCAACGGATTGTTCTATAATTATTCTTGTTGAATTTATGTGGTCTATGCATGAGCGGTTTGGGCGGAAGCCTGCTTGGTTTGGACGCAGTATGGGTTCGAATGCTTCTGCCAGCCTATGTTGGATTACACTTGCAATAATTTTGTTTATGGTGTTTAACAGCGTTATTCCTCTCCAATTTTTGCATTGCGTTAGGTCTCCTTTCTTTGGCAGTTTGATAATGAGACCATGTTTTATTTCTGCTGGAATTTCTTGGTTTGTCCAGATCCCTTTTATTATTTTTGCAAGTAGAGGTGCAATCCATTTAGGGTCTACCTTGATTAGTTCGGCAGGTATGTTGTCTACCCCTGCCACTTTGTTGTTTTTCAGCTGCTTGATGGTATTTAGTATTTCTGTTTTTGAAGGCGCGTCTATTTTTATATTCAGCTGTTCATATGCATTGTCTTCTGGAGCTATCTCAAGTTCGTCTTCCGTGGGTGAGCTGAGCATATCAGCAAAGTATTCCTTCCACCTATCGAGCTGAGTTTCTGGGGTGGTAAGTGGGCGGTTGTCTTTGCTTCTAACTATATTTGTGGTCTTTGTGTGCTTTTTGGAGAGCTTGTTTGTCAGTGTGTAAAGAGTCCTCGAGTTGTTATTTTTGGCTGCTTCTTCTGCTTGCTCACATATCAGGTCAATCCATATTCGCTTGTCTTTTTTGGCAGATGCTTTAATTTGTTTGCATAGTTGTGTATATCTCCAGATTGCATCATTTTTTGTCATCGAAGTTTTGCACTGGAGTACCAGTTTCTTCTCATCCTTTCTGTCTTGTATAAGTTGCCATGTTTGGTCTGAGATCCAGTCTTTTCGATTTCTTTCCTTTGTGCCTTTGTGTCTTGGCTAAGCCATCCCAAGATGTTATGGGATTTTGGTCTGCATTTTCATGCAGGTTTGTTAGGAAAACTTGTTTGCAGTTTGGTTGGCGCAGTTTGTGTAGGTTGAACTTTACTCCAAACCAATTATATAATACTCTTATTACATAATAGTCCCAAATGATTGTCTAAAATTAATTAAATAGTTACCATTGTGGTTGGGTGATGGTGTAAAGGCTACTGTCCGGATGGACATGCAGCTCGATGTCTCCTCGAACAGTTTTATAAACTCCAGAATAATGCAAGTAGGCAGCATTAGGAAATAATCCAGTCACCAAACACTTACAAATTGCCTCAGAAAACCCTAACGAAAAACAAACATTATCAAAACTAGATAATAAAGTAATTGGTTACAGATTTATAAGAAATATGACACATTAATAATGACTAGCTCAAAACAACAACCAATTTATGAATAGACCTTTTTACAGTTAGTTAAGCGCATGCGCGTCCGCCATTTTTAAGAGGCGGGAATATGAAAATGTTATACGTCAAAAAGTGCCCGAAAAAAAATGGCGGAAATTAACGCATGCGCAGAAACAAATTTAAATTATGAAAAGTTCTATTGACTAAAACATAACTGTTGTCAAAAACCTTATCATCTCAAGAAAAAGGACTAGTATGCGTTTAATTTGAGAAAAATATTGCTTATTAGTAATCTAATTGATCAAAATAAAAATTAATTCATTAATCAAATCATAAAATCAACTAAATTTCAACACAAACAAATGTATTCCAACCCTGTCGCATACTCTTGTAAATGACGTTTCTTACTCAAACAGTCTTAAATTAAAATCGACTAAATCCATTTACCATTGCAAGAAACCAGTGGTACTCCATAATTAATAACCATCTTCTCCAACCGTTTCCTAATCTCGACCACCCTCTTCATGCTCTTGTAATTGATGAAGTTCTTGTGACAGAACCCCTTGTCCATGTTGTTGTTCATGAAGGCGGAATAGACGTTCAAGTACGTGATCAAATCTCCTTCTTCCACTTCAAACTTTCTCTTCTGCACCCTTGCATTGATTGAATTCTGACCCGAAGTGGGTTTTGAAAAAATCACTTCAACTTGTAACATGGAAATTATCGTCAGGATTTCCTCAGAACATCCAAAATCACCTAAATTTTTTACAATATTAATGTACAAATTTAGACAAGACTAGACAATTCTGTCTGGTAAATTATTCTACCTGAACATAATAGAACCTTGGAAAACATGGGGTCCAGAGCAAATTCGGCCATGTTGTACCCCAGGGGTTTCGTTAGTTCCCCTCGTATGTCGATCGCGTCCAAAGCGTAGAGAATTTCCAGCGCGCTCTTCAGATTTTCCGTCGGCGGCGGGCTTGGGAAGTTGAACTCCAGGATGTTGTCGATGCCGAGAGCTTTCAGCTGCAACACCACGTAGGTCAAGTTGGTCCGTGTCATTTCGGGCGGCGTGCATTCCGCCAACTCCTTACCATCTTCTTCAGTAAACAATCTAATAATCAGTATTAATAGCTGCAATGGCTCTTGTTTGAGGCTTGTCTAAACTTGTCTAGTCTTGTCTTGTGTTAGATTTGGAATTGAATTGCCCAAACTCACCCTTCTCAATCTTATATATTCACAACCCCCAAGTACCTGATTTTATGAGGGTATTAGGGCTGGAATGGTTGGGCTTTCCAATAACGGGTAAACTTTTCCTGTGTAATTTTATCTTGTAATCCCGTAAGACTACACTAGACAAGACTAGACCTGATCATTATTTTACCTGTAAGCTTTTCCTGATTTAATCCTTCCAGCTCTGCCAGCTCGTTGATTAGCAGAAGCTTTGCTGATTGGCACCACTACCAAACTGTCGGTATGCGTGTCGTTGTTAAACCATTTTAATTTCACGAATCCACAATCAATTACTAGAACAAAAATAGCAAAAAGGATAAGTTGGATAAAAGACGAGACCAAACAGACAATACTAGACAGACAAGACCAGATAGAAAAGACCTCACAAACAAAACCAGACAGAAACGACCAAACAGACAAGACTAGATAGACAAGGCCTAAGAGACAAAACCAGACGGGCAAGACCAGACAGACAAGAGCAGACAGACAGGACCAGGCAGACAAGACTGGACAAACAAGACGAGACAGACAAAATTAGACAGACAATACCAGACAGACAAGACGAGACAAACAAGACCAGACAGACAAGAACATAGAGACAAGACCATAGAGACAAGGCCACACAGACCAAATTAAACAGAAACGACCAAACAGATGAGACCAGACAAGTAAGACCAGACAGACGAGACCAGACAGATAAGACAAGACATGACAGACACAACTAAACAGACAAGATCAGACAAACAAGACCAGAAAGACAAGACCAAACAGACAAAACCAGACAAACAATACCATACAGACAAGACCAGACAGACAAGACCAGCCAAACAAGACCAGAGAGACAAGACCAGACAGACAAGACCAGACAGACAAAAGCAGACAGACAAGACCAGACAGACAAGACCAGACAGACAAGACCAGACAGAGAAGACCGGAAGCCGGAGAGGGGCTATCTGACTATCAAATTGGCTTCCAAAAGAAAAGCAGCACGGTGGATGTGCTACTTGAGGTCAAAAGGCTGGCCCACGAGGCCAACTCAGGAACCTACCAAACCAGAAAACTCTGAGCGCTGGTGACGCTAGACGTCCAAACTGTCTTAAACTCGGCAACATGGGACGGCATAGTGGAGGCAATCAAAAAAGGAAAAAAGTCACACTGAAAATGATCCAGAATTACCTGTCAGACTGGAAACTCAACCTCGACGACAATGAGAAGTATGAGGTGACGTGCGTGGTGCCCCAGGGATCAGTACTGGGCCCCACTCTATGGAACATCCATTACGACGGGGTTCTTGACATCCCAATGCCACAAAGGGTAACGCTGGCTGGATTCGCAGATGACCTGGGAATGGTTACCAGGCCCCGGACTAAAGAGACACTAGAAATAAACGAGGCACTGGACAGGTTTCATCGCTGGATGGAGTCAAAGAACTGAAATTATCGCCCCACAAGAGAGAACTAGTTATCCTGGTCTGGCAGCGCAAACTGACCCAAATGACAATAGAAATCGTGGGAGCGAGGATTTCATCGTAGGAATCCGTGAAATACCTCGGAGTTCAACTTGGCAGCAACATGAACAACGACGCACGTCAACTGGTTCGCCAAGAAAGCAGATTCCGCACACCGCCCTCACAAGGCTAACGCCCATCGTAGGAGTACCTAGAGCAAGCAAGCGCCGGATACTGTGCTCTGTTGTTAATTCAATACTGATGATAGAAGATGCGGTTAAAATACAGAAATACAAGAACACACTCGATAAGGTGGCAAGGCGGACTATGCTCCGGATTATCAGCGCATATCGCACCGTGTCCACAGAAGCTGCCTGGGTGATATCCAGCTGCCCTCCCATCGACCTCCTCGTCGAAAAGCTAGCTTGCATACACGAAGACGGCAAGATGGAGAAAGCCGAAGCCCACAGACGCCTGCAAAGCAGATGGCAGGCAAGGTGGGAAACGGAAACAGGGAAGGCTACATGAACCAAGCGCATGATTCCTGACCTGCGCCCGTGTGTCAACAGAGAGCATGGCGAAACATACCACGTACTCAGCTGCTTAGCGGACACGGTAGCTTTAGAGCCTACCTACACCGGTTCAAGGTCGCCGAGACAGAGGAGTGCTGGTACTGTGGCCAACCAGATACCGCCGAACGACATGACCAGACAGACAAAACCAGATACACAAGACCAGACAGACAAGACCAGACAGACAAGATCAGACAGACAAAACCAGACAGACAAGTCAAGACAGACAGGACCAGACAGACAAGACCAGACAAACAAGACCAGACAGACAAGATCAGAAAGACAAGACCAAATAGACAAGACCAGACAGACAAGACCAGACAGACAAGACCAGGCAGACAAGACCACATAGACAAGACCAGACAGACAAGACCAGACAGACAAAACCATCCACACAAGACCAGACAAACAAGACCAGACAAACAAAATCTGACGGACAAGACCAGATACACAAGACCTGACAGACAAGACCAGACAGACACGACCAGACAGACAAGACCAGACAGGCGAGACCAGACAGACAAGGCCAGAAAGACAAGACCAGACAGACAAGACCATACAGACAAGATTAAAGACAGAAGATTAGATAGACTAGACTAGACAAACGAAACTAGACTGACAATATTATATATTTACCGTGAACTATTCCTGGTATAGTGACCGACGTTTCGGCTATATTAGTGGCAAGAACGACTTTCCTGCAACCGTCTGGTGCATTCTTAAAAACCCTCAATTGCTCAAACGCCGGGAGTGACCCGTACATGGGCACCACAAACATCTTGTTCGGTTTGTTTTCCTGCTCTATAACGTTCGCGTGTTCCTGCAACAGCCTCGCCGCTCTGTCCACTTCTTCCTGGCCGGTCAGAAAAGCGAGAATGTCACCAGTTTCCTTTGAAGAGTTAATTTTGAGAATAGTGTCCACCGTTCCTTGGACATAACAAGGCACAGGTTCTAGAAATAATCAAACGAACATTAACACTATATTCACCAGTCTCACAACATTGTCGTAGTTACAACGCCAACTTAAATGACCGTTGATGGTGTACATGTCACATATTAGTATAATATACTTTTACACTTAATATTCTTTTTAAAAACACATATAATAGTAACACATTGGCGTCATTACAAATCACACTGTTAATGGCGGTTGACACTACAGTGGAGTCAATGGACCTTTTTACGGTTTCTTAAGCGCAAGCGCGTCCGTCATGTATAAAAGGCGAGAATATGAATTTTTCGGGCACATTTTCTTATTTTCACTGGTTATACGTCAAAAAAGTGCCCGAAATATGGGATATCTGTAGATTATCAAACAGGTTTTTTTATAAACTGTAAAATTTTCAGTCGCTTACGTTCAATTATCACAAAAGTGAAACATTAGCTATTCCTATGCAGACATTTATGTTTCCCATACGAAGATCCAATTTTAAACTATAAAATCACAATCACGGCCAAAAAATCTATAGAATGAATTAAGAAATAGCATTATAGGATTCAATTCCAGGCGACAGAATTTATTATATAATGTTTGAAATGTGTTACATTTATACAAAATGTTGACGAGGCGGAAATTGACGCATGCGCAAAAGAAACTTCAAAAAGGTATGAAAAGTCTATATGTCACTGTTAACACTTTAAAGAACGGTCGCGCGTTAGCGCGGAAAATCAATCTGACTACGAAAGACCGGTCTCGCAAAAGATATCTTTGTAAACAATATCTTCAGAACCATCTCTAAATGTGCAGTCCTAAGCGTATATCTCATATAAGTTCCATAATATAAGATCCTTAAGGTATTAACAATATACTTTTTAATATTTCATATACTGATAGCTAGTCACACCACATTGGCGTCAACTTTTTTTGAATGGTATATGTATGTTTTAAGACCACGTGGATAAAGTTAATAATTTACCATTTATATATAGGATATCGACTGGGTACTGTCGTCCATGAACGGACACAATCGTCGCCGAATCTTTCTTCGAGTCTCCAGTTTCATTTGCATTGAAGAAACTTTGCAATTCCCTCGCATCGACTGTGGCTGACGCCACCACCAACCGTAATTCCTTCCGCCTCTAAAACAAAGTAATAGTCTCACAAGGGGGCCCAACTCGTCATCACCCATTTGGCCCAAACTTACAGCATAGGGCTTGACTATAAATGAAAGTGACGAAAGCGGGAGGAATGATCCAAACTGACAACTCATAAGCCCGCTAAGAGCTCGGGTTCATAGTACAAGGATCGCTGGTTCGATTCCCCGTGGAGACGCTTTTTTTTACAATTTCTAAAATGACCTTAATTTTTTTAAATTAGTTTAAATTAATTAAAAATATAGAAAATCATGCCGAGGAGTCTTCAAAAAGGCAAATCTTTTAACAGTTGTGGGCACATATTTATATGAATCACTAATTTTTCTATATAAAAACAAAAAAGAGTTCAAAGATAGCGAAAATCAGCATGCAATAGAAACACGAAGAAAAAAAACTCACTATATACCACCTATGCATATCCTGACAATGACAGAAAAAGGGCCATATTATTATTAAAAATTAAAAATTAACCGTTGAAGTTAAACAAACAAATAATAAATATTAATACTAATAAAATAATTAAATTGACAAATTAATAATTACAATTAAAAAGTTAAACAATAATAAATAATAATTATAATAAAAGAGTCATTTTAAAAATTGTAAATTAAAAAAAAAGCGTCCCCCCAGGGAATCGAACCAGTGATCCTCGTACTACGAACCTGAGCTCTCACCGCTGCGCTGACCGGCCATTGAAACCGGCTTGGCCATCTGGCCATCCCGCTTGCGTCACTTTCATTTATAGTCAAGCCCTACATATACTATAAATTTGGGCCAAATCGGTGATGACGAGTTGAAAGGGCCCCCTTGTCAATTAAAGTAGTCTTGGTTTGTTAGAGTAGTTGAAGTTTGTTAGATTAGTTTTACTGTTTTAGATTAGCTCTACTCGTCTTTGCTTGTCAGATTAGTCGTAGTTTGTTACACTATTCTTAGTTTATAAATTTAGTCTTTTTTTGTTAAATTAGTTTTATTTTGTTAGTTTAGTCTTAGTTTGTAAGATTAGTCTTAGATTGTTAGATTAGTCATAGTTTGTTAGACTAGACTTAATTTGTAAAATTAGTCTTAGTTTGTTAAATTAGCTTAGTTTGTTAGATTACTACTAGTTTATTAGTGTAGTCTTAGTTTGTTAGTTTAGTCTTTCTTACATTAGTCTTAATTTATTAGATGAGTCTTAGTTGGTTACATATAGATTGGTTGGTTACATATTGGGGTGTAATGTAAGTTCGCCTCCCCATGGTGCACTCTGGATAGAGTTTTATTTCATAAAACGTGAACTAAATGAACTAACAACAGCTGGCAACCACACAATCCTATGGATCTCCTGGTTAAGGTGATGACAATGCCCGAGAATAACTGCGGAGCTGAAAGACAAGTGGGCAAGACAGTGAGCATTCCTGAACCACTAACACATTCAGGAATGCCCATTGAGGTCCTACCGAGGACACCTTAGCAGCTCCTGAACGCAACCGACAATGAAATCGAATACATATATATATATATATATATATATATATATATATATATATATATATATATATATATATCCTATCATATTTTATTTGTATTTCTATCAAAATTGTGATGAGCCATAGGCTAAATAAATAAATAAACAAATAGATATACATTGTAACGAATTACTTATTGTTAGCCTCTTCGCTAATTCTAGCCAGAATTAGTTACATTAGTCTCAATTAGTTATATTATCCTCAATTTCTTGCTCTAGTTTTAAAATATAACAATTGTATTAATCCGTTAGATTTTGGGCGTAGCCTTAAAACAATCAAAGTAATTGTGGGATACTTTCGGTAATAAGATTCAGTTAATTAAAAACAAATGGTATATCTTCCCGTAGAACACCCGGTAATAAATTATTATTAAACTCTTAGTTTCTTTCGAAGTTCTTTTCGTTTGTCACATCAGTTGTAGAAGGTTTATGCCCGCCGTACACACAACGGTCCACCCGAGAGGCCTACCTGTGCAGGTTTGCCTGCGCAGGTAGACCGAAGCGAGTGCGCGAATAGACCTGTGTAGTTTTTTGAACCTGCGCAGGCGACCGGAGCAAGATCGAAAATCAATTCTTTCCACGGTGGACCTGTGCAGGTCATGTCAGTTGTTTCTAGTGCGTTTTGGAATGTAGTGGTTTTGAATGTATTGGTATATAAGTTGTTGGGCTTAGATACGATAGTGAATATTCCTATATTGATTATGCACTTTCCAGATTTTTCACTGTCATCGCAAAAAGAACTGATAGACGGAGAGCCGGCGGCCGCGGAGGTACTATGATATTACTTCAGGCTGGAATTTTGTAAGATGGTTGGGGGAACCATTAAAAAGTGTCATCCGCCAGGATTTTGCTGAAAACCCCTGCAAAGGACAAGTCAGACGTGTCAAAAATGAAAAAAAAAACATGCTAAAACAATGTCATTACCTCCGGCTGAAAATTTGTAGGCTATTTCCGTTGAGTTTATAGATGAGGCATACAAATCGTCAGACGGCTACTAGGTCTCTGTTAAAGGGGTGTCAGACGCCCCCAAACCTGTAAATTTTTTTCCGATTTTTTTTTATTACCTCCGTCTGACGTTGTGACATATTGTTTTAGAGGCCCTCCTGAGCACATTCAATAATTGTCAGACGTTGCCCTTTGAATTCGCGAACCTCCCCCCTATGCCCGGCTGCAACGAACGATTGTGTTTTTGGAAAGAAAAATTTCTTACCTCTGTCTGACGATTTAGAATATTATCTAAGAGGCCTTTTAAAACATAGATAAAAAATGTCAGACGAAAAAAAACCCTGAAAATTGCTCTATAAAGCTGCAATATAGTCGTACCCCGTAAAATTGACCCACTATAATTTTTGATATTCTATTTAATTTTCAAACATTTTATTTGGGTCTTTTACAAAGGGGGTTTAGTGTAGCGACCACGGGCCGCTGCTAATAGATCCTTCCAGGTATGGATTATAAAAGATTCCAAAGCTTTTTTCGGCTTTTATTGCCTCCCAATCGGAATCATCATCAACTACGTCGGGTTCCAGAAGAAGAAGGACTTATGATGCTGTGACTCCATACTTACGGCTATACTACAAAAAACCTAAAGTCGTGGAAGTATTATTGCCATACGACGATGAGCGACGCACAATGACTCCAAATAACTTGAATTTCATACGAGCGCTTGATACAATTTGGATGCTGTCCCACGCTCTCGAAATTCCTCTTACGCCAATGTGGGTTGGCTACAATAGCCAACAATTCGATGATGCGAGCTCGATGCAAAAAATGTCTTATTTAACCCCCATTAATCTATCACCGACAAAATGGGAGGTTGTCCTCGAGACATTATTGCATGTATTGCATGTCTGGACATTGCAAAAGAATTGAATCAGCAATACATCGAAGTGACGTATGATTTGGCGATTGCGAAAATGGCGATGCAAATCCAAGCGACGGAACAAGACACTTTCAGCAATAAATTTATTCATCTTGGGAGCTTCCATATAATGATGGCCTATTTCCACGCGATCGGAATATTTATTGATGAATGTGGCCTGCCTCACGTCATGGTAGACAGCCAGATATTAACCAGTGGATCAGTGGCTGGTTTTGTGGCTGGAAAACATTTTAATCGGTGCAAGCGATTGCACCCCTTAATGACTTTGGGACTTGCTTTTCAAGTCTTTTCTTAGTTACTACGATCGTTCGTATGATGAAGCTCTCATTGATGAAATTGGAAAAATCCAGCAGCAACATCTCTCGAACATCACGTCCTTGAGTTCGGAGGTTCGGCGATTAAATGCTTCAGTTTAATCGCTAAAAGTTTGAGGAATACGAAGCTGATACCAGAAAAGGTAAGACATCACAATTTTATTCGATATATATATATATATATATATATATATATATATATATATATATATATATATATTAATCTTGTAGATCATTATCTGAACTTGACACGAAATATAAGGACGGGAGATTTTGATTTGTTCAAATACACTTTGCCAAGAATCGCAAATCTCTTCTTTAGCTTTAACCAGCAAAACTATTCACGTTGGTTGGTTAAATACCATGATAACCTGTTGAAGATTAATGACGCACATCCTGGGCTTAAAGAATCTTTTCGTAAAGGGAACTTCGGTGTCAGGCGCACCAATAAACCTTTTTCGAGACAGCCCATAGACCTAACGTTGGAGCAAACTATAAACGCAGATGCTGCAAGACGCTTAACAGGGGTGTCCCACTTCACCAATTCCATTAGAGCTCGCCAACGTTGGAACAAAGCCAGGGGATTCGTTCGACCGTCATTTCACACACCTACGAACAAACGGGTTTATACAAAGCACAGGACATATCAGGAGAATTAGAAGCGGGCAAAATTAAAATCAGCCATTCCCAGCTCCAAGCTTTCATGGATACTGTCAAGAAAAAAAGGAATCCATTCCATCCTGATATTGACAAAGACTATTTGTACCACATTCATACTGGAAAATCAGCTTCACCGGAAGTAACGCGCTTCTTGCTCCATATTGAAAGAGAAGGAGAATCATTGCGTACAGCTTCCATTTGGAAATGCTCATCAGATGCTACGCAGTTTGAAAAGGCAATAAAAAGAAACATTGTGCATAATTTCGCATCTACCTTCAAGAAAAAAATTGCGATTGGAGATAAAATTCATGAAGTAAGAATGCAGCGCGATTTTTTTGGGCATTTATTAGCTGCAGCATTGAAAAAAAATTGATCTTGTTAAAATACTTTCTTATCCCTTGACTCCGATGCCTCTGTCGTTATGCCAATGTTGATGGCACGATATGCAAAACGGACAAATCAGCTTTGATGAAAGCATTGATGAAGGAAGTGAAAGACAATTCAACACCAGAGCACGTCGACGTCATGATTTTGGACGGATTTTTTATTTTATATTTGTTGAAGGACCTTCCTGCAAGCTTTGGGAATGTTGCAAAAAAAGTTCTGCAAATGTTAACGAATAATCATGCCGAAAGAGTCGATGTAGTCTTTGATCCTATAGGTACTTCCATCCATCCATCCATCCATCCATCAAAGAATTCGAGCATGAATTGCGTGATCCAGCTCGGCCAGTTATGAAATTTCAGAACCTAAACAAGTACGGCCAGTTGACTTCTCCAAAGAACTACGGAGCAATCATTTCAAAGAAGCATTGGTTAAATTTTTCATAGAACACTGGATGGATGATACGTTTGTACTTTTCTTGAGAAACAAAACTCTGAACGTAAATTACGACAATTGTTACTCCTTCCAGGTTGTCGATGAGAAAATCCAACGTTCCATTGATACAAATTTGTCTTGTGTTTTGCACAAAGAGACTGATACCAAAATTATACATCATGTATCAAAAATTGAAATCGACTCCAATATTATAATTCGTAGCTCGGACACAGATGTACTCATAATATTGTTGGGCAACATGAATAAAGTGAAAGAATCTCTCGCAAACATCTCGCAATATATGGATGCTCACTGGAGTTGGAAGTTCGCAGCAACACATCAATGTGACTGAATTGTATCGTAACTTGGGGGTGTAACTTTGTCGAGCTTTAACGGGCTTGCATGCTTTTACGGAATGTGATTATAACCCAGCCTTTTATGGGAAAGGGAAGGATCAAGACGTGGAAAATTTTGAAAAAATCTCCCGAGTTTCAAAAAGCTTTTGAAAACTTAGGAGACAATGACGTCACTGCGGATTCTTAATAAATGTATTTTTTTTTAAATAGCGTCAGTCATGTACCTACCTATTCCAGAAATCTTTCATGTAAAAAAAGTTACCCTTCATAGTGGTTTATAGAATACGATAATCTCAATATTTTTTTTTACGGCAGAATTAATGTTTCCATTTTATTTAGATATAAAATTATAGTTTTCGTGGGCGTGTTAAAAAATTTCAGCTCCATATGAACTGTTTCTCCTTGTAAAGAACCCAACATGTAGTTCAAGTAATTTAAAAAAATGAATTGATTTCATGAAATTACAGAGGGGTCTGACGTTCAAAGCTTCATAGATCAATTTTTTAGAGGATTTATGTCTGACATTTTTTATCTCTGCTTAAAAGGGCCTCTTAGATAATATATTAAATCACACAGTGGTAAGAAATTTATTTTTCCAAAAACACAATCGTTCGTTGCGGTCGGGCAGGAAGTTCGCGGATTCATAGGGCAAGTTTGCAGCATGTTTTTCGTCTGACGATTATTAAATGTGCTCAGGAGGGCCTCTAAAACAATATGTCACAACGTCAGACGGAGGTAATGAAAAATTTTTTTTTCAAAAAAATTTACAGATTTGGGGGGCGTCTGACGCCCCTTTAACAGAGACCTAGCCGTCTGACGATTTGTATGCCTCATCTATAACCTCCACAGAACTAGCCTACATATTTTCAGCCGGAGGTAATAACATTTTTTTAGCATGTTTTTTTTCATTTTTGACACGTCTGACGTGTCTTTTGCAGGGGTTTTCAGAAATGGCACTTTTCAATAGTTCCCCCAACCATCTTACAAAATTCCAGCCTGAGGTAATATCATAGTACCTCCGCGGCCGCCGGCTCTTAGTCTATGAAGACCGCGGATTACCGGAACGTACTCCATACACGCTACCGACGTCCGGTTGACCTGCACAAGTAACCTCTCCGGTAGACCGTAGCGTGTATGGCGTACTTTAGCCTCAATTTGTTTGAAAGGTATTTATTTTGAGCATTAGTTTTAGTGCATTAGACAATATAGATTTAAACTGATCTTAGACTCTTGATTACAAAGTTAGTTACAATTTACCTTTAACACTTTCTTCATTAATCCCATCAAGATGTCTGTATACAAGGTGCGCTCGTGTACCTCATCCAACATTATCACCGAATAAGTCTTCAACAGCGGATCAGACATCATTTCTCGTAACAAAATCCCTTCAGTCATGTACTAAAAACCAATAAGTATTAATAAACTAGTCTAGACTCAACAATCAAGTCTAATATGGGTATCTATTGCAGATCAGACATCATTTCTCAGAACAACCCTGGGAAAAGAGTCTAACCGAAGTGTTGGTAATGCGTCAACGAAGTGTCAGAGCCGTGACTTTTGGAACACTGACATTTTCAAAAAATTACTCTTTGGGACTGGCTATTTTGGGGTCCCCCAATGTGTCGGGTCCAAACATTTGTCTTTCTTGCCTAGTGGGTTCCGCGCCATTGTATATCCACTACTATGTTTCCGCTTTTATCTTTTATGAAGCCCTTTTGTTTTTCCTTTCTGCTCCTGTGACTTTTAATAACATGCTATAATTTTTTATAAAATTTTATAAAAATTTAATAAAATAATAGATAAGTAATAATAGTAAGTAATTTTTTTTAAATAAAATTTGTGTAATTTCAAACTGGTTTTAATAAATGCAGATTTTCAGATTATAATAAATGAAGATTCCGCCTAGTCAATTAATTATATCAATGTTAAATTGTTCAATGTTACCTTGATCCTTGGTTGGGTGACGCAAGCGTCGAATCGGACGGCGTAACCGACTTGGTCTGCTTGCACTAAACTCCCCGTCTCGTCTGCCACCCTATTAGCTAAGGAAATTGCCGCAACCCTTCGCGGTTCACAAATCCCAACAGTCCCCGGCCATTCCGCTTCAATCAAATACTACACAGATAAAAGAAAATAGACAGAAATCGACGGATTTTAGTATTTAGTTCATTTATCTTAATTAATTTATTGAAGGGCAAGTAAATACTTAGCGTTCAGATCAAGCATTTTATTAAAAAAAATAGTTCACCACTTAATGGAACACCCTAACTATATATATATATATATATATATATATATATATATATATATATATATATATATATATATATATATATATATATAAATATATATATATATATATATATATATATATATATACTTTAATATACCTTTTCAACCCAAACTATACCGAGGTCCACAAAAATTCCTAATTGTCCCGGCGAAAGGTTTTTTTTTTGTAAATTACTTTACTGCAAGCTGTAAAGCAGGAACAACAACCAAATTCGCTGCCCAGATTTTATAAGAAAACATAGTTAAAAAAGGTTCTTAGCATAAATAAGTTGTTTGATAAAGAAGCAAAAGCTTTACGAGTCTGGGTGACAAATGAAGAATGTCCTGTTTTTAAGGGTTCCATTGTCAACCAGTTCCGTTGTCAAGTCTGTCCGCAGTTTAGCTCAGAGACTATTAGAAATATAAAGCTGTAATTTGGCATGGATATACAAATTAGTCACGCCAACAAAGTGGTAGAATAAAATCTTGAAAAAATCTTTTTTTTAATGTACCTCCTTTACACGTAAAGTTTGGACTTTTTTTCTCTTCCACCCCATGGTGTGGGGTGTCGTTGGATAGGCCTTTCAAAAATAATACAGGTTTGTGAAAACAATATTTCGATTAAGGGATCCGTTTGTGAACTTGTAAAGCTTTAAAGTGCTACATTTTGTTGTGTTAAGTCAAGTCCCCTCACTGCCAGCTAAATGGCTGTTTCTGGATATGTGAAAAAAATCACAATAGTAGTATATATAACGAAGTTAAAAGGAAAAGTATCACAGCTAAGTAGGCTGGTTGGCTAAGTTGGTTTACGAGTTATAGTCGACAAAATTATAAAATATAACAAATCGAGCGGCAGCCACTTCATTTATACAATATATTATTGGTTATACTACACGTCTCTTCTCGATGATAATTTGTAGTAATGCTCGTTATTGCTGACATTTCACACTTTTTAGAGTTTGAAATTTGGCGCCTAGGCTGGTGTGGACGGGCACGGCTGGCCCTCTACAGTCAAATTTGTTCGTTATGTTTGACGTTTCACACGTACTGAGTACTCTAAGTGCAAAAAATTACCAAATCTAAATAAGAATAAGAGGTTTATAATGTCAGGAAATAAGAAGAGAAAATCATGTTCGCAATCACGAAAAGCGATAGGAAGAAACAAAAAAACGGATGAGACTGGAAGAAATAGAAAAACAGATCGATAACCTCAAAAAAGTCGTTTGTAAACTGTCAAAATTAAATAAAACCACTGATAAAAATCAGAATAAAAATGCAGGTTTCATATATAAAGTGTTTAGACATAAAACGTATGTTTTATGCATGTTATGCATGTTATGCATATATGTTTTTTTGTACAAAAACAACATGTACAAAGAACTGTCTATATGACAAACTGGGACTTGGTGGAGAATATGGGTCTATTGAAGCTTAGTGTTATGTATATATACGACAAACTGTCTATATGACAAACTATTTACGTGACAAACTGTCCATACGACAAACTGTCCGTATAACAATAAAGATATATGAGTTTCCACATGAAACCAGTATCACATAAAAAGTATTTAGCCTTTATCCTAGACACATATTTAAAAAATGTTTATGGGTGTTGATTCATTCACACTTAAGTATGTGTTTGTCCAAAAACAACATGTACAGCAACTGTCTATATGACAAACTGTCCATACGACAAACTGTTTATATGACAAACTGTTTATACAACAAACTGTCCATACGACAAACTGGTTGTATAACAATAAAGATATATGAGTTTCCACACGAAACCAGTATCACATAAAAAGTATTTAGCCTCCATACGAGACACTTAAAAAAATCTTAAGTGTGTTGATTCATTCACACTTAAGTATGTTTTTTCTGCAAAGACAACATGTACAAAAACTGTCTATATGACAAACTATCCATACGACAAACTGTCTATATGACAAACTGTTTATATGACAAACTGTCCATATGACAAACTGTCTATAACAAAAAGATATATGAGTTTAAGTACGAAACCAGTATCACATAGAAAGTTTTAGCAACCTTACGAGACACTTAATTAAAAAATGCTTAAGTGTGGTGATTCATTCACACTTAAATATCTTCTTGTGTAAAATCAACATGTACGAAAAACTGTCTATATGACAAACTGTTGATACGACAAACTGTTCATACGACTAACAAAACTGTATAACAACAAAAAAGATATATGAGTTTCCATATATGAAACCGGTATCACATTTTTTTTAGCCACAGATACGAGACACTTACTTAAAAAATCTTTAAATGTGGTGATTCATTCACTCTTAAGTATGTCTTTGTACAGAAATAACATGTACAAAGAGCTGTCTATATGACAAACTGTCCATAGGACAAACTGTCTATATGACAAACTGTCTATAGGACAAACTATCTATATGAAAAATTGTCCATATGACAAACTGTCCAAATGACAAACTGTCTGTACAACAAACTGTCTATAAAACAAACTGTCCATATGACTAACAGTACATAGGTCAAACTGTCTATTAGACGAAGTTACAAAAATACTTACAATAAAGGTCCATATTATAAAATAATTTCTTTTTCTAGAAGAAAATCTGGATAAAATGTTGATTCAGGTAATCTCATCCAAAAATACCCAAAAAATAAAAATGGCTGCAGGAAGGCTATCCACAGAAACTTAAAAAAAATAATTCAAGCCCAGACCTCAATGAAAGAGGTACAATACGACAAAAGCATCTAGTTGGTCATCAAAATCGCCAGCAGCCCCTAGGGAAGTAGATGAGGTAAAGGAACCATCAGGTTGTCTAAAATACTTTACCCAAAACTGGGAATAAATTACCAAGGATAAATTTTTCCTAGATTGTCTGAAGAGGTATAAAATACCTTTCAAGGAAATCCATATCAAACAAAACCACTAACAGACCAAAATTGGGTTTTTTGAATGTTTAAATTGTTTTAAATTAAATGTTTAGTTTAAAAATGGTATTATAAAAATGAAGCATAAAATAAATAAGCTTTTAGCTAAAAATCTAATAGAGCCTTATCAAAATGAAGATAATGAATTCAATTCCTCTTTCTTCTTAGTTGACAAGTCAGATGGCTCCAGTAGATTTATTATTAATTTCAAAAATCTAAACACATTTATCGATACTATCCATTTTAAAATGGAAGGTATTAAGTCCACCAAACACGTAATATCTATTAAACATATATGTGTTCAATAGATCTAAAAGGCATTTACTACTTTATTCCTATTTTAAAAATTTTAATTCAAGAGGCAGCTCTTCCAGTTTACTTGCCGTACCTTTGGTTTATACAAAACTTATGAAACCAGTTATGAAAAAAAAAAATTAGACAACTAGGTACTTTATCAATTATTTACATTGATGATCTATTAATCATGCGAAATCTGTATGAATCCTGTGAAAATTCATCAAATTTGGTGAAAAATATATTGGAACAATTGGGCTTTGTCATAAACCACCAAAAAAGTACACAAACATCTAGTCAGAAATGCAAATACTTGTCTATAATTTTAGACCCGAGTTAACAGACACTGCAGCTTTCACAGCAGTGACATATGAATGAATCCATGTACTGTAAATGACTAGAAAGGCAAAAGTATCTAGCCTTAATTTTAAGTGACAACGACTACCACGGTAGAAATTATGTTAATAAAGTAATAATGGAAGAACTGTATTGGTGGAAAATAAATACATAAGGTTCTAACCTAATTATAACACTTCAGTTTAAACTTGAGATATCTTCAGATGCATCACTCATGGTATCTTGACGAAAGAGGAAAGAAAGTTGATCATAATCTATCTACAACTATTAGCAGCGTTCTTTGGTCTAAGATGTTTCAAAAACAAAGTATCAGACGGCAAAATTCTCTTAAGAATTGATACTTACACACTTAAGGCCTTAGGCCACCCTAGAATTTTCGAAAAATAATTTTTTTTTTAAATTCCAAATGGTACCTTAGGACCTCAAAAATGATGTCCCAGAAGATTATGGCCGGGAAAAACCTTTAGGTACTCGGTTTTCGAATTTTAGTACAAGGCCATCTGGTCCGCAGCGAGCCCCTTTTGTGAGCGCTAGGGGGAAGGTACGTTAGGGGACTAGAGCAGGTATACGGCAGATGTTATTGAAAATATTTATTTCCTGACTAGTCTAGACGAGTTTATCCTTGTCGAACGTCTCTTTTAGTTAGTTGGGCACAGCCAAGCATTTGTGAAGGACGCTAGTCGACGAACACTTGTTTTCCTCGATATTTCTGTGAACTTCCATTTCTTTTTCCCTGTATAATTATTGAATTTTTACAATGAGTGATAAAGTAGTGTACAGTGCGAAGAAAGGAATAAAAACGTCGTTTTGCAATACAAAGAGACCAAAAATATCTCGAAGAAGACCATTGAATCGCCATGAGCTAGAAGCACCAGACGACTTCAATGCCAGTACATCGGCAAACAAACTAAAGCAATCGGAATATTTATATGATATTGAAGTGGATCCAACGTTTGGATATCGTATAATTTACTTTATCGCAGTATTTTCAGCTATTTCGAACGCTGTCGTTTGTAAGATATGCCAATCGGAAGTGAAATTTACTGAAAGCAGTAAGCGTGGTTTGGGATTCAAACTAGCAGTGTCCTGTGAGAATTGTGAAAAGACTGAGATACCGAGTTGTCCACTTTTTGAGAAAGGCTACGAAATCAATCGTAGAATCATAATTGCCATGCGATTGCTTGGAGTTGGTTGGCACGGAATAAGAAAATTCTGTGCATTAATGGAATTACCTCGGCCTACCTTTCACTCATTCTACGATAAGATTGTCAAAAAAATGAGCTCTGCAACCAATATAGTTTGCAAGAACAGTATGATGAGAGCTGCGGAAGAAGAGAAAACCGTATCTATTGAAAATGGAGAAAATGGATAGTAGTATCAGGCGATGGCTCGTGGAGAAAACGTGGATTTACGTCTTTGTATGGGATAACGACTCTTATTGGCTATAACGGTGGAAAAATCGTTGTTTGTGTAGTGAAATAAAAAAACTGTAAGGCGTGTGAATATTGGTCTAAAAAAAAAGATACCGAAGAATATATGCAGTGGGCAGAAAATCATGCAGAAGAATGCGCTGTGAATCACGATGGATCGGCAGGAAAAATGGAAGTCGATTCAGTTGTTGAGATGTTTCGCCGCTCTGAAACTTTGCACCAGTTCAAATTGTACAAACACACCAATACATTGGTGACGGTGATTCTAAGACTTTCAAAGGCATTACAGATGCTAAGCCGTATGAGGATTTCACAGTACTCAAGAAAGAGTGCATAGATCACGTGCAAAAGCGAATGGGCACCCGACTACGTAATTTGAAAAAGAAGACAAAAGGTCTCAGTGGAAGGGGCAAATTGACTGGGAAACTTATAGACGAGCTATCTATTTATTATGGATTAGCGATTCGTAGAAACAGTGATTCAGTTAAGAACATGAGAAGCAGTATATGGGCTACACTGGATCACAAATTATCTACTGATGATAAACCGCAGCACGACAAATGTCTTATTGGAGAGGATTCATGGTGCTCATGGCAAAACGCTAAAGCTACAAATACTTTGGCTGAGTACGAACATAAGCCAGCTCTTGCAATTGAAGTCTATGAAGCTATCAAACCAATCTATGAAGAACTGACCAGTGAAGATCTTCTAACTCGGTGCATCGGTGATTACACAAAAACAATAATGAAAGCTTCAATTCCACTGTGTGGGCATTGGCCCCGAAATCCATTTCGAGTGGTAAAACAATCTTGGATGTAGCCACGGATATTGCAGTTTGTGTGTTCAATGACGGGTTTGTTTCAATTTTGCACATAATCAAAGCAATGAACTTGGAAATCGGCCCGAACAACTACGAAATGTGCCTGGAGATCGACAAACAGCGCATAAAGCTTGCAGAAAGATCGCTGTCCGACCGGGTAAGAGGCAAGAATCGCTTCAAGATCAAGCAGAAAAGAAATGCAAGAGCAGGAAGATAATTTGGAAGGCCAATTGTATGGTGCAGGCATCGCAAATTAAAGGTATTGTAAAATTATTCATGATTTTCTACTACTCAAAACTTTAAACGCGTTTATCTCAATACGGGTTTTTTCAAGTTGGCCGGACTCGTAACTCAAGCAAGTTTCAACCGATTAACTTGAAATTTTGAAAATATCTTGAAATATACATTGTCTATGGAAGTACGTAGGATTTTTTTTTTATTGCGTAGTTCATTTGTTATTAACAATTATCTGACAATTTTTCAGGCAAGTTTTCACTTTTCACTTTAGAAGGGCGCCATTTGGCCAAAAATCAATATATCGCAAAAATCCTACGTACTTCTATAGCAATTACAAATTCATTTGCTCATTATTATTTTAAAAATTACAGGAGCTGTTAGTCCGGCCGTGGACCCCGAAAAAAATGACGTCGTCGCAAAAACGCTGCACAGCCGCCATTTTGTAATAAATCGCTTCAAAAAAATTATTGTAAGCAGTCACTGATATAGATAATAAAATCGCGTATCTTTATCTCGATTTATTTTGTAGATTTCTGAAAAAAAAAAAAAAGCCTATTTTTTGCAGCCTCTAGGGTGGCCTAAGGCCTTAAAAGCATTAGCAATGGTGCGAGAGGAGAAAAATCTGGATTTACGCGTCATACATCCCGTCAGTTATAAAAAGTTTGTAATTTTCTCAATTGACCTTTTTACATCAAAGTTGAATCGAAAATATCCTAGATTTTGTTCTCGCTTCCCAGATCCAAACGCGATGACAGTAGATGATGCATTTACTATTAGGTGAACCAATGAAAAATATATGTTTTTTCTTCCTTTCGCACTTACCCTTAGAACTCTATATAAAATAATAACTGCGAAAAATAATAACTGATAAAGCTTAGAGAACAGTCGTGGTACCATTGTGGTCACCCAAGCCCTGGTACCCGACCTTCAAATCACTGCTTACCGAATCGCCTTTAGTTTTTAAACCTCACAAAAATTATTATTGTCTCCTTCCAAGCAAGAAATACATCCACAGGCACACAAACTTTCATTGGTGGCAGAACTTGTCCGCAAAGCGTCCCTAAGTAAAGGAATAAATGATGCATCAACAGAAAGAAATCATGATCGAGTCCATAACACCATCGCACTCAAATAATACCAAGGTGCCTTAAAACTATGGTGGAAATTTTCTACATCAAACAATATTCCAATATTTAATGCAAGTACAGTAAATATACTATAATACGTTTTCTAACGGAAACATTCGAAAACGGAGCAAGCTATGGGACTTTGAACTGCATCAGATCAGCTATATCACTCATCTATACTCAAGATCTGGGTAAGGATAAACAGCTGTCCCGATTCTTCAGGGGAATGTTTCAAGAACGACCTACAAGATTTAAATATACAAATAGAGGACACAACACCAGTCTTGAAGGACTTGGCCTGATCGAATCAGCTAAAAGTAGCTAAAAGCAGCTAAAGGGTGCAGCAGAAAAAGTATCAACTATGCTTATTTCATCTACAGCACAGCAAACTATTGCACAAATTAATATAAAAAAAAATCCATGGACAAATAGAAAATAACAATAAAAATACCAGACCTGATAAAAATGTCCAAGCCAGGAAGAAATAAGCCAGAGCTTATACTACCTTTTTATAAAGAAAAACCTGGGCAATGTGGCGTTACAGCTGTAATTCACTACTTGAATATGATAAAACACCTAAGAAATGAGCAAAACAACAAATTACTCATATCAAACATCAAGCCATACAAAAACGCAACTTCTCAAACGATTGGTCACTGGGAAAAATCCTTGCTGTCTAAAGCAGGCAATGATACAAATCAGTTCACAGCACATAGTACAAAATATGCTGCGGTATGAGTGGCTGGTTTTAGAAATAGTGTCGATATAGACACAAGACGTACTACTGGTTGGCCTCGATGGTCACAAACCTTCGCAAAACTTTACAATCGCCCGATTCAAGATAATAACGATACGTTCGCAAAATCTGTATTATCTAACGCACGGTAACTCTTTTTTTATGATTTGCAGTCATGTAACATGATAAATGAATGAGTTTTCTTATACGCTAAAAATCTACAAATTACCATCGAGAACGAGACGTGTAGTATAATTGAAAGATCAAACGAGGCGAAGTTCGATCGTGATTATACGAAACGTCTCGTTCGAAGATGATCAATCTCCCTCCCTAAATGTACCCGTTAAAAACATACCCAAGATCATCTTGCAGGGAAAACTCAACTACAAAAATCACTAAAAATATGACTGTACAGGGCCGGCCATGCGCCGTCCACGTCAGCCTAGGCGCCCAATTTCAAACTCTAAAAAGTGTGAAATGTCAGCAATGAGGAGCATTACTACAAATTATCATCTTCGAACAAGACGTTTCGTATAATCACGATCGAACTTCGCCCGCCTTCGGCGGCAATATATCTACACAAAAGCAATATATCTACACAATTTATTTATTTTGTGATTAAAAAAGGTTCTTACAAAATTTGATTTTCATAGACATACGATTTGAAATGTTAGATAAACAACAATGATGCCAGAGTTTGCAAAGTTTTTAATACAAAAAGAAATGGACAGGATGTAATTAAATTGGTAGAATAAATTTATTTTGTAGATAAAAAAGTTCTTGCAAAATTTAAGATAAAATTGTAAATTTTAGAAAAATTGCAGTTTTACGAAAAACGAGAATTAGTCAAATGTGTCTGGAATAAAAAGAGTGCATAGAGATTTGCAAAATTAATTTGAAAGTTTTAAAAGTTTTTTTGAAAAATTCTACTTTCAATTTTTTTACGAGGAATTTTTCTTGCGATAAATCTTGATCCATTATTTTTACGGTTAAACATTAAAAGTAATGATTTTTATGCCCAGTCATAAAAGTGACATATTAACTTTGCAAGTCACCAAAGAGGTTATTTTAAAGACGCTTGGAAATATTGTTTGGGGAAAGTTTGATTATGTGTTAAACAAACATTTTTTTAAAGTTTTATATAAAGCTGTGTTTTTTATTGAGCTCAAACACTATGCCAATAAAATATTTCTTATGTATCAACAAATCTTTAGTTTTCTTTCTTTTATACATCAGTTTATATAATATATATTAGATTAACAAATATATTTTACAAATCAACAAACGATAAAAATAGTTACAAACGGTAAATTTAATTTGTTCTATTTAGACAGGTATGACTTCTTCTTTGAATACATCACATGTACAACACAATTTATAAAATACAAAAAAATGGCAAGACATCGAAATTAACAGTTTATTTCTCTAAATTTTATAAAATATATCCAAAGGAATTTATTATAGTTTGCGGTAAATGAATTTTTTAACATCCGAAATGTGAATTTCCGTTATGCAAATCGCGCTGACCAAAACACCGAAGCCTACATACCTGATGCATCTCAACATCTCCCACAACTTATCACAAAATACAGCCAGCAACAAACAGTGTATCAAATTGTGTACATTAATAATCCTCCAAATCCAAGCGACGCCGAAAAACACGGAACTTTGGTAAACGACAGTCTGTTTATTATAGGTAGCCAAATCAACGTTGTTACTCTCCAGCAAGTCTTGATAAAGATCAATGTAGCGATTCCAAGCCGCAGAACTAACGATGAGTTGCAAGGAGAAGCAACAAATCACTCTAGCTACTTTCTTTGTGGTCACTTTGGCTTTATAAACGACCCCATTGTTCTCCTTTTCATTAGGACTAACGGAAGTCGGTAGCTGCATGTATCCTCGACGGGGTGGATTATTTTTAAGGAAAACCAACACTCCAATCATCAAAGCGATACACCCTAACCCGTCACAAATCCCATCTATGTAATAACCACTACTTCCCACCTCTGACCGTTCACCCTTAATATGCTTCCTAGCTCTAGCTACATGCCCATCCATATCATCCAAGAATGTACGAACTTCAAATAAAACAACTCCAATCCTTCTATAAGATAAACTATCACTCGAAATGCATTTCGCACTTAAAATTGCGACGAAGACGTGAAAGTAACTGATTAGATTAGGGGTAATCCACAAGACATCGTCTATTTTAAATAAATTATCGACTATAATAGCAAACGGTGAGAAGAGGTAATGGTTAGTATGGTCTAGAAGTAGCGCTTTAACAGTGACATCACACAGTGGGGAAATATCACAACCCAACCAACTGAGCTCACTGTAACTAGTTGTAAGATTATCGTAAACACTTCCTCTATCTATCGGATAATTTTGTACTCTCATATATAAGTTAACATCCATAAATAAATACCATATCAGTAGTAATACTAGTAACGTTAATAACAGTTTACTAATTTGTGAAGACGGCCCAATCATCATTAACTAGTTATAATTCAATAAATTGCGTTTTTGGTGTTGTTGTAAATTAGGCCGTAAGCAACTTACAATAACATCGGACGGTTTCTCAGTCTCAAAAATTATATTTAACTAAGTTTTTCTTTAACAAACATTAACTGGCGAAACGGAGGCGCTTTTAACCTGAAATTAAAAAAATAAAATCGTTTTAATCCAGAGCATTCAGTACCCAACAGTTTAATAAATTTTTCTACTTACATCCCTACACAACGAAATACAATGTTTGTTTTGGACTGAAACAGAGTGTCGTCGATGTCGTTAACATCGGCCGCAATTAAAATCTAATTGTGGTTTGACATGGAATTATTTTCGGTTAGTTTCTTTTTGGGGAAATTGGTCGACCGAACTAGCGAGGTTGATTAATGGCGGTTACACTTTTTTTTCCGTTATCAGTGAAATAATATCTACAGTGTATGTATGGCGTGAATTATTGATAAAATCAAGGACTCGGATATAATAATTCCGTTAATTTTTTTTTGATTAAAAATTTATGTATCATGCATCATTCATAATAATATTTTTTTATTGACTAAACAAATATTTACTTTAATTTATTGAGTTTGATCAAAAAGACCACGCAGTTTTGTTACCTTCAAAATTATTTACTTTTAACGACTTCTTTAGAAAAACAATTAAAAAACATTAAAATCGTGTATAAAGGGTGTCCAAATTTGACGTCCCTATTTCAATTTCATAAGACTTCTATTAGTAGCGGTTGAACGTTGTACTCCACCGACGACACGTGCCAGAAGTGGCATACAAACAAATTTCCGAATCGCCGAATTATCTCGACTGTGAACTACCTATGAAACAAAACACGCGAGGTTGTTTTAAATGCATTACAGAACCATTGATATGTTTAAAGTTGTGTCAATGATGACAGATAGGGCATTGTTTATCGAAGCTATTACGAGCCCATTTACATTACATTATCTACTATGAGGCATTGTTTAAGAAGATAAGATTCACAAATTTATATTTGTAAGAAATAATTACAGCTGTGATAAAATAATGAATTGAATACTACAACATTTTCCACATATTTTTGTTGGATGAGTGCTTAGGCTGCCGAGTAGAGAAAAATGCTTTAGAAGATTTGACGATTACTTTGATGAAAAGGTAAACAAAGTATAATCATATAGAGGGTGTTTACGGTCTTGTGATTTTAAGGGGTTATTTTCAAGGGGTAAACATCTTAAAAGCTTAACCTTTGTTAAAGTTATGTAAACCTTATATAAACATGTAAACCTTAAAATGTCTTGACTAAAGTTGCAGGATAATATAGAGAATACGGGATCCTTTGAAACTTGGGGTTGCGGACTTTTTACCTGGTGTAACTGTTGTAAATCGTCTTTGGCACTATTTAACTAGAATCGGAAAGCAAAAGTCAAGCTTCTACGTTGTCTGGTTCAATAATTATTCGTGATTTTGTTTTTATAATAAGAGTTATTTCGAGAGATCGAACAGCTAAATTAATCACAAAAGATAAAGACATAAGGTTCCAAGACAAATCCACACAAAAACCCAAATCATTTCGGAAAAAGAGAGGAAAAGAAGATCAGAAAGAATGAAGAAATACTGGGCACTAAGAAAAGAAGAACAGAAATGATTGATTCAACGAACCCCAAAGAGGTCGAAACGAAAAAAAAGAGGGAGATATTACTGCTAACATTTAGATAAATTACCAGTGATTTTTTTTTTAAGTACTGACTTTCGTACATTTGTACTCCGTCAAACAGGCGTGTCAGCCACAGGGGAGCAAAACTTGTACAGTTGATGAATCAAACACCACAAACCAGAATAGTGTGTATCACTTTGAACAGTTTTTATGACACAATAAAACTAGGGACTTATTTTTCAAACATCCTGTATATACTTTGATGATCCCGTCAAACGTGCCAGCTGCAAGGGAGCAAAACTTGGACAGTTGATGAATCAAACACCACAAGCTAGAATAGTGTGTATCACTTTGAACAGTTTCTATGACACAATAAAACTAGGGACTTTTTTTCAAACACCCTGTATATGCTTTGATGAAATTAAGATATACAAAGTGTGATCAAAACATTCGTGCAATGCCTTAATTTACAATACATTTTTTATTTATTTATCAATTCTTATCTCCGTCTGATATAAATCGATTGCATCAGTCAGTTTTCAAAACACTCGAACGCTTTAGTATATCGTTGAGCTCCTCTAGCGATCTTATTATCATATCCAATTGCCTTTTTTATATGATTTTTCATCTTTTATTATTTAAATACAAAATATTTATAAATATTTCAAGGGTTGATGGTAGTTATCATCACTATCCTTAATCACTGTCAATCTCTTCTTCGTGACTGGTTCGTTGAAACTTTCAAAATTATTTGTGCCAATTCCATATTTGAAGTTTAATTTGAAGTTTTAATATTAATTCCATTTTGAAGAACATTTACACCCCGAGGAGATTTCGTAATGAAATCCATTATTATTATTACACACGTTACAGGCCTTTTATCAGGCAAAGCGACATTTAATTAATTACTACTTGTTACTACTACTTGCCTTTATACCTTTACTACTTAACATTCATGACTACTTGTTCTTCCTGTTCTTCCAGTACTCCTTCATTCTTTCACTACAGGCTCTCTTCCTTTCTTCAGACCACGTTGGCTTTTGGGCTTCAGGTTCTGTTTTTTTGACATCACTTCTCACTAGAATACCTTGTGCCTAAATACGCCATTGTCTATGATATCCGTGAATCTATCTGTGCTCTTTCCAGATCAATTTCGACTTGTGTCATCCAGGGTGTAATTTTTGTCGCCTCTTTCTAATGTCAGCTGCGATGTTGGAAAACTTCGGTATAGTACTCCTGGAGTGAAGCATATAGCCTTCGTCTTTGAGTATTGGTCCAATAATTTTCCTAATGATTTTTCTTTCCTGTGTGAGGGTGTTTTCAAGGTCGGTCTTTGTGTGTAACATCAGTGTTTCACTGGCGTATAACACTTCAGGTTTGATTACTGTGTTGTAGTGATGAATTTTGGTGATGGTAGACAGACATTTGCTGTTGTAGATACACTGTGTTTTGTATAAAGCTCTCTTCATTTTCATTATCCAAGTGTTCTGCGCGATTTTCTCTTTCCCGTTGGTTCGATCACTTCACCTAGGTACTTCACCTAGTTTGTCACCCTCTTGCCATATTTTGTGTTAAAATTTAGTATGTTTACTTTCCTGCAGAAGAACTCAGTTTTCTGAAAGGACATCTGTAGCCCTACTCATTTGCGCACTTTTTGAGTGCTTTTATCTATCTGATTGCTGTGGTTTCGTTGTCTGTGAGTGCCAGATCGCGCGCGAAGGCTAGACAGCCGACCTCTAGCGTGTCCTTAGTTCATCCAAGTCGCACAGGCTACCAGTGACCTTGCATTTTCAGTTCCTTCTCCCATTCCTTGATGACCTTATCCAGCACTATGTCGAAAAGGAGCGGTGAGAGTCCATCGTCAATGTATGTTTGATCAGTCGCAATGTCTTGTCGTCCTAACCTTGTTCGTGTAGGATGTTGAACAATGACTGGCGGTCGACGTAGTCATATGCCTTCTTGAACCTGACCTTGTATTTTCAGTTCCTCCTCCCATTCCTTGGTGACCTTATCCAGTACTAGGTTGATCAGGAGCGGTGAGAGTTCATCACCTTGACAAACGCCTGTCTTGATCTCAGAAGGTTCGGAATTTCCCCCTTGAACTTCACCTTCGATGTTGTGTCTGTCAGTGTTTGTTTGATCAGTCGCAGTGTCTTGTCGTTCAAACCTCCTTCGTGCAGAATATTGAACAATGGCTGGTGGTTGACGAGTCATATGCCTTCTTGAAGTCAACGAAGATGCATATGACTGGAGTGTTCTTCAGGGCTTTGATTTTCAGGGCAGTCTTCAGACTGAAGATTTGAAATCCATTATTAATAACTGCTTCCGATTTTTTGTTCGATTTTTATAGACTCATTATTTTGATCCAAGTAGTGATTAATAATTCACGTTGGAATCGAAGAGCCCGTTAAACATTTGCGTCATTTTCTATAATTATCTTCCCAATTCGAGTCCTTCGCCAATGATTTTTGCTTAAAAAACCTTGGTTTACGTGTTTACAAAATTCAACTTCAACTGCACTAAAGCAATTGAAGCCACACGAGAATCGTTCATGCCGTACATTTGATGAATGGTCCACGGTGTGGAAGCATTGTTATTGATCCACAATTTCATTTGAAAATTTTGTTCACTGACGAAGCAAACTTTTGGCTAAATGGCTTTGTCAATAACCAGAATTGCCACATTTGGAGCGATGATAATCTACAAGCCGCTGTCGAAACACCATTACATCCAGAAAAACTAACCGTTTGGTGCGCTTTCCAGTATGCGCAATCGTCAAATATAACTTCAAATCAAAGGATATTTATTACTCCAACAACATCGGACCCCTGTATGGTGCGCTTTATAGGCCTGTGGAATCATTGGTCAATCAAACTTTTTTTTTAATCCGTAGCCGGCGTTTGAGGGGGTCGCCCTAGCAATCAATACACTGCTGTAGGTGCCGCAAGATTTCTTGCTCCATTCACGATACGTTTCCACTCTTTCCGATCGATTGAGATGTCCTTGGCTTGATGGGTATCCAGTCTTTGGTTTCTCAGATCTTCTTCCACTTCTATCAACCATGTCTTCCTTGGCGCTTTTATTTGTATTCTCCAGTCTGGCGGTCGCTCCCGCCAAAAGAGTTTACGTGGAAGCCGGGTGTTATTCATCCAGACGTGGCCAAACCAACGTAGTCTTCGTTTTAGTATTTCTTCTTCGATCGGTGTCTGTTCAGAGCCGCTTTCTCTAATCGTCTCGTTTCGGAGTCGGTCGCGAATAGACGTGCACCACTTTAGCGAGGCGAATGTTGCTGTTGCTTGACCGACCCGGTTATGGACATCGGCCGTCGCCGCCAATTCCTTCTCTGTTACAAGGGACTTGAACTGGTGTACCTGTTCGATTTGGGTTTCATTGAATTAAACCCTCGCTTCCGATCCGTCCGTTGTGAGCACTTTCGTTTTATATAGTTCCATTTTTCCATGTAATGTTGCAGACAATTTCTAATGGCCATAAAATCGATTTCATATAATTTCAACTTTCTATTGGTTCTACATACCAATACACCATACATACCAACTTCGGATATTGATTCATGGCGCAGAAGTGATAAACTCATTGATATTGCGGATAGGGCACTTGTCAGAAGACTTTGCAAGTTTCGTAAAGATTTTGCAAGAAAGTGTTCCCGAGTCAAAACATTGGAAGACATTATTCCACGCTTATTATTAATATCCTATTCATTTATTTCAAGTTTGCATGAATTGCCTCGAAAAAAGTTGTAGCTCCTAGAAGCTACAGCAGTAGAGCAGTATAGAAGTACAGCAGTGTTATTGTTAGTTGCGGCACGTATACCAGCAAGTACAAAAAACTCCAGCCATTTAAAAGCAATTGAATGACTGATGACTGATTTTGAATCAAATTATTCTTCGGATGACGATCCATGAACTTTAAATCAACCGATTGTGTATTATACCACTATTTTGTAATTCATCTCAAATCTCCGATTTTATTGTTATTTCAAATTTTGACTTCGGATTGATAATCAACGACCCCGAAAACATCTGAGTACTGAATTTCAGCCAAATTTATAACGTTATCGCCTTTTGGTCAGCTTTTTCGGATTTGGCCCCACTGTGTAGCGCTCAATATTGCTAGCGCATTAAATATGCTAGCGCATTTGATGATCGATTAATTTCACGATATGGACCTGTTAACTGGCTACCTTGTTCGTGCGATTTGACGCCATTAGATTTTTTTCTCTGGGAATATGTTGTCTTAACTATTGAGAACTTAGAATGGATCATTGACTGATTTAGGGAATTGGACAATTGGGAGATGGACTGATTTACTGCGAAAATTGGCACGCCAGCCCCGTGCCCGAAATCATATGCTAACATTAATGCCATTATTTCATGGATATTCAAAATATTTTTCTGTGTTTTATTTCAATGTAAAGATCTCCGCCCCCAAAAATTAACATTCATTACTATCAGTCATTTTGAATTTTTAAATTTTGAATTCAGTTTTGTGGTCAGCGACTTTAAAAACCCCTATACCCTCAAGATTCAGTAAATTTTTTTTAAATCATCCGCCATTTTGAATTCAATTTCGTGATCAGCAACCTCGAAAAACGACCAGAAATCCCAGACCAGAAATCACTGTATGTGAACGTTACCTTCATATTTTGGAAAACTTTATGATTTCCGATTGGTGCTCCTTACTTTTTTTTTGACAATTAACCCATTCGAAACAGATTGCACACCGTGTGTGCAATTGATTTTCGAGGCTATAAGACAGCCTGCACACCGTGTGTGCAATAAGAATAATTTGCAATTATTAATTATTCTTAGTAAACTAGTCATCGAAATAAGATTTTTCTTGGAACAAATGAAATCTGTAAAGTATAGGAAAACAAAATTTGGCATTTGGCAAACCTTGTACGTGTAGGATGTTGAACAACGACTGGCGGTCAACAGTCATATGCCTTCTTGAAGTCAACGAAGGTGCGTATGACTGGAGTGTTTCCCGAGCTCCATTCAGTCTGAAGATTTGACATCCATTATTAATAATTGCTTCCGATTTTTTGTTTTTATAGACTCATAATTTAGATGTTTCATAATTTAGATGTCAGTTTAGATGACTGATTTTTATAGACTCATCATTTGAACCAAGTAGCGATTAATATCACGTTGGAATCAAAGAGCGCGTTCAACATTTGCGTCATTTTCTACAATTATCTTCCCAATTAGAGGCCTTCGCCAATGATTTTTGCTTAAAAAACCTTGGTTTACGTGTTTACAAGATTCAACTTGTAAAACAATTGAAGCCACACGAGAATCGTTCATGCCGTACGTTTGGTGAATGGTCCACGGGAAGCATTGTTATTGATCCAGAATTTCATTTGAAAATTTTGTTCAGTAACGAAGCAAACTTTTGGCTAAATGGCTTTGTCAATAACCAGAATTGCCACATTTGGAGCGATGATAATCTACAAGCCGCTGACGAAACACCATTACATCCAGAAAAAGTAACCGTTTGGTGCGCTTTCCAGTATGCGAAATCGTCAAATATAACTTCAAATCAAAGGATATTTATTACTCCAGCAACATCGGACCCCTGTTTGGTGCGCTTTATAGGCCTGTGGAATCATCACAATCCGTAGCCGGCGTTTAAGGGGGTTGCCCTAGCAATCAATAAACTGCTGTAGGTGCCGCAAGATTTCTTGCTCGATTCACGATACGTTTCCACTCTTTCCGATCGATTGTGATGTCCTTGGCTTGATGGGTATGCAGTCTTTGGTCTTTGCAGGAAGGATTAACGTTCGGTATAGGCGTATTTTGGTTTTGATGGTGATATTCGTCCGCTTCCATCTTCTTCCACTTCTTTCAACCATGTCTTCCTTGGCGCTTTTATTTGTATTCTCCAGTCTGGCGGTCGCTCCCGCCAAAAGAGTTTGCGTGGAAGCCGGGTGTTATTTATCCGGCAGACGTGGCCAAACCAACGTAGTCTTCGTTTTAGTATTTCTTCTTCGATCGGTGTCTATTCAGAGCCGCTTTCTCTAATCGTCTCGTTTCGGAGTCGGTCGCGGATAGACGTGCACCACTTTAGCGAGGCGAATGTTGCTGTTGCTAGACCGACCCCGTTATGGACATCGGCCGTCGCCGCCAATTCCTTCTCTGTTACAAGGGACTTGAACTGGTGTACATGTTCGATTTGGGTTTCATTGATCCGTCCGTTGTGAGCACTTTGGTTTTATATAGTTCCATGTTTCCATGTCATGTTGCAGACAATTTCGAGTGGCCATAAAATCGATTTCATACAATTTCAAGATTAAGCTTTACACACAGTTCGCTTATCTGTGCTGTTATATCCGTGGTTCTACATACCGATACACTATACATACCAACTTCGGATATTGATTCATGGCGCAGAAGTGATAAACTCATTGATATTGCGGATAGGGCACTTGTCTGAAGACGCTCAACAGTCTACTAACAAATACATTAAAAAGTTTCTTGAAGATTTTGCAAGAAAGTGTTCCCGAGCCAAAACATTGGAAGACATTATTCCACGCTTATTATTAATATCCTATTCATTTATTTCAAGTTTGCATGAATTGCCTCGAAAAAAGTTATAGCTCCTAGAAGCAGTGTTATTGTTAGTTGCGGCACGTATACCAGCAAGTACAAAAAAGTCCAGCCATTCAAAAGCATTTGAATGGCTCATTGACTGATTTTGAATCAAATTATTCTTCGGATGACGATCCATGAACTTTAAATCAACCGATTGTGTATTATACCACTATTTTGTAATTCATCTCAAATCTCCGATTTTATTTTCATTTCAAATTTTGAGTTCGGATTGATAATCAACGACCCCGAAAACCCCCGAATACTGCATTTCAGCCAAATTTATAACGTTTTCGACTTTTGGCCAGATTTTTGTTTTGACCCCACCGTGCAGCGCTCGATATAATTAAATTACTGAAACAAACATTTGATGATCGATTAATTTCACGAAATGGATCTGTTTACTGGCTACCTTGTTCGTGCAATTTGACGCCATTAGATTTTTTTCTCTGGGAATATGTTAAGTTAACTATTGAGGACTTGGAATGGATGATTGACTGATTTAGGGAATTGGACAATTGGGAGATGGACTGATTTACTGCGAAAATTGGCGCGCCAGCCGCGTGCCCGAAATCATATGCTTACATTAATATACTTCATGGATATTCAAAACATTTTTCTGTGTTTTATTTCAATGTAAAGTTCTCCGCCTCCAAAAAATAACATCCATTACTATCAGTCATTTTAAATTTTTTAATTTTGAATTCAGTTTTGTGATCGGCGACTTTAAAAACCCCTATAGCCTCGAGATTCGTTTAAAAAATTTAAGCCTTTTTTTAAAAAATCATCCACCATTTTGAATTCAATTTCGTGATCACCGTATTTGAACGTTACCTTCATATTTTGGAAAGCTTTATGATTTCCGATTGGTGCTCCTTACTTTTTTTGACAATTAACCCATTCGAGACCGATTGCACACCGTGTGTGCAATTGATTTTTGAGACTATAAGACAGCATGCATACAATGTGTGCAATAACAGTAATTTACAATTATTAATTATTCTTAGTAAACTAGTCGTCGAAATAAGATTTTTCTTGAACAAATGAAAAAAGTACAGGAAAACAAAATTTGGCATTGGTTGATGTACCAAAAAATCTAAAAAGTTATCTGAAGCCTTTACATGTAAAATACTATGAATACGCATGCAGCGCAGGCCTAAGGCAGGAACATCAGGAATGAAGGAAGCAACCAGTGATAATGAAAGTGATTATTATTATACTCGTGTCAAACAACCACATATAAATATAAAGCATAAATATAAACATGAGTCTAAAATTAAATAAGCATAAATAAATATAAATAGAACATGAGTCAGTATAAAATCAAATAAAGTAAAATAAAAGTAAAATATATAAATCACAGATGAATTGGCTATTCTTACTACTATATAAGTAAGGTGATATTTGTTAGGAGACCAATGTTTCACCACATTGATGGCATTTTTGTCACTGTTATGAGATCCGAAGCAGTGCATGTTGTAGGGCAGTTTGGACAGATTAATAGGTGGCTCATGGTATGTTCGTCTCCGCAGTCGCATTTTGTGTCTTTTTGTATTACGCCCCACTTCTTTAGATTGTCTTTTGATTTTCCTACTCCCGTGCTCAGTCTATTGAGTGTTCTCCAGGCAGGCCAATCGAGGTTATATCCTGCAGGAAGGTGTTCTGCTGGTGAAATCTGATCATCTTCAATATGGCCCATGGTTAGTTTCCAGGTATCCATTCGGGCTTGTTGGAGGGAGTTCGTTAAGGTATTTGTGTATTTCATAAAACTCTTTCTTGATTTTAATCTTGACCTGTGTGTATTCTTGCCATGTAGGATATGTCGACTGTCAGTTTCGAGTTTGGTTCTATCTTTGGTTCTCTCTGCATTAATTGTTTGTCGAATGTTTGAAGGTGCGATGCCTGCGATTGGGAAGACTTTGTGGAGAGGTGTGCTCTTTAGGCACCCAGTTATCAAGCGGCAGGATCCATTCAATGCCACGTCAACCTTTTTCGCGTGGGTGGATCTACACCACACAGCGCTTGCATACTCTCCTACGGAGAAGCATAGTGCTAACGCAGATACTCTGAGGGTATGGGCATTTGCCCCCCAGTTTGATCCTATAAGTTTTTTCAGTAAACTGTTCCTTGCAATAATTTTTTATTTTACATTTTCACAGTGCTTTTTATATGTAAGGGATCTGTCTAGGGTAACTCCTAGATATTTAGGATAAGGCGTGTGTTCGATTTCGACACCTTGCCATGTAATATTCAATTTTTGATTGGCTAGCCTATTATGGAGAAGGAAAGCGCAGACTTGTGTCTTTGAGGGGTTTGGTCTCAGATAATTTGAGTCGTAGTAATCTCCTATTAGCTGTAATGAACTTTCCAGTGCTTTCTCAACCACCTCAAAATTTTCACCTTGGGCTGCCATGGCTGTGACATCGGCATAAATCAAATGTCTGATGCCTAAGGAGGATAGTATAGGCTGGTCGTTAGTGTATATATTGAACAAGCTTGGAGATAAGACACTACTATTCCACCTACTATTTCTTCCACCAAGTGTTACTAAATATCGCCTATTTCGGAGTATAATTTCTATTATCTTAACTAGTTTGCTATCCGAGGTTAATTTTTGTAGTTGTGATAATAGTATGTTATCATTGATTGTATCGTATGCCGCAGACAAGTCGATAAAAGTAACACCAGTGATCTTTTTTTCTTTAAACCCGTTTTCAATGTGTTGTGTATGGTCTAGAACTTGTCCAGTACAAGATCTACCTGGTCTAAATCCACCTTGATCCCTAATAAGCTTATCATCAATATAGACTTTTAGTCGATTGAGTATCAATCTCTCGAAGAGTTTATAGAGGTGACAGAGCAGGGAAATTGGGCAGAAATTTTTTGGGTCGTCTGGGGACTTTCCTGGTTTCAATAATGCGATAATTTTAGTTCTTCTCCAAATTTTGAGTATCAAGTGCGTAAGTAAAATACCATTGAATAGATCCAGGATCCATTTTTTAGTTTGTCGTCCAAAATTCTTAATTTGTTCAGAATATATGTGATCCAGTCCTGCGGCTTTCCGGTTTTTAAAATGAAAGTGATGATTTCGTGTTTGCAAGAAATAGAAAGAAGAATCGAAATTTTGTTATCATGGATAGTGATATTGATTTAGAAAATGAGGAAAACATGAATGTGAATATTGAACTATTAGATGATACACAGGATGAGGTTTTTGAAGAAAATGATTGGGACGATTGTACTGACATTGAAAGTGAAATTGAAAAGCATCAAAGTGAGCTTACTGAAGATACAGAAACGTGGAAAGATGATGCTTCTCTTACAAAAAATCCTTTTGTGGGTAAACAAGGTCTCCAAAAGTTACCAAACGGAGGTAGTCCGTACGATCTTTTTGAACTTTTATTTGATTATACCTTTTTCTCTTTGATTGTCGAAGAAACAAACAAGTACGGCGAAATGAGTTTAAAGGAAAAATGGAAGGACATAACCATTTCTGAATATAAGGTGTTTTTAAGTTTATTATTACATATGGGAACTATCAAATGTCCAATAATTTATAATTATTGGAATAAAAGCGAACATTTTGGTTTTCATTGTTTCTCCCAACACATCACTAGACAAAGATTTCAAAATGTCTTACGGTCGTTTCATTTCTCGTCTGATAATGAAATTGATCATCGCCTATGGGAAATAATTCGAAGAGAACATTTAAATGGTACATCAAATTATGGATTCATCTAGTTGAAACGTTGGTTTTTATTTCCAGCAATTTTCATTTTAGCTTACATTGCACACATGGTGTTCAATCCGCTCCTCGCAATAAAATTTTTCCGAGGAGCGAGCTGCACACCCGGTGTGCAATGCTCCTGGGGACAGTGTTAGTTGCGGCACGTATACCAGCAAGTACAAAAAACTCCATCCATTTAAAAGCATTTGAATGACTCATTGACTGATTTTGAATGAAAAAATTGTGAAAAAAATCGTCGTATCGAATGGGTTAAGCGGAAACTGTTGTATAATAGATAACATACTACCACAACAAAATTAAATGGCTGATTCGATAAAATATATTACGTTTTTTATTACTCATGCATTAAAAGTACTATCTTGGCGCACATTTTTTAGTTCGAAAAATGCCATATTCAATATCGCTAGGTTACATTAAAAAAACAATTAAATAAAATACAAACAAGACCTCAGTATTAAAATATTCAATATCGCTAGGTTACATTAAAAAAAACAATTAAATAAAATACAAACAAGACCTTAGTATTAAAAAAGTGTCGTGAAAGTTACAGATTTTGTTGTTCCATTACAAAATTAAATTTAAAGAAAACGTTTTAAAATGAGTGTAAATTCTATGGTGATACCGGAGACTGATGAGAGTTCTTATGACGAATCCACACCACCAAGAGACAATTGAAAAAGCGAATTCTTCGTTTTTGAATCTATTTTTTTGGATGGCCCCTGGATCCCAAAATTGTAAGATACGTCCCCTCGCATGAGTAATAAAAAATATTATTTGCAACACTGGCGGTATTGTCAATTGCCCTCTCGAGCGAATGTGCGCACTCACTTCGTTCGTGCGCCCAATTTCGCTCTCGTGACCAATTAACAACTTACCGCCCTAGTTGCAAAATATACTATTTTGTTTGTCAAATTTGGACACCATTTAGCATAATTATGTCTTAACCCGTAAATACTAATATCTGGTCTGTTTAATTTGACCTTTTGAATGAGCGTACCTAAATTAGCATAGTAGCATTTACAGGTTGAATCTGGTTTTATAAAGTTTTATAATAATCCAGATTCCGTTTGATATTTGAGTCAATTATATAAACAAACATATTATTTATCGATAATTGAGTTAATTTTGAATCAAATATAGTTGTTCTATATTACATAAATCCACAAGAAAAGAAAATCGAGAATTTTTCGTGGAAATCGAAACGGTGAAGACATAATATCAATATATTTTATATAACGAGTTTTGTTTCTATTGATTTTTGTTTGTGTGTACACATCGAGTGGATAGGAAACGAAAATATTGCAGTGAAACTAGTTTTCGTTAAAAATAACTTTTACAAGTAATAACGATTACAATTATCGTCGAGTGTAATTATTTGTTATTACTCGGTTAATGCACATTCACGATAGAGCCAAATTATATATGTTTCAAAATAAAAAATGTATTATATTTGTTAGACTTTAGCCACCAACAGGTTATAATTAACAGCAAAAATATTGTATGGAATATTTGTATAGTTATAATATTCCATAAAATAACAAATTAAAAATTTAAATAGATTAGATAGGTTGATTGAAATTTGAAAATCTTGTAAAATAGAACGGTGGCTGGAACTAGCAATTAAAATTACGTAACATTTGAAGGCTGGCGAGGAGAACTAGCAAGTGTAACATACCGATTTGGACGTAATTGTGTAAGGTCAATGAATGATTGAAATTATTTCCAAAACTCCTGTCAGAAAAAACTATTCTTCAAACTTTCGTCAGAAAATCTATAAAAACTAATGAAAACATGAAACTGATTCGCGTGTACCTTCCATAACAGTATTATTATATAAAACTACTAAAATCCAAAGAAATAAATCACAAAATTATATTTGTGGTTAAAATTATTTATGGAAAAAGCCTTAATTGCTATTAAAAGACCAATAAAACTTTTTTTTTTAAATTAACGATTTGATTTTTTTTCCGAAAATTTCGATAAGAAACCTTCAAAAACTACTCACTCGTGAATTCCTTTGTCCAAGAATGGTACAAATCGCAAGGCAACAATTATCTAGTAAACAAAATTGTCGTTGAAGGGGTTGAATAAACTTATTCCTACTAGAAATCGTTTCCGTTTCCCACTAAAAGCTTTCGGACGAAAAACACCTTTGTATGCATTACGTCATATTGTTATTGTAAATTGCTCGACCCTTTCCAGCAAACGAGTTATCATTGACAGCTATCGATTTTTTTTATATACCAATAAGTTAGTATTTTGTATTAATATTAATGGTAACCAATAAATGCGTTATTTACACAAACACAAAAAAACATTTACAATTAGATTGAATTATTAATAGGTATATTTGAGTATTAATATGAACCAATTCGAACAGAATTGAAGTAAAGAATCGACCAAATCAAAGTTTTAATGAAAAACTAAATGAACAACAACGATTCAAAAACCAAAGCTTTCAAAAATTTCGTTTTGCTCAAAAATGTTCAAAAACCATCCCTCCGCCACAAACTTCTATAAAAATGTAAATTCATCACAAAAAAATGAGTGCAATTTAAAATAAAAGGAAATAAAAAAAGGTAGAATGTTAGTGAGATTTTGAAAATAAACTTGTGTACATAGAAATCGGCCCACTGTAAACTTTTGACTTTAAATATTTTTTTTATAAACTATTTATTAGATAAAATAAAGAAATATGCCGAAATATTTGGCAATTTAAACGCCGCGCTTGCCCTGCGGGTTGACAAGTTTTTTATTCAGCCGATCTTCTTGATGCAGACGCTGTTGACAGCCTCCCATTCTGGGTCAGACGCTGCCGGAGATCGCGATATCTGGCTACCCTCGTTTACTTTAGCCTGCAGGTCAATTCAGTTGCCCGGAGTGTGGCACATGGAGCTATAAACGAGAGTTAGGTGCCCTACCAAGACCAGTTCCGAGAACCATTTCATGGCCATGACACTCGATGTGACTGTTCTCGACAAAAGGTTCTACCTATATAGCGCCCCCTACACTCTCGATTTCGAATCGGCTACAGCACCATCGACCATCTGCAAACACCACTTACTCTAATAGAGAAAGCCACTGAATACAATGTCCCCAATGCACCTAGGGGTGTAAGATGGGGTGTAAGGGGTTATGAGAACATCATGATAACCCAAAAGTCAACCTCGCCTGCCCGCAGTGCACCCTGCTAGATAACTAAAGAGGCTCTGACGTCCGAATATTGGCGGGATAACCATAGAATCACAGGACAGAAATACCCTGTGGAAGAATAAAGCTTGTCCACCTGAGCTCTCAGAAGAAAACCTAACCAAACCAGGCATGTTTGATAGCCGCTGGATGGCAGTCCCATCATCAAACTCGGGTGCGGTGGACTAATAATCTGCCCATCTTAAACTCTTTATTAACGAAACCACTACAGATACTAACCGGACGGATTCTAAGATGACGACTTTGGCGAACACAAAAACTCGGACACGAATAGGAATATGGAACATTAGAACCATACTGGAACCATCGAGACTTACATAAGTGGTCCGCGAAATGACAGGATACGACCTGGAAATCCTCGGCCTTAGCGAAGTAAGATGGCATGGGTTTGGAGAACAAAATATAGCGAACGGCGCAGCGTTCCTGTACTCAGGCAAACCACAAGGCAAACACCATGAGAGCGGAGTTGGCCTACTACTAAGCAAAAAGGCCAAGACTAGCCTACTATCCTGGCGACCAGTGAACGATAGAATTATTGTTGCCCGTTTCCACACAAGGGTTAGAAACATAAGTATCATCCAATGTTACGCACCAACAGAGACAAACCCAATTGAAGCAAAGGCCACGTTCTACGAACAACTGTCTACCACCTTACACTCCATAATAAAGGGCGACATAATCATACTAATGGGGGACCTAAATCCCAAAGTTGGTTCCGACAGCACCAACTTAGAACAGGCAATGGAACGGTAAACGGTTAACCATGGAATCGGAACGGTAAACGAGAATGGGGAAATGCTGGTCGATACGTGCTTGGAACACAACCTGATAATTGGCTTCACGCTCTTCCCGCATAAGAGGGTACACAAGGAGGGTACACAAGGAGACTCCTGGATATCTCCTGACCAGCGTACAAAAAACCAAATTGACCACATTATCATTCAAAAAAAGTGAAGAACATCACTATGCGACGTGAGAAACAAAAGAGGTGCAGATATGGCCAGCGACCATTACCTTGTCGTTGGCACGCTTAAACTAAAGTTAGCAACACAAAAAAGACAAATTACGTTAGCTGCTAGCATAAAATTCGATACAGACAAGCTTAAAGCAACCGAAGGACTAGCCAGTTTCAAGACGCAACTGCAAGAATATACCACTAACATGACAGAGGAAGATCGTCGAGAATGGAAAGCAGTCCACAAAGTATTGCTAGAAACTGCCGACAAGACCTTGAGTAGAAAGCAAAGGAACAGAGAGGAGTGGATCTCGCAGGAAACATGGAAACTAATCGAAGACAGGAAGGTAGCAAAAGCCCTGATCAATCAAAACCCTAACCACGAAGAGAAGGCCGAACTGACTCGTAGCTACTGGAACATAAACCGCAAGGTAAAACGGAATGCCAGAAAAGACTAACGTTGATGGGCGGAAGACCTCACAGCGAAAGCCGAAGTTGCAGCAAGAAATAACAACACAAGAGAACTTTATCTCATAACAAAAAAACTCGCTAATAAAAACTTCAAAAGAGAACACCTAATAAAAAATATAGAGGGACAATTGCTGACAAACAAAGAAGATCAACTTATAAGATGGCAAGAATACTTCCAAGAAATAATCGGACAGCCGAACCCGGAAGAAAGTGATGCCGAGGACGGCATACATCCCCCACATCCTCCACAAGACCATCAAATAAATCTCCCGGTCCGGAACGTGAACCTAACCTAAACCACCTAGTGAAGAAGAAGTCAGAACTACATTAAAGAACCTTAAGAACAACAAATATTTGATTATCTGGCCCAGATAACCTTCCGGTAGAAAGCAGACCTAAAGGTGGTAACAAAACTGCTCCACCCGCTAATAGTAGATGCATGGGAGTCGGAAAATGTGCCACATGAATGAAAGGAAGGAGCCATAGTCGTTCTCCCCAAAAAAGGCGATATTACAGACTCTGGCAATTGGAGACGGATTACAATTTTAAACACTATCAACAAAATAATTTCTCACATTTTACTGGATCGACTATCCATCTCCATAGAGCCCAGTCTGCGTCAGGAACAAGCGGGTTTTCGCCCAAATAGATCCTGTGTCGATCAAATTAACACAATGCGAATCATCATAGAGCAGTCCATAGAATGGAGGTCTACATTATACGCGGTCTTCGTCGACTTCCGTAGGGCCTTTGATAGCATCTATCATAATGTAGTCTGGAATTCACTGGAAGAAAAGGGGGTACCGGAAAAGATAATAAACCTAGTAAAGGAACTATACCGGGGCGCATCCTGCTATGTAAAACACCAAACTGCTAAGAGCAGCGACATTACCATCAGCTCGGGAGTCAGACAGGGCAGCGTGCTATCGCCCTTACTATTTAACATTCTGTTAGACTCAATAATGGACAAAGTAGTGTCAAGAAGTGAGGGCATTAGATGGACGTTAAACTTGTTCCTGGAAGATCTGGACTACGCAGACGATATCTGTTTCTTGGCACACACCCACGCCGACATGCAGAGCAAACTCGACCGTCTCTCTGCAGAAGCATTCAAAGCAGGTTTAAAAATCAACATTGGCAAAACCAAATCGCTTAGACCCCCCCACGAAGAATGCCCGCGCCTTCCGCATTTATGACGAACAAATAGGGGATGTAGACGAATTCACGTACCTGGGAAGCATAATTACTAATGAGGGCGCCGATGTCTCATACCACCACCACCGATCATCACCACCACCGATGTCTCATACCGAATAAAAAGGGCAACAGGTATTTGGTTTGCTCAGGCCGGTCTGGACCTTCAGACTGTATTCCACACGAACAAAACTAAGAATATTCAACTCAAATGTGAAATCCGTCTTGCTGTACGGGTGCCAAACATGGAAAATCTCCATAACAATATTAAATAAGCTTCAGGTATTCATAAGCAAATGCCTACGGAGTATACTGCGCATTTTTTGGCCAGATACAATACGCAATGTAGACTTATGGCACCTGACATACCAACAAGAGATACAAAAAGAAATAAAACACGGCAAGTGCAAATGGTTGGGCCATGTATTGAGGAGAGACGAAGAAAAGATCACTAAGCAAGCCTTACAATGGAACCCGCAGGGTTCTCGCAGAAAGGGACGTCCAGCTAACACGTGGAGGAGGACCATAGACGCAGAATTAAAGATCGCAGGATAAACGTGGAACGAGGTGAAACGCCTCGCTCAGAATAGAGTCAGATGTTGAATATAGTCAGAAGGTCTTTGTAGAGGCCCTATGCTCCGCGTAGGAGTTAGAGACAACAACATGCACCTAGTGTTTATTGACTTCCATAAAGCCTTTGACTCGGTAGACACGTGGTCAATAGGGATTGCAATCCGGTGTCATTTATAATCTAGCCGGAGCCGGCCACCGGATCCACCGAATGGCCAGATCCGTCCGGATCCGTTAATCGTCCGATTAATGGACGATCCCTAAGGCGGACCTATGTTTTAGAGGCAATTTTTTTTGGAAAAAAGGCGCTCGTTATACACCAGCAAATACGCTAATTATTTTAAGTATACATTACTTATCACAAAATCAATGTTGGTTTTGAAAAAATCATATGGCGCTATGCGCCCCACGGATTTAAAGTACCTACTCATACAACAGCGCGATTATTTTACAAAAAATTAGCATCATCGGATCCGGTGACATTGGTACCGGATCCGGTAAACGTTTAGTTATGCCGGATCCACCGGATTATCGGGTTTCCGGATTGAAATCCCTAGTGGTCAATCCTAAAATCACTACGGAACGCTGGACTAGTTCTAGATATGCTACCATCACCAAAAATATCTATACAAATGCGAGGCTCCATGTTAAAATCGAAGAAGGACTAAATACCAACAAAATAAATATAGGAAGAGGAGTACGTCAAGGGGATACGATCTCCCCGAAACTATTTACACTGAGCTTAGAAGACGTTTTCAAGAAACTTCACTGCGATCAAAAAAGTATAAAAATTGATCGGACCTATCTAAACCACCTCCGCTTCGCGGACGACATAATCTTAATTTCAAAAGACCCAACCGAGTTAGAAGAGATGCTGCAACAACTAAATCAACCATCCAGCGAGATTGGGTTAAAAATGAACATGGGAAAAACAGAGATCATGAGTCCAGATTTTCCCCACATTGTGCTCGATAAGGTAACTATCGAATGTGTGAACCACTGCATCTACCTCGGCCATGTGATCAAGTTAGAAAGGAAGAACCAAACATCTGAAGTGGTTTGGCAAACTAAAGTTCATCCTGGGATATAAAGATATACCAATAAACCTAAAAAGAAAGTTTACAACTCCTGCATATTGCCAGTAGTTACATACGGTTTAGAAACTATGAGCTTGACAACGAAGAGTTCCGATAGACTAAGGGTAACGCAAAGGGATATGGCGCGCTCAATGATTGGGATTTCATTAAGAGGCAAAGTCAGAAATGAAAATATGAGAGGAATATCGAGAGTATCCGACGTTATTGAACGCATAGAGCAGTTAAAATGGCGTTGGGTCGAACAGGTCGCAAGACTAAGCAACAACATTTGGACTGCCAGAATTACCCAGTGGCGACCTAGAGAAAGAACAAGGAGCAGGGGCGTCCACAAAGAAGGTGGGCGGCATTAAATCGATCGCTGGTAAAGACTGGCATCGCAAAGCCCAAAATCGCCAGATGTGGAAGACTAAAGAAGAGGCTTATGTCCAGGAGTGGACGATGGAAAGCTGGTGAAGAACAAGAAGCCGTTTGAGACAATTTAATATGCTTTAATATGAGTTTAAATTTATCAAGAATGCTTATCGTTTATAGTTGTAGCAACTATAAGTAAAGAAAAACGAACGTATTTTTGTGGTGGTTATAACGAGAATAACAAACTTGTGAAGATTGTAATTATTGCCTTTGCAATTGAAATTTAAACATTATCCAATTTTCATAATTTGATAGGTTTTCAAGAGTGTTAGTTTAATGCATACTACACCTCAAAAAGGCGCCCAAGTTTTTATTCTAATCGAAAATGGGCTTAGCCAGCAAGCTATTTCTCTACAACTTGGTATGAAACGCACTGCTTTTGTGTTCTAACGTTATGGGGAGACAGGATCCTTTAATAGACGACCTCGTACAAGCAGAAGAAGATTTACAACGCCACGAGATGACCGTTTTATTGTGTCAACAATCATTAACAAATTCGTCACCTTAATGCTGTTCAGCTGCAACAACAGCTCAGTGAAGTACGAAGAGTGGCTTTTAGTCAGTGGAAAGTAAGACAAAGACTTACGTTAACTCCGCCGTCGCCTGGTCCCAAGTCCAGGGTGTGAAAGGAAGAGGGAGGTCGAACTGCCAAATTGACCAGAATCGGGAAACCGAGGAAACTGGGCAAGAAACCGCATATCTTCTTCTTATTATTATTAGCCTTCATACTTCCATTGATGGATATAGGCCTCTTTCATTTTTCTCCATGCTTCTTTGTCATTTGCCGTTCTCATCCACTATTTTCCTGCTATCGTATTTATGTCATCTATCCATCTCGTTTGGGGTCTTCAGAAGTCTCCAGAAGGTAATCATGTGGCTCCATTCTTCTATATTCTTTCTGGCCAGGTGTCCCGCCCAGTGCCATTTGAAATCCGCTCTCTCCATGACATTACATCTATTATTTTTGTTTTTGTCCGGATATCTGTGTTGCGCATTTTGTCCATTAGAGTGATTCACTGCATCGCACGTTCCATTGCTTTTTGAGTCACTCTAAGTTTTGCTGCTGATTTTTTAGTGATAGCCATCGTTTCCAGGCCATAGGTGGCAACGGGGATGATGCAGCTGTTGTATACCTTACGTTTTAGGTAAATTGAGACGTCTTGGTTTTTTAGCATATGGCTGAGCTTTCCAAAGACGGCTCATGTCAGTTGGATTCTGCGTTTAATATCGGCAGTTTGGTTTTCTTTGCCAATTTTAATTGTATGCCCCAGATATGTATATTGCTCTAATTTTTCTATTATGATGAAACCGCATATACGAATCAATTAATTACGAAATAATGCTACCGCATCCGGGGCAGCCGATGCGCCAACGCTGGGGACCAGGGATGCTGATGAGAAGTGGGCTACTGGCCGAAGACCTAAATTAACAACGAAAATGGATATTCGAATCGCCACGTGGAATGTACGAACAGGACATCACGTCGGCCAAAAGGAAATTATAGCAATTGAATTATCGAAATTGAAAATATCAATTGCTGCTTTATCGGAACTACGACTCACCGGATCGGGTACAATGACCATCGCCCCGCCAACAATCGACGAAACAATGATACTATTCTATTCAAGTGGCGAGAAACGAGAGGGCGTTCCGGTTTTATGGTTGATCGCGAAGCTGCCGCCAGTGTTATCGCATTCCAACAAATATATGAGCGTCTGGCGGTTATCACTATCGATGGAACGATCAAGACCCATATCGTATCCGTTTATGCACCAGCCCGGACGCCAACAAAGACGAATTCTACGACCAGCTCCAACACGCAATGGACACGATACCCTCGAACCGAATTAATTATACTCGCGGGGGACTTCAATGCGCATACGGGTGCAGATCGCACCGGATGGGAAGAAAGAATGGAAAAATTCGGACCCTGAGAAATAAACGACAGTACTAAACGCGCGATAAGCGCGTACTAAAAACGGGAAAGCGATAAAAGCTGGAGATGATAAAAGCTGGAGAAGACGTCTTATTGCAACAACTTCACGTTCTCATAACGAATATAATGGCATTCGGATCGTATCCCGTCGGCGCGGAAGAAAGCAATCCTCGTGCCTATTCTGAAGAAAGTAGGCAGTCGAGAATGCAAGTATCCTCTCGATCGTCAGTAAATTATTTATGAAAATCATACAATCGAGGCTAAAGAAACATCGAGAGCAAACGAGCCGGGAAGAACAAGCTGGATTTAGAACACATCGAGGAAAATCGATCAGATATTCGCTCTCCATCAGCTAACGGAAGAAATAATTCGATGCGGCAAAAGAACCGCCATCGTCTTCATCGGCTTCAAATCCGCCTTTGATTGCATCTGCTGGGCCAGTTTGTGGAGAGCTTTGGAGACCGAACCCGTGCCGCTGAGAATCATTCCACTTCTTCAGGCATCGTACGACGGCTCAACCAGCAGGGTTCGTATCCGAAATGACTTATCCGAAGAGTTTCCGATTTGAACTGGACAAAGAGACGACAAGTTTAGTTACGACAAAGAGACGTCGCCTCGCCACCATTCTTTAACGTTGTTCTTGACGCAATTATGCGGAAAACATTCGATCAACGACGCGGAGTCCGATACGGCGACGGCGACGACTTCATAACCGATCTGATGACGACAGCGCCGTCTGCGCCGGCACGGATGCCGAAGCAACAGATATTTTGTACGACATTTCCCGCATCGCCCAGTCAAACGGATTGAAGATCAATCGGATAAAACCAAAGTGCTCACAATGGACGGATCGGATACGAGGTTCTATCTCGATGAAACCCAAATTGAACCGGTACCACAGTTCAAGTATTTGGGATCGCTTATGACAGAGAAGGAATTGGCGTCGACGGCCGATGTTCATAGCCGGATCGATCAAACAACAGCAACATTCGCCTCGATCAAGTGGTGCATATGGAAGCGGTATCACCATCAAAACCAAAATACGCCTATTCCGAACGTTAATCCTTCCTATTCTTATTTATGGATCAGAAACGTGAACGCTGCTCAAACCGGACCTAAACAAGCTCGAGGTCTTCCAAATGCGATGCTTGAGACAAGTAGTCCGTATCTCTGTCCGCGACCGACTCCGAAATGAGACAATTAGAGGAAGCAGCGATCAACAGACACCGATCGAAGATATACAAAAATAAAGAGTACAAAAAAAGATAGAATACAAAAACAAAGAGTACGTTGGTTTGGAGGGAGCGACCAAAAGACTGGAGAATGCAAAGAAACGCGCCAAAGAAGACATGGTTGAAACACATGGAAGAAGATCTGAGAAACAAATCAAAGACTGGATACCCATAAAGCCAAGGACATCGCAATCGATCGGAAAGAATAGAAACGTATCGTGAATGGAGCAAGAAATCCTGCGGCACCGACAGTAGCGTATTGGTTACGAGGGCGACCCCCTCCTTAATCGCCGGCTACGGATTAAAAAAGAAAGACGAAGACTACAGAAAAGTAATTTGGTTCCTAAGAAATCTGCAGTTGTCAAAAACTTACTCCAGCTAAATTGGAGGTTGGAACAATGGGGTCTGTTCTGTTCTCCGATGAGACGAGAATATGCCTCTATGGTTGCGACCGAAGAATAAAAGTGTACCTGAGACCAAGAGAGCTATTTGAAGAATGCTGCATTGAAGAGCGGACTGCTTATGAATTATGCATTGAACAGCACCAACAGACCCTCCTTTAATCATTAGAGGCGGCCGTGGTTACCGGACAAGGATTTAAGGGTGCTAGGTACATCGAGGAGATTTTAGCAGTTCATGTGGTACCTTATGTATACTACATTTGAGAATAATGTATCTTTATGCATGACAATGCGTACACTGCAAGAATCGTGCAAGATTACATTACAGAAATCGGTTTTCGGGTTATGCAGTAGCCAGCATGCAATCCCGACCTAAATCCGATAGAGCATTTATGGGATGAGCTTGAAACGAAGAAATCGAGCTAGGCTTCGTACCCCAACCTCGATGCTAGAGCTTATTGTTGCAGCAGGCGAAGAGTGGCTAAACATCCCACAAGAAACAACATCGAGCAAATGGAGTTTCATTATTAAATTTCAATCAATCAAGTTTCAACTATTTCTGTTTGTTGTTACTATGGCAACAACTCGCGTCACTAAACAAAAAACATAGACGTAGTGAAAATAAATTTTCTGACGCATATTAAAATTGAATTAATTTTTCTTATTTCGAATAAAGAAGTTTCGGCCTCTCATTCTATATATAACATAACATAATCAATTATAATATAACTTAACCTAACCATAACCTAATCAAGATTAAATCTAGTTTATCCTAGATTACATCAACAACGACCAAATATTGTGTTCTTACTGTGCGTGCACTGTTTTATTAGTTAGCAATTTTTGCCACGGAGGTGCTGAACGTTCAAACATTATTGTGTTAGTGATTTGATGTATTTTATCTGTCAAAATTACAATTTTTCAATATTAACTTTAATTAATTTGTAGATTCAACAGTATTTTAACATGCTGCGTAAGTAAAATGTATGATGCACGTGTGTGAAAGGCTTTTATGCCTGAGTTGCGAAGTTTAAAGTACGAGACATAAACCTATTTGCCCACATGTCCACGATATATGTAAAAGTACTTGGTTTGCAAAAGGGTGAATATAACTTGCAAAAGCTTGAATCTAATTTGTAAAAGGGTGAATTTGATTTGCAACAGGGTGCATTTCATTTGTAACAGGGTGTAATTCATTTGCAAAATGGTGGTTTTCATTTGCAATAGGATTAATTTAATTTGCAAACGGGTGAATTTAATTTGCAATAAGGTGAATTTAATTTGCAAAAGGGTTAATTTCATTTGCAAAAGGGTGAATTTCATTTGCAAAAAGGTAAATTTCATTTGCACAAGGGTGAATTCATTAAACCTGTAGTAGAAAATTCTCATTCTGATATTTTGGCTCCGATACTATTTAATTAATACTCAGAGGTAATATGCCAGGAAGCAGTCCTTGAAGCAGGGATCAATAAAATAAAATATGCGAATGACACGGGGATACTGAGAGATAATATAGAAGATTTGCAAAGAATGGTAGAAAGAACGAATGCCATTTGCTTGCAATACGGGTTGAAAATGCATAAAAATCCAAATATATGATCATTACAAAAGCAGCAATACCTAATGCTAACCTTAGCATCGACAATATCTGCCACGAGAAGGTAAGCAAATAAAAATTCCTTGGTACCTGGATAACAAGCGACAACATTCAGACAGAAGAAATCAAATACAGAATTGAACTAGCCAGAACTGTCCTTATCAAAACGAGAGACCTCTTTAGCAATCGTGACCTAACGCTGGAACTCCAAATTACAAGGGTGAGGTGCTACATGTTACGCATATTAAGGTACGGCGTGGAAGCACGAACACTAAAGCAGCAACTTATAAATAAACTCCAAGATTTCCAACTGTGGGTGCATAGAAGAGTCTTAAAAATACCGTGGATCGACAACATTACAAATGTGGAGGTGTTACGAAGGATGGGAAAATCAAACAATTAAATGAAGGAAACTATACTCGGGCCGGCGAGATAATGCAGCTGTACCGAGGTATGAGGAGCAAGAGACGCGCCGAGCTACGCGCAGATTAGTTTGAGTTAAGAAATAGCCGTCAGTTTAATACGGACAACTAAACACCGCGCATTCGAAATAAAGTGGGGTATGCGCAGAACAAAGCTAAACTCGTCGAGATGAGATGCATTTTCTCGCCGGCCCGAGTATACAATATCTGGGACACACTATGAGAGCAAAAAGACATGAAAATACTAGAGCTCATAATGCAGGGGAAGATTGCATGAAGTAGAAGTGCGGGAAGACGCCAGATTTTGTTGTTACAAAATCTTATAGATTGGTTCCGGTGTACTTCAAAAGAACTATTTCGGAAAGAGCGACATCATCAAAAGTGAAGATTGCTTTGTTGGTAGCTAACCTCCGACTAGGAGATGGCACAGAAGAAGAAGTAGAATATCGGCTTACAAGCAACCTCGTCTTCTTTTTGGCATGTCACGAATCTTTTACCAAAATTACAGATTTTGGACATTTTCGCATACAAAGCAATGGGAATGCTGTCCCTAAGCTGTTAAATTGTTTGTGGCTTGTTAACGTAAAATATTCCCATCAACCAACACCAAGAAAAAAACCAATGGTAGTACAATCGTGGCGGCCAATTAACGTTACCTCTTTGAGAAATTACGCGATCACCAAAAAGATCGCAGGTCGCCAAAAAGATCACCAAAAAGATCTATTTGCCTTTCGGCAAAAGCTCCAAAAAGTAAGCACCATTAAAGAAAAATTGCTAAAATCTCCCCGAATAGCTCATATCATATCATATATCGTTTGATTCTGCAAAAAATGAGGCATATATCTTGAAAATTTTAAACAATTCCTGCGAGACGTTCAAAAGTTTTCACGGATTAAACAGGCGCTTCAGCAGGAATATTAAATATCAAAAAAAAAATGTAGGCACCAAAATAATCCGGGATCCAGCAAATGTTTCTGTTCCAGGCGACTAGAGGGCGAGAAAAGTGGCGATTCCCTGCAAGCACCAGAAAACCTTCTCCCTGCTGGCCCACGGCATTCCAGCTTATACAACGACGACTCATTGTTAGTGGTAAGAAAAAAAATTTCAGAATATCAAAAAACTTTCTTCTTCCTCTTATTCCAGTAGTACTACAGTGGGCATGGATCTTCTCCCCCCTGTCTACACTTGTGCTTAGTGTCTACATCTTAGACAAAAGTATTGGGTACCCTTATAGTTTTAATGTGGGTGGCAATCCACTATTTAGGGGAGGTTGAGAATTAGAACAGCGGAGACACAAGTGGGAAGAGACACCATTAAGATCTCCACAACTCGAGGGTGCCCACAGGGAGGTGTACTATCACCACTAATGTGGAGCCTGGTAGTTGATGAATTACTGGTTAGGCTAAACGAGCTAGATATTAAATGTCAAGGTTACGCCGATGACATAGTCATAATGGCCAGAGGGAAGTTTGAGGGAACGCTCTGTGAAATTGTTCAAAGAGGCCTCAAAGTAACTAGTAGATGGTGTCGAACAGTGGGACTGAGACTCAACCCCAGCAAAAGCACGGTGATACCATTTACTAGAAGGAGAAAACTAAACAGCCTACAGCCCATACTCTTAGATGGATCTGGGTATCATACTAGATAGCAAACTCCTACGGAATAGACATGTTGAGGCAGCGGTAGGTAAAGCCAAACGCGCCCTAATGGTGTGCAGAAATCTGGCAGGAAAAACGTGGGGTTGTAACCCCACAATCCTGCGATGGATGTACACCATGATAGTGAGACCTGCAATCACTTATGGGGCAGTTGCGTGGGGAAGTAGAATCAAGCTGGCCTCTATGAGGAAACAGCTTGAGAAGATTCAAAGACTGGCGTGTGTCTGCATCACGGGGGCGATAGGATCGTGTACGACAGCAGCATTGGAGCTACTGCTGAATCTGACTCCGCTGCACCTTGTGGTTGAAAGGGCCGCCAGATCGGCGATTGTAAGGTTCAGCAAGGAGGGAATGGACAAAGGTAAAATAATCGGGAGCAGAGACCAAAACAGCCTCGCTGCCAAGATCCCCTGGCTGGAAGTACCAAAAGACGAAATGGTATGCAAATACCACTTCGAGAAAAATTACACAGCAATGTGAAGTAGTAAAGCCGATTGGAGCGACGAATCCTTAGCATACCACATAGAACAAAATGCTATCAAGTGGTATACAGATGGTTCGAAGACAAAGGAAGGTACTGGTGCAGGAGTGTTTGGACCTCGTACCAAGTACTTCGAATCTATGGGAACATCCCCAGGTATCTTCTAAGCAGAGGTACACGCAATCGAAAGATGTGCACAGTTTAACCTCGACAGGTATCATTAGCTCATACACCATCAGATCCAAACTGGTATGGGACTGTGTGGTGAAGCTAATCAAGCGTGTATACCAGGACACACTGGTATAGACGAAAACGAAGAAGCCGATCACCTAGCAAACAAAGGATCCAGTAGCCCCTTTATAGGTCCGGAACCCTTTTGCCGCATGAGTGTGAACACCATCCACTAAAGTTTAGATGAAAAAACAAGAGAAAAATGGATGAAAAGCTTTGGATCTTTTAACCAGAAGAGAACAAAAATTTGCCTGCAATTAAGCAGGAACAAGCTTAGAATTCTGACAGAAGTCCTGACGGCACACTGCAGACTTAGGAAACATCTCAAGGCCCTAGGCCTAGAGGAGGATGACGGATGCAGATTCTGTGGCTCAGTACAGGAAACCCCCATACATCTGCTCAAAGACTGCGGAGCATTACTCCGCAAGAGACAGATGTACCTTGGGGCTCACTTCTTGAACACAGAGGAGCTGCAGGCCTTGAATCCCACCCAGATCCTGAAATTCCTAAAGTAATCAGGATTAGAGGAGCCGCTCTAAATGAGTAAGTAGTACACCAACGCTTGGAGGAGGAGAGTGGGGTACAATAGATCTATAAAGGTCGCAATACAAGTCGTCACCACCATATCTACAATCTACATTTAGGGGAGGTTTCACGGCAGATTACTATGATGGCTTTGACAGAGCCAGGCAAAGGAGGATGATGGCTTATTTCCATACTTGGCTTAGTAATCTGGCACTTTGACTACTAGAAATCTGTCAAAATGATATGACAAGTTGTCAAAATGATATAACAAGTTGTAAAAATAAGACATTAGATGTCAAATTGTCGTTATGCCACGTTATGCCAAGTAAATTTCAATATCTGTCTGTTAACAGGTTTCCATTTCCTTGTGCGATGGTATCACATTAGCTTTATTTATTAGCTATCTATTAGCTATTGTGTGTAGTTTCGGTTATTTTCATTATTTATTGGCATAATTTTTCAAAAAAATTATCCCACAAGTCTTAATTTTAGCATGTGCAGTATTTCTTCCGAAATACTCTTCATAAAATTCCTCAATTTGCTAAAAAGTTTTTAAAACAAATGTAATAGTATATTACGTAATGAGAGTTGTAAGAAGCATATTACGTGCGAGCGGAACAGTTACGCGCGACCCGCGTAGCGGGAAGCGCGTAATTCCGCGAGTACGTAATTGCCCTACAACTCGAATTATGTACTATACTTTATCTACGACCACACTAATTTGTTTCTATTTAATAAGAAAAATATGTTTGATGTAACACCTTCGACCTTATTTAACTTGATAGAAATGAATAGAAATACATTCATAATGGTTACATTCCTTTATATTTAGTACTTATTTGTAGTTTTCGTTAGATTCAAACGTGAAGATACGAAATGAATGACAGCTTATATGTGAATGATATGTGACGTTTAATGATTGTTTGGAAATCACGGAGTAGCATATTTAAAAATAGTATCAACGTGCAGCTCTCAACCAATCAACGAATCGTAAACCAAACGTTCATGGGTGATTTTTAATTATTGCATAACATTAAGCGCGGATTGTTACATATGTGTATGGTATGATGTATTTACATAGTCCACGAACTGTACAATAATGGGCATTTACAATAGTGGTCGTAGATAAAATTATTTAATAATAAAACAAAATCAATATGTTTTTACTTGACTTGACACTCATTATAGTCCAACATTCTACCGCAACAAAACTAAATCTCAGCAAATTTAAATCGTAATTACATAATTGGACGTAAAACTTGTTGGAAATTGTTCATTTAGAGATCCTATGATTTCGCGATGTACTGAGTTAGACAAGTGTAGAAAGTACCCACTGATTGATACAATGACCAAAAGGAATCCGCGCAGGTACTAATCACGAATCAATTTACATCGTTTTTAAAGTGACATTTTATTACTGTCCTCGAATTTAATCAAATAAAACTTCGCCTTAGATTGCTATATATTTGTTTTAATTGTTTAGAAATGCTATGATGAGATAATGTTTGTAGGCACGCTCTTAAAAATATCAATGAATAACTTACATGCTATAGTGGTAATTCCGCATGCCAATAAGTCATCACTAGTCAATAAATGAAATCTTTATATTCGAACGTCTCTGACGCAGAAAGATAACTTAATGGAAAAACTGAACGCGTGATTTTTTTGTCTCCCATTTAAACATTCGTAATAAGCGGAAGTAACATTATCAACATTTGAAATGGAATGCAAACATTGCCCCTCTAGTTTCCGGTTAGTATACATTACAACAAAAATGTTAAAAGATAGGAAAAAAGACAAAGTAATTAAAGTGTGCACAAACGATGTGCGTTTTCGACCCTGGTAAGAATTACCATTGCGTCATTCAAACGATGGCTAACTAACGTCACTGATCGTTTCGTTATTTAAATGTTGTTAATAACTCACGTTCTATATATCTGCTTGATAAATCGGCAAGCGTGGCAAGTTTCACGTGATTAAACAGAAATGATAGCGCAAATATTTGAAATCAAGATAAATTGAAAGTGCTAGAGTCACAAAACACCATATAGTTCTGCTCATCAAGCAGACATGATCCATATTATATATATATATATATATATATATATATATATATATATATATATATATAATGTAATCATATATACAACAACGGCACCTAAAATGGTTTCCGGCAACGCTACCTGATAGCTATTTATTGGGTAGTTCAAATGCACCGTGTGCATACGCTTTTGATATGTTAACAATTAAACAATGATTGCGTCTGGTTTGTGTGTAGTTTCGGCTAGCTATTCATTCTAGTCTAGTCTTGCCTCTCTAGCCTTGTTTGTCTAGCATTGTGGGTCTAGTTTTGCCCATCTAGTCTCGTCGGTCTAGTTTTGTATGTCTAGGTCCGTCTGTATGGTCATGTCTGCCTGGTCTTATATGTCTAGTCCTTTCGGTCCAGTCCTGTCTGCTTTGACTTGTCTGACGGCGATTTTAATGCGAAATCACCATATTGGAGCTCAACAAAAATGGATTCACGTGGCGATATTGTAATGGACTGGATCTCTACCATGGACCTGTATATAAAAAATGAAGGTAATGAACCAACATTCCAGCACAGGGAGTCCCAGTCGATTATTGACCTTACACTCACAACTAATAATTTAGCGAACAAAATAGGAAACTGGAAAGTCCTACAGAGGGAATCCTTGAGTGACCACAATTATATCTTCTACACCAAGGGTGTACTACCACTTGACTTTTTGAGAAATTTTGGCGTACCTCCAGACCTAAATATTTTAATAAACGTGTAATATTTACTCTAAAAGTTTCAAAGGCTTTTTGAATTAAATTCCTGAAAAAACTTCAAATTTAATGGTTACATATTTGCTTATTTATAATAACATTCTTATAATAAACGAGAAATAAAAATATTAAAATGGTAATTACCCTATTTGGGTCTAAAAACACACAAATAAAAAATTAGTACAAACAGCAAAAAAATTAATCATCATACAAATTATACTCTTATAGTCATTAGTGCGAAACTTGTTGTTGTTTGCTTGTGCAGAGGCGTAGCAAGGGGGGTGCAAGGGGGTGTATCATGCCCCGGGCGCCACTTCCAGAGGGGCGCTAAATGGTGTCCAAAGACCAACATTTTCCGGAGAATTTTAATTGTTAATTATAATAATTTTATAATAATCAAGTTTTATAATAATCATAGTAACATAAGTAATTTGCTGGAAATCTATCAAACATCACCGTATACAAAACGTTCTTTCTTTCTGAACACTTTATTTTGTTAAAATAGTAATTAGTAATACCTATATTTTTACACGCTTCTTGTTTCCCGCATCTTTTTGAACCAATGAAATCTTTTCTCCTTTCATTTTTTTCGACATAAAATAATCAATATAGAATATACATGTGCAGTAGTGTAGAATATAAATGTGCAGTAGTAGTAGCTTCCAAACGTTGAGCTATATATACGTTAGTTATTGTTAAACCTAAACTGCGGCCGAGTTATAAATATAGACGTAGATAAAAATAATCGGGTTTTCAGTCAAAAATCCTTTATTATTTAGAAAGCCGACGTTTCGACACCACTTGTGGCTTTCTCAGGGCTAGCAAATAACAGTTTTGCGTTATACTGTAAGTTGTTCAAAAGAATATCTTAATTGATATAATAAAAATTTATTTTTATTTAAACCATGTCAATGCCTGGAAAAAAACTTAGCGGTTCCCAGAATCGAAAAAGCAAACTAAAGGCAGAAAAACAAACTGAGAAATCCAGAATAAGGGTTAGGTCCAGAATACGGGTTTTTTTTTAACTTAGTGTTGCGAACTTTTTACCTTGTGTAACTCTTGTTAATCGTCGTTGGTACTGATGAAATAAGATCAGAAAGCAGAATTAAGCTACTACGCTGCCTGATTCAATAAATCTTCGTGTTTTCGTTGTCCTAAAAATTGACATTTTCTACGTAACATATGGTGACAACTACCTCGACGTTGCCACGTTTATTTTTTTTGAAGAAAAATATTACCCCATATGCATATCAAAATATCCATACTTTGTTTAGGATATATCGAAATTTTCTCGGTAGTAAATATGTTATTATCTAAACTTGTTATTATGACAGCAAAAACAGGAATTGAACCAGGCAACGTAGAAGCTTCATTTTTGCTTTCAGATCTTACTTAAACAGTACCAAAGACGATTAACAAGAGTTACACCAGGTAAAAACCACGCAACACTAAGTTTCAAAAAAAACCCGTATTCTGGACCAAATCCTAGAATCAGATTCAGGTTGTACTCCTGCTACTACACATCACATCATGTACTCCTACACATCACAACAAATACAAGATTTAGAAGATGAATATGGGAGCCCAAGTACATCTGAAGTTCCAAATCCGCGTCCATATCTAATAAAAAATACAGAAAATGCAACAGAAACACTTACTGTAATTGCAGACGTTTTGGAGTTCAGAGATGTTGCTTATTTAAAATTCAATAATTTCAAATCAACTTCGCACAGAAACGATTACGAGGGGGGGGGGGGGGGGGGGCAATGAAGTATCGTGCCCCGGGCGCCAGTTATGCTCGCTACGTCACTGTGCTTGTGATTAAAATATCAACATTAAGAGTAATGGAACTTATCTTCACTTTTAAGTCATCTTCAAAACTTATTCTGCTTCTGTTTATTTTTTATGTACAAGATTTCAGAAAATCCACTCTCACACAAGTAACTCGTAACAAATGGCATCAAAAATAGCAGAGCTTGCCGGAAGATCAAAGGGTACTCGGTTTTACATTCGATCGAGAAGTTAATTAAAGATTTCTCTTTAAAATAATCTTTCTTGGAACTATCTTCTGTAAGATCGATAAAACCTTCTTTTAGTTCCAATTCATTTGGTGAAGTTCCCGAAAAAGGATTTCTGATCCAGTCCACTTTTGAATAATCTTCAGAGAAATACTTCTTAAAGCTTTTTTGAATGCCTTCCAAGTGAACAATGATATCTGCAACCACATCCGGCATTGGAGATATTTCATTTTCTTCAAAAAATGATCAAAGAGTGGGAAATGCAGATAAATTCTTCTCCTGTATTTGTGAACAAAACATGACCAACTTTCTCTTGAAGGAGTTTATTTTGTTACTGGCTGTGAAGGCTGTTGTGTTTGGTCCCTGAAGTCTCAACTTCAGTGTGTTGAGTTTGTCAAAAATATCGGTTAGATAAGCCAATCTTGACAACCATTCTTCATCAGCAAAATTTTTTTCATGTCATGATTTTTTTCACTTAAAAACTTAAAAACTTCTGATCTCAGTTCAAAGAGACGTTTCAAAAATTTCCCCCGAGATAACCAACTCACTTCTGTATGCAGGAGTAAAGTCTTGAACTTGCCACCCATTTCTTCACACATCAAGGAGAATAATCTTGTGTTTAGAGCCCTAACCTTTATTAAGTTAATAACTTTCACAGCATCTGATAGAACGGAGTTAAGATTTTGCGGCATACCTTTAGCAGCTAATGCTTCTCGATGGATGACACAATGCGTACTTTTGCATTCAGAAGCAACTTCCTTTATTTTTGCTGCTAGGCCTGTCTCTTCCTGATATAGCTTTTGCCCATCTGTACACAAGCCAATACACTTGAACCAGGGAATGCCTACTTTGAGCACATATTCATCAATTAGCTTAAAAATGAGTTCCGCTGTGGTATTTGATTCAAGTGGTTTGCAGCACAAAAACTCTTCTACCACATCTTCATTATAATCAAATCGCACGAAAACAAGTAGCCGCGCCATGTTTGTAACAGCGGGCCTTTCGTCAACTTGAAGAATTCGTCAAACTTGCAAAATAAGTGCATTCTTGGAGTTTTAAAGCCAGTTGTTATTCAATATTATTAGACATATCGACAATTCGTCTCTTTACCGTGTTATTTGATAGTGGTATTTTTTGAATTTCTTTGGTTGCCTTTTCTCCTAACACGGCTTGGACCATATCCAGAGCGGCCGGCAGTAAAAGCGTCTTACCGATTGTGAGGAGGCTTTCCATCTTTTGCAATTCTTAAACTAGCAAGGTGACGCCTTTATCAAGTTAGTATCAGTATTGACAAACTTCGTCAAACATTGGGTTTCTTTCTTGAAAAAAATAGATTTTCTTAAAATCTTTCGTACTTTTCTTAGAAGAGGACGTCAGAAATAGTTTCATAGTTCAGTTTTCTTATACGAAATCACAACACCCCTAACGAACTGTGAACAACGAACAACGAACTTGCACAATCACTGTCAATATTGTGAGGCGGAATAATGTAGGCGCAGGGGAAGTTATTAACACGCCACTTGTGACATGAATTTGACTTGCATCTTTGGTGACGCCGACCCTATGCACCGCACCGTGTTTCTAAACTTAAAATTTTCCTAATAAGCAATACTCTAACCTAATTTTACTAGGTCAAATATTAAAAGACATGCTTTTTAACAATAAAACAAAGATATTTCATAAAAAAAAACATAAGGTTTATTACACTTATGCAATTAGAACTCCTTCCAACAAATAAATATACAAAACATCCCCTCAAAAATTAGTCTTTTTTAAGGGCCATGCAGCTAGTGCATGTTGGCACTACGTGCTGTAGACGTAAATATTTCTTGCAATGGTAGCAAGTATATGGTGTTTTTAACATTTTTTAAGTATTTGGTTACCATTTCTAGAAGGATCGGTTATCCCAGGTCCCTCATCAAACTTCAAAATTTCTGCAAGTCTTTGTCTCATCAATCGAGGCAAAGTTCAACTGAACCCGTCGTTATTTGATATGAGGTTCTATTAGTTCATAGCCAAATGCTCAATACAGTGACGGCGATGAAATTTTGAGTTTGAATTATTAGACACACGTATCACCTGACTATTTATAGTACTGACATTGAGCCTGACGTAAAAGAACCATAGGCCAACGCTTTGCTGCTCGGGCACAATTGTAATTCGCGCATAAACGATCGACGACATCGACTCATTCCTTCCAGGAGGTTTTTCTTTTTTGTTCTTTCTGGTTGTTCCAACTGTTGTTAGACCATTTCTGTAGGAATGCGTCAATTGAAACAAGTGAAACAATTATAGTTGCAACCAGTATTGTAATCTGACATAACATAATCTTTGAACAACAGCTAGGCCAGAATTGTCAAGATTGTATGAACCGTCATTTAGTTGTTTTCCAGGATAAATTTCCATACTAAATGTGTAAAACATTTTAGCATCACAGGGAGCTTGAATCTTGATACCATACGGTATGAAGATTTGGTTTATTCGGAATATATTGTTCAAATGCACATCTTCCTCGAAAGCCTTTTAATTTTTCGTCAACTGTCACAAAAGCAGATAAGGTCTAATTACTAGTCTATCGGGCATATGTTTCTTCGTTATATTTATGTTTGACGGTGTCAATGTATTGGTTGATACACGTGACAATAACATCTACTATGGTGCCATGAAAGAAGTCTCTCCAAATTCGAAAGGGGATCCTCTCCGCTGCCCAAATTTTGTATTTGATCTGGAGTTTGATTTTCCAGTTATCACTTCCAGCTTCACTGTCCGATTATGTAGTTATCAGATAATAGTTCTTCTTGTAGCAGAGCTTTGACGACCACGAGTTTCACGTTCATAAGACATGCTAATCTTATAATTTGCTAATCCTTATAATAAACTTACCAAAAAGTTAAAATTCTAAAATTGAACTATGACTATTTGACTTACTTAGTCTGTAACCCTGGTCTCACACATCGGGTTGGCGCCAAAACTCCAAGGCATGCCTCCGTGTCGCCGGCGCGGAGTGGATTAACAGTGGAGGACGCGCAATGAGGAAAGTACACGAAATCAGTAATCAATTCAATGACGGATAGCTTATTCGAACGACCCGGTCTTAGAGACATACAAGTCACAAATAACGGGTTAATAGCGTGGGCCGTGCGGGAAGAGGGGTAAGACAGCTCTCGTCGCCCCGCCCCCGCCGCCGTCTCTCCACCACTCCTGCAGAGACAAGCAGCTGAGTAATGTTTGCGTGCTCACTGCTCATGCGTTCAGAAGCTATTAATAGCATGTTGCTCACATCACTCACGCGTATCACCTGAAACGTTCCGTTTGGTGTACCACCAGTGATACGCGTACCACCGGTTGGAAATCTCTGTTCTACTCGATAAAAGAGTGTAAAACGTGCATCTGCCCCAGGTACATGGGTAATAGGAGATGGCCTACCCGAACAACGCCCCCAATGTTACAAAAGCCTTAATCTCGAGGAGCAAATTAAAAATACGCAGGACCGTACAGCAGCGTCGTTTATAATAACAGTAAACAAAGCATATGAGGCAACATTCCCACAAAAAAAAAGCGGTTCGTAAAACCCAGGCGTGTCTGTTGGTGGAACGATGAAATCGCCACGGCAAGGGCAGCTTGCATTACGTCTAGACGTAAAGAATGCAGGCCTAGCTCTGAGGGAAAAATAGAAAGAATATGTAACTGCCAAAAAGTCTCTCAGACAAAAAATAAATGTTTCTAAACGTCTTCACTGGCAAAACTTATCCGCAAAAATTAACGAAGATACCTGGGACGATGCGTATAAAATTGCAATGCGAGGGCTGAAAATAAGGCACCAAATTTTACAGGTTCCGATGGGAAAGATGTTGGAGGTGGTAGACATACTATTCCCAACTCATGAAGAGCCGAGCTGGGAGCAACCCAACGTGACGGAGGTAATCCTATTTACGGAAGATGAATTGCTAAGAGCCACCCAACGTATTCGTAATGGTAGAGCGCCAGGAGTAGACAGACTCCCACCTGAGGCTCTAAAAGCCGCAGTAGATAAATTCCCAACTTATGTCTTAAACGTAATGTACCATATAGCTAGCGATGAGATCTTTCCCGACGACTGGAAAAAAGCCAAGCTGGTGCTAATTAGGAAAGCTGATAAATTACCACAGGAACCTTCCTCATATAGGCCACTCTGCCTCTTAGATCTTTCGGGCACACTCTTGGAACACACCTGATACTTTGCAGACTAAAACTAGAACTTAGGTCAGGTAAACAACTATCAGAAAAACAATATGGCTTCCGAGAGGGAAAATCAACAGTAGACGCTATAGCAAACGTCATTGAAGTAGCAAAAAATCGCAAGCGGACACACAGGTAACTAGAAAGCTATGTGCCCTTATCACTCTTGACAATGCTTTCAACTCAGCTGCCTGGCAAAACATTCTTGAGGAGCTCTCAGCACCATACCTATTACGTCTGCTACGAAATTACCTACGTAACAGGAAAGTTGTTCTCCAAGAAAACAACAAATTAGTGGAGCGTCATGTCTGTAGTAGGGTGCGACAAGGCTCTGTTTTGGGGCCGACACTATGGAATGTCCTTAACGACGGAGTCCTCAGACTAAAGCTACTGGAGGGTGTGGACATCGTGGGCTTCGCTGATGACTTGGTACTTGTAGGGTCGGGGAAGACGGAAATGGAAACTAAGTCGAGAGCAAGAGGGCCATTGAACAGGTGGACAAATGGATAGAACTCAATAAACTGAAGCTGGCACCAGAAAAGACAGAAGCAGTATTGCTAACTGGACTAACTGGAAAAACGAAACCCATCACATTTAAAATAAAAGGAGAAAAAATAACCTCAAAGGAATCGCTAAAATATCTAGGAGTAACCTTTGATAAAAGCCTATCCTTTAATCGCCATATCACCACAGTGGCAGCCAAAGCACTGAAAACTGCAGCAGCTTTAGATAAACTAATGCCGAACGTAGGAGGACCCTGCAGTAGTAAGCTAAAACTTTTCTGGGTGGTTCACTCCACAATACTATATGCAGCCCCGATTTGGGCAAATGCATTGAAAAAAACAGGTGATGAACAGGTGAACAGGTAACAAAACTTGTTAACAGTTCAAAGGAAAATGGCGCTAAGAGTATGCTGTGCTTAACGGACTGTCTCTAGGGATGCTGCCCTAGTGTTAGCCGGCAAACCGCCTATAGAACTTATGGTAGAGAACTTATGGGGTATAAGTCTACAATGGCAAATCAAACGGCGATGGCACTGGCCGACAAAAAGGCACTAGCGAAGGCCCGAATGTACCAGGCCTGGCAAAACCAGTGGAGTCTATCCACTAACAGATACTGGACCATAATCCCAATCCCTGATATGAAGCGTTGGGCAAGTAGAAAACACGGCGAAACAAATTTTTACGTCACCCAAGTTTCGAGCGGACATGGCTGTTTCAGGAACTTTCTCCATAGCATCGGTAGGGCCACAGATTGCCTCTGTATTTACTATGGACTCACAGACAGTGCGGCGTATACCGTTTTCGGGTGTGACAGGTGGATACCTGAAAGGGATAAATGGAAAAATAAGACCGGACAATCACTAGACCCATCAACTATGGTTGAACAAATGATCTCGTCAGAGGACTTATGGGCAGATACATCAAGCATGATCCAAGACATCATGGCAATAAAAATGCTAGACGAGTGGAAAGGGAAAGAAGCCGAAAAGATACAAAATGTTACTACCTGAACCCTTAATCACTGCAAGTGGAAGGGGCAGCGTAAGGGCAACAATATGCAGCAACATCTTGAAAGTTATGCGAAAAGCGGTCCCAAGATGCTTGTGATATTCCAGAGGGTCCACTTGCTAAGTTAACCGTGAGGTGCTTACTACGACCCCCCAAAAAAAAAAGACTTATGTCTGGTCTTATCTGTCCAGGCTTGACCATCTAGTCCTATCTGTCTAATCTTGTCTGCCTAGTCTTAACACTCTAGTCTTGTCTGCCCACCCTTGCACGTCTAGTTTTGTACGTCTGGTCTTGTCTGTCTGTCTCGATTTCTGTTCTTCTCGATTAACTCGGCTTACTTTCATTACTTACTTCCTTACTTACTTCACTTCACTTCACTTCCTTACTTCATTACTTACTTACTTCATTACTTTCAATGGCTATACCACTGTGACACTTTCAAAAAAATCGTTTTTGTCTTATTTAACAGTTCAAACTTTCAAGAATATCCTGTGAAAATTTCAAGGCCGTATCTCTAATACTCCCCGAATGGTAGCCTTCTAAAGCGCAACCGCTCGCAGGAATAAAATTCTGCACTTCTCTGGAGGCGATAAATTATTGGATTTGGAGGTAATACATTTTTGGAAAACTTATTTTTTTATATTTTTGACTAAGTAGATCTTTCCTTTCTGAATTCTTCTGAATTTTTCTGAATTCGGACGATTTTTTCAGATTTTTCTTATATTTTTTAAAAATATTTTTTCGATCATTTGGAAAAATAGTCAAAAAGATAATAAAAATCTGGGAAAATTTAGACGGATTCTGAAAAATCAATTAATTTATTTGATACAAAAAAGTAATTGGTTTCTCAAAAATTTGTTAAAAAAACATTTAAAAAAATCCATTTGTTAATAACTTTTCAACATTATTATTATGTAAATGCAATGTTTCCGACATCTTTAACCCTTTCGCTACGGGGTGCTTTTCTACAAGTCGTGCCCTGTGTACGGGGGTGCTGAGGGCAGTGCGGATTCGTCCGGTTCCCGTAGTTAGGTACGTACTCTTTGCGTATAAATACGGTTCCCGTAGTCTGTTCCATATTAAGTACAATTGTATTTTCTTATTATTAATCTTTATTATTGATATCTTATTGATACTTTATCTATTATTGTCTTTCCCATATTAAGTACAAAAAAACGCTTGCGGATTAATCCAGGGGGATTAATCCCATTTCGTACACAGGGCACGAAAATATTTTGCGGCTTTATCCGGGTTTAATATATATGAGATTTTTTTCAGATTTATGTCGTATTCGGAAGTATATGAGGTTGAGAAAATATAGTCCGAGCGTCCTTAACTTTAAACGCGTTTTTCTCGAAATAACATTTTTCAAATTTGCCCCTGTTGTAACTCAAAGAGAAATTATCCGATTGACTTGAAATTTAGACTGAGTACTCTTGAATATATTTACTGTACCGTCAACTAGGATATTTTTGATTGGATGAAAATTGACGATTTGGCATTGAAAAAAAGACATAAGACTTTTTTTCATAACTACGCCATTTTGTTGGATTTTGATATTTTTCGCTAATCCTAGTTCATGGTACAGAAAATACCTTTCAGTTTTACGACATTTTTTTTTAGGTTCAGCTACTCAATCGGCTTCAAGGTAGGGGGGCAGTGAAGGAACTTTTTTTGACGCTTCCGAAGGCAGCGCATAAGTCGCTTGGATGTTAATATTTTTCTATCAAAAAAATTTTGTAATGAAGGTCAAATATAGCCAAATATGTTCTTAATTTCCTGAAACATATAATTAAGTACTTTTCTTCCAAAAAAATCGCGAAAATCACCCAAATTTTCAGTGGTCACAGTGGTATAGCTGTCTAGTTTTGTCTGTCTGGACTTGTCTGTCTAGTCTTGCCTTGTCGATCTAGTCTCTAACGTCTAATGATGTGCATTTAGTCTTGTGAAACAAATCGTATCTAATCTTATCTGTCTAAATATGAACTGACTTACATAGTATTAAACAAACTTAAAGCTGATTCACACAAACTATTCAAATAAATATTTGTTTAGTACTTTCTACTGTGTTTGTTGAAATCTTTTTTGAAAAATAGTCACGCGAATAAAATACAAAGAAAAACGATAAACACAATTGCTTCGTAATTAATTAAATAGATAGAGAGAGAAAAAATACCTGGAGGCGACAGAAATAGTGAATCAAAAGACGAACAAGTCTATTATTTTATTCATTCTCTGTTTTGGTCAAGTTGCTTTGTTTTCCGACGCACAACAATAGCAGAAAAAAAAACATAAAGGATAATTTGGTAGTGTATTAATCTTATACGTAACTTACTATTAAAATTGGATTTACTGCGAGACTAAATTGAGCGTCGATAGAAAAACAGGAAAATTTGAAGAGAGAGTGATGTATGTAAAAATGTAGAAATTTCCAGGAAAATTATTTTTACATTACGGTAATGACATAAGCAGCAAGGCAATTTATAAACTATGAAAAATATAAATTATAGGTTTTTCAATATTTAGGGTTGTTTGAAAAGTAATTTCGTTCTAAAAGTAATTCTATTATTAATCAGCTAACATCATTCATAGTACATAGTTTGGCAGCTGACATTTCTAAAGTTAGTTTATAACAAAAACATAAACTGATTCTGAGCAGATAGACGTTCACGTGAACATATTTGCCAGATATGGCACGGTCCGATTATTACCTGTTCGTAATGGACAATATATAATTAAATAGGATATTTAAAAAAAGTACATTTTCATGAAATTTTTTTGACAGTTCTAACAACCATTCAAATTTTGCCATTTTGTGTCATATGAAATAATTTCACCCAGTCAATATTACACTGAAAATTGCATTTAGTGCAATTATCAATCACTTTGACAGCACGATTGAGATTGACAACTTCATTCCATATAAATTCAAAATGTCACGTTTTGGCAATGAGAATGTTCAAAGTATAAATGCGCTAATCAAAAAATAGATTCCCAGAAATACAAATTACAGTCACAAATATATTTGGGGAATATTTATTGAATTTTGCTGCGAACGAGAAAATGAATTAAATGAACGCTTAGAAGAAATTGACGTTGATACTAAAAGATTGGGCGGTCAATATGAGAAAGAAAGACGGGACCGAATTTAAAGAAGCAACGGTGAAGACAATGTGGAACGCTTCGTGCAAACTTTTGCAAGAAAAGTACTATAATAAATTTAATATTATGATTGAATAAAACCCATTTAACAATATGGTACTAAAACCAGCCCGAGATTCCCGCGATGCAATCAGAAAAAAACTACAACTTACAGCAGATCCATGTAAACGTCAGTCCAGTTCAGTTTCGTTAAATTTGTCTGAAGATAACAAAATGATATTTCTATGGAATGAAAACACTCCTGAAGGTCTTATGCGTAAATTTTACCATATTGCTGCTGTAGAATTAGCGTGGCGAGGAGGAGAGGCAGTTGCTTGTCTGAAGGATTTTTTTCAAATCGAGAAAAATAACGATGAATCTCCAACAAATCGCATAGAATACAATCCGGTGTTTAGTAAAACGTGACAAGGTGGTTCTAAAAGCTGTACAAATAGTAAATGGTTGGTTTCCAGTAGTGAAAGACAAAGCTGCCCTGTACGTCTTTTTCATAAACTGACATCAAAACGAGGCGACAATATTACGTCACAACGACTGTTCTTAAAACCAAATCGACACTGAAAAAATTAAACTGACAAATGGTACGATAATGTAAATGTTGGAAGAAATGCAACAAATGGATAGACTAAATCTGCTGCTGAGGCAATTGGCTTGGGTGTAAAGGACAAAAAGATTACAAATCACTCGAATAGATCAACTGCAGTTAGCGAATTGGTAAAGTGGTGTAGAAAAACAATTGCTGAAAATTACTGGTCATAGCAATCAAAATTCTATAAAACCATACTCAATATCTCATACTAAAATCTCGATCAAGAACACCACAACAAGACCATAAATATTATGCGTGGTAATAGATCTTCTATAGTAGAGAACATCAACGAATCTAATGTTAAGTTAAATTTTAATAATTGTACTTTCACTAACTGTACTTTTAATAAATAAATAAATGTTTCGAAGTGTCGAAAATTCTCAAGCTCCTTGTTTGGTAACAGCCAAGGAACCAAGGACCAGTTACCAAGGAACGAGCTTTCAATTGTCATAAAATGATCTCGTCTATTATCAATGTCCTAGGGATATTACTAGTGAAAACGAAATTAGTTTCGTAACACAATAGTTTTAATCTAATTCAATTCACTAATTTGGATCTGTATTATCTCCGTATATAGTCTTGTCAGTCTTGTTTTGTATATCTAGTCTTGTCTGTATAGTCTAACCTGGCTAGTCATGTCGGTCTAGTCTTGTCTGTATAGTCTTACCTGGTTAGTCTTGTTTGTCTAGTATTGTCTTTTTTTTAATTAAAAATAAGTTATTTAATCAAAAAATCAATAACATATAGCTAAACAAAAATATTAAAACTAAATCATTACGTTTTACAATCTTCGATGAACTTGCTATCATCGATGAACTTGCTATCATCCAAACTGCAATCACCTCCCGACAACTTACTATCATCCAAACCCTTCGAAAACAAACTATCATCCAAACTTTCCTTCCCAATCTCCTTTTCTTCTCTCCTTCCCTCAATTGGAACCAACCCATCCCCTGCAGCTTTACTCCCACATTTACCTGTTTCCAATTTGCTTTCATCCGGGACGAATTTAATCTCTTGAATTTGTGGACGCTTTATAGCCTTCAACGGCTTCTTCAAATTATCTCCGGATAGTGCATCGATCTTCTGCCGCTGCTCTTTCCCGAAACTGAAGTTGATCAAATAAAAGAAATTGAAACCAAACGAAGTCCGTGTTAAAAATGATAAGAGAATGCAGAAAAATAACAGGATGAAAAATAGGAGGACTGGAATCCTCCTGGAAAGAATAGGAGGACAGAATTGCCAGAAAGTCTCCGCGGCTTCTGCACGAAGAAGGCAAACTGGAATTTGTTCAGTGAACTAGTTACCAACCGAATTCTTGATATCTAACCCCAGATTGATAATTGCCGTCCTCCCCAAGAAATTGCATGCTTTGCAGAAGCCGCTAATAACTCCATTGTCAGCGCGGTCGTCGAATCTATGCCACGCCGGAAATACTTTCAAAAATCGGTCCCTTGGTGGACCCCTGAGCTTACTTCCTGTCGGAAAGAAAATAACCGAATAAGACGTATATACCAGAGCAGCACAGGACAAGATAGAGAAGTAAACCGTATGAAGTACAAGAAAAAACTGAACGAATACAAATGTTTAATCGTTGAAACCAAAACCCAAAAATGGCGAGATTTCTGTACAAATCATTCCAATGGGGACCCCTGAGGCCCGGTATACAAGGTAATACGAGGACGGAAAACCAATTCAGGCTACCTCACAAGCCTAAGTAAGAGCAACACGTCTCTAGACCTGCACGGCACAGCACGAGAGCTCTTGACTGCCTTCTTTCCGGATGACCCCGAAACAGACTTAGTGGAACACTTACAATCTAGAAAAACAGCTCTAGAAGGAAAAGGTGGACCCGACGACCCTTTATTCACAATTCCAGAGATTGTAATGGCGATCAACGGTATAAATCCCAAAAAGGCTCCAGGCATAGACGGACTCTCATCGGATATCGTGTCAGCGGCATTTAAGGCTGCCCCTCAAGTTTTCCATAAACTATTTAACAAATGTCTAAGATGTGGCGTTTTTTCAGCAATTTGGAAACTACAACTAGTAAATATAATTCCCAAACCACTTAGACAAGGTACATCCTGTAAAGACTTTAGGCCCATAAGTCTTATGCCTGTAATTGGGAAAGTCCTCGACACCCTGCTCATCACCAGGATCGGTTACCATCTTTATAGTCGCAATTTACTTAGTAACAACCAATTTGGATTCAGAAAGGGCGTAGGAACCAACGATGCCATAACCAAAGTCATTCAATCTATCAAAGACAATATTGCTCAGAAACAATATTGTGCCATTGTTGCACTTGATATAAGCGGTGCTTTCGACAATGCCTGGTGGCCTAACATTATAGAACAATTAGTTATCAAACAGTGCCCTGATAATCTCATTAGCTTGAGTAAAGATTACTTCAGCAATCGTAAAGCCATAATCTCTGAACCAGGCTTATGCGAGGAGAGATCAGTCAGTAAAGGTTGCCCACAGGGATCGAAATCTGGCCCTACCTACTGGAATATTCTATACGACACAATTTTCGAGTATGATCTTCCAGTAGGGTGTAATATAGTTGCCTACGCAGATGATACCATGCTTATTACTTCTTGTGGTAGTATAATGGGCCTAAAAGAGAAAACCAATCAAGCACTAGAAGTTTTATTAGCTTGGGCCAAGAACCACAAATTAATCTTTAATGCCAATAAGACCGAGGCAATATTCTTTGGAAAAAATCCGAGGCAGCGTAGACCAGTTTTTACACTAGGAGATAACCAGATCAAGTGTCAGGATAACTTAAAATATATGGGGGTCACAATAGATAGAAATCTAAACTTTAAACCACACATTAAATTAGCTTGTGGAAAGGCCAAACAGTTGAGCGCTCAACTTGGCCGGGTGACAAGGAAGGAATGGAGCTTAGGCAAAATAGCTTTGAAACAAATTTATAGCGGAGCAATTGAACCAGGATTATTATACGCCGCTCCCATTTGGCATAAGTCTTATGGAGTTAGGGAAAAAGCTAAGCTCCTGAGCGTACAACGAGTCTGCACACTAAGAGCGGCGAAAGCATCCCGAACGGTGTCCACTGAGGCTGCCTGCGTTATCTCCGGACTTATACCTTCCGACCTCCGACTAAAACAGGTTTCATTGTACCAAACCAAACATTCCCTTGAAAACCAGACCCTAAGAGAAATAACCGGCCTTAACATATCCTCCGACCTTTTGGAAACAAAGACCCACCTTGAGCATCTTAACCATCCCGCCTATTTTCGCTCCCTTGTCTACACTACGTCACCCACCAACTCACACCGAATAAAAATATTCACAGACGGCTCTAAATCAGACGCAGGAGTGGGAGCAGCTTTTGTAGCATACAATGAAGAAGAGGAGTTTCATTTCGAAACATTTGGTTTGGCTGACTACTGCTCGATATTTCAAGCAGAGTTAATTTCAATTAACCGGGCATTAGCGTATATTCTTTCGAAACCTGACGTAATGGACGAATGCTCTATTCTATCCGATTGCAAATCTGCTCCAGATGCTCTTCAAAACATGGCCTCGCCAACCGAGATACTATTCGACACATAGCAGCTCTATAACGAGGTCTCACAAAACACTAATCTAAGCTTCCATTGGGTGAGGGCACATGACGGCCTGACAGGTAACGAAAGAGCCGACAGTCTGGCAAGACAAGCTTCTGGTCAAGACTCCACAGGCCCAGAACCTCAAAATTGTGCTGAGGTTTTCAAGAAAGTACCAAGCCAGGCTATACAGCACGGGATCAACACCTATATTAACAGGGAGTGGCAACAGCGATGGAATGCGTCAGGAACTGGTCTTTGGACTAAAAACTATATCTCGTCTATCGACAAGTGGATTAATATGGAGATCTGTCTCTCGCACCACGCGGTCCAACTTATTACTGGCCATGGAAATTTTCAGTCTTACCTACATCGCTTTGGAAAAAGGGCATCGCCACTATGCCAGTGCGGTGAAGAAGATACAGCTCCACACGTGCTTTTTTATTGTCCGGTCATCTCAAAATGGAGGCAAGATTCCGAACTGAGTATGTCCCATGAAGATGGTGGATATGAACATGATAATATGGGCTCCATACAGAAGAGGCATAATGGAGACAAGAATTTACTAGTGACAAGTATACACTTTTTGTGGAAAGTATTGATAATTTCTGAGTGTTTCTCAGAACAAATCCAAGTCTACGAGAACCAGTGCTTATAGTAGAATTTATATGCTGGACAAATGTAAGTTTCTCATCAAATAGTACACCAAGGTCTTTTACAACGGATACTCTTTTAACGATCTTATTATTAATATGATACTCATTTTGGATTATATTCTTTGCTCTACTGAAGGTTTGATTCAGACCATTTTACCAGAGAATTTTGATCTTCCTGAAGTTTATTACCATCAGTTGAATTTGAGATGCCAAAATATAATTTCAAATCGTCTGCAAAAAGGAGATATTTACAATTTTTAAAAACGGTATCTATGTCATTGATAAAAATATTAAACAACAGGGGACCCAAATGTGACCCCTGTGGAACACCCGATGTAACAAGAACTGAATTTGATACAAAATTTTTAATTTTGACTAATTGATGAATGTCAAAATGACAAAATGATGATAACTATGTAGCCAGTTTGTCAACCATGGCGGAATGCCAACTGCGGTCCACTTCATCAAAAGCTTTGCTGAAGTCGGTATAAACTGAGTCTATTTGACCATGTTGTTCCAGTCCATGGATAATATCATTTTGATATAATAATAAATTTGTTACCGTTGATCTACCAATAACAAAACCGTGTTGTTGTTCAATTATTAAATTTTTACAATAAAAGGAAATATAATTTACTAAGAGTTGTTCAAATAATTTGGGTATAGCGCAGAGTTTACTTGTAATTGGTCTATAGTTTTCGATTTTTTTCTTAGAACCATTTTTGAAAATTGGTGTAATATAGCTATTTCGCCAGATGGTGGGAAATATTTGATCTTTAAGGGACAAATTAAATAAAATTTAATTGTGCGTTTATTCCTTTATTCAAGGAATGAACGCACTTTTTCAATACATATGAGGGAATTCCATCTGGTCCGGGACTCAAATTGTCTTTTAATTTCATAATCCCATTAAAAACTTCCAGATGGCTAATTTTCAATGGAGGAATCGATCTTTATATGTCAAAACATTAGGAATTCTGTTATCATTTCTTAAGGAATTTATGTATTTTAAAAAAATATCTAGGATTAGCTGAGATGTTATTGTCAACCATAGCTATATAGTTGTCATAACATAATTTGGATAAATTTTTGCACCTAGTTCTCAAGTTACAAAATAGAATGTAATAATTAATATCAAAAGTCTCTTTATATTTTTTATGGCATGCTTTTTTCTCTTATGAGTGACTTTAATTCGAAATTAAACCATGCTGGATAATTTGAAGTTTTGAATCTACGATAAGGTACAAAGTTTGCTAACGCATTATTGAAAATATGATAAAATATCTTAGTTGATGATTCAATATTCAATTGCTGATTCAATTGTCCGCCCAGTCTCTCTGTCCAGTCTTGTCTCTCCTACGTTATTATTAAACTCATTACGCTAGAAGCGAGAAACGCCTTTAACTGTGTCCTGGCAGCACATATTGACCGAAATATCTGAAAGGGGCCTGTCCCCATATCTACAAGGGATGATAAGGAGCTACCTAAACAACCGTACGATCATACACGAAATAGAAAACGATGCAGAGAATACAGCATCACCAGTGAGGTCCCCCAGGGATCGGTCCAGGGTCCCACACTATGGAACGTGATGTACGATGGAGTGCTCAAAATGACACAACCCGAAGGAGTAACCACTATTGGATTTGCAGATGACCTAGCAATAGTCGTAACAGGAAAGACAGAAAAGAGCCTAATGCAGAAAGCAAATATAGCGGACGAAAAAATAAACAAATCGATGACAAGTAAGGGGTTAAAACTTGCGCCTGAAAAAACAGAGGCGGTGATTCTGAACTGTAAAAGACAACTGTCACCGCTATCCTTTAGGATCCAAGAGACGAGGATCAAGCCCAAGGAATGGGTAAAATATCTGGGAATCGTCATAGAAGGAGGGTTAAACTTCGCGGCACCCATAAGCTACATTGCATCAAAAGCAACAAAAACCGCATACACGCTACAAAAAAACTGATGTCAAACGTCGGAGGTCCAAAATGCAGCAAGCGCAGGCTCAGTGGCCTACTCCATCATGCTGTACGGGACTTCTGGCCAAAGTATAAAGAAAAATGGCATGGAAAAATGACAAACTGCGGGTTTGGAGTGCATACAGTAATCGCCGGCATCGTCCCCATCGAGCTAACTGCGCAAGAAGGCTACCTACCAGGCCGAGACAAAGTCAAAAAAGAAAAATACGCCTGGCAAAATACGCGTAAGTAGTGGCAAATTAAATGGGAGCAAACAGAGAGGGGACAATAGACCAGATTATTAATCCCGGACCCAATCAAATGGAAAGACAGAAAGCACGGGAACCTATCTTCCACCTGACACAGATACTCACGGCACAAGGATGTTTCAAGGACTACTTACATAACATTCGCAGAGCAAGAGAAGCAGTGTCACTACTGGGAAGAGGACGACAGCGTGTAGAACCAGGAACAATAATAGACCACATTTTAAGAACAGAAAAAACTGGGATAACGTGAACAAAGCGATCAAAGACGATAAGTTAAGACAAGGAGCAGAGAGGCATCTGAACATACCCACTGGGTAGAATAGGACATTCACCCTGCAGTAATGCGATGAACGGGCCCGGGATGGAACGGGGTGTCTTGTTCTATGTTCTTTATTATTATCATACAGGGTAGGCCATTTAACGTGACCACTCCAAATATCTCTGTTATCTGTTACTTTCTCTGTTGAAAAAATGTTAAAAGGGAACTTTATTGATTTCGGGCTGACACAGTTGTTAAAAATTCTTTTTTTCAAGGTCATAGTTTATACATCCTCAAGATCATCAATGTGATTTTACACTATACTTCAGAGAAAAAAAATATTTTTATTTCAGAAAAAAAAAACGTTATCAAATTCTTAGAACTAATTAACACATTTGCATGAATTTTTGTTGAAGCCTCGGTGCCCACAATCGTAAACGCAATCATCCAACAGAAAAATGAACGGAAGAAATGCTTCACAACCCGCGAGTTTAAGCAGTCAAATGATTATTATCAAATTGTATTAATTACTCAAATTCAATCTGTTTTTGATTAATACGCTTCTTCTTTTTCTTCTATGGGTGCCGTGGCCGTTCAACGATCGTTGGCCAGCATGATGGCAACCATGTTGTTGACGATAATTTTGTCTGCAGCAGCCCGGATAAGCTGTAATGTTGTCTGTCTCGGCGTAATATCCTTGATGCCTATGTGTAAGTGGGGAGAGTTTGGGAAGATTATATGGTTGGGAATAAGGAATTGACATTTGGAGGGATTTGCGGAGAGTCTCCAACGGTTGAACCATTGGGATGCCTATCGTCCGTTTAAGGTTGTTATCATGAGATATAAGTGCGGCATCGTCGTTGATTCGTTAATTGGTTCCAATGCCTAAGATTCTTTAGCCAGGAGGTACGTCATCTTCCAGGGCCACTCCTATCTATCTTCCATTGTATTATGAGCTGTAGTATTTCATATTTATCACTATCTCTCATAATAATTTTCAATTCGTTTTTTTTATTAATCTGGTCACTTCCGTTTTTGATGCGTCGCTATCTCTTGGTTTGTAATCCTGTCCGGAACCTAACCTAAACTAACTGATTTAGAGCATTCGTCTGTACACATCTCTATCCACATCCACATCTCTAATGAGTTCAGACGCTTTTACAGTGCCTCTGTGGGTGTCCAGACTAGGGTTTTTCGGGTCCGAGTACCCGGACCCGGACTCGACGAGTCCAAGGGTAAATACCCGATCTAATGCTAAGCGTACACCAAAACCGATTTTGTCGGCCGATGGCGGACAGAATTACCCGGACGAGTAACTCGGACGTGTATGTGCTTACACTGCCACAGTGTTACCACCAGTGTTACTGTCGATTATTGTAATTTTTTGAATGATTATCCCACGGGGTTGGTCTATTATAAACACAACTAATTAATTTTTCAATATCCATAGTCGTCTAGATAGATAACAACAAAATTTAACTATTACACTCAATTTGCACTCAATTTGCTATATACACTCAATTTGCACTGTAGGTCAGTCTGGCGAGAAATCCCAACAAGTTCGGATCATCGTGATGATCGGCAGTTTTCGGGCGTCATCGGACGATTACAGTCGTGTTTGTGTACGCGCTCTCATTCTTTTACAAGTGTTTGATTCAATTGCCGTCGTCGCCCGAGCAAACTTCGGCCGATGACGGTGTAGGTGTACGCGAGCCATAAGACTCGACGAGTCTCGGGTCTTTAATGTTTGGCATTGTCTAGAACAGGGGTTCCCAACCTGTGGTACGCGTACCGGTACCGGTACACACATGTCAAGCTTCCGGTACGCGATAAGTGAACAATATTTGGCGTAAAATCATGTGTTTTTTTATACAATACATGGCCAAGCCCGAGAAAACATTCAGAATTGTCCACTCAAAAAGCAGCTGTGTTCTCTTTTAGTAACATAAAACACTAATTGTGTTCAGGCATCATATTTAGCAAGTTTGCGTATAGCGTATAGCCAACTGTGGAAAACCACACACAATTGGAGAAATATTGTTGCAACCTGCAACTAAGGATATCGTCAAATTTGTGCTTGGAGATAAGGCAGCTAAGAAAATTGACAAAGTTTCCCTGTCCAACAATACTGTTAAACGGCGAATAGAAGATATGGCATTACAGATTGAAAGCATTTTAATCAAGAGAATAAAAGAAAGTCATTCTCTGCAACTAGATGAAAGTTCTGACGTCTCCAATCTGGCACAATTACTTGTGTATGTTCGATTTGATTTCAATAATGAAATACAAGAAGAAATATTATTCTGCAAACCAATATCCGCGAGAACAACTTCGAATGAAATATTTAAAATAATTAATGATTATTTAATTAAAAATATTATAAGTTGGGTCAAATGTGTTGGAGTTTGCACTGATGGTGCTCGAGTTATGATTTGAAATTTATCCGGAGTAGTGACAAGAATTAAAGAAGTAGCATCGAAATGCAAATCTACGCATATGCCTGTAAATTTAAGAAATGTTCTCAATGAGGCCATAAAAACAGTTAATTTTATAAAATCTCAAGCGCTTAATTACCGCCTATTTACAATACTATGCAATGAGATGGGGAGTATTCATAAAACACTTTTGCTTCACACCGAGGTACGATGGCTCTCACGAGGAAAAATCCTCAGTCGACTTTTTGAGTTACGCTCCGAGGTATCTATTTTTCTTAAGGATTCTGGAGATTTCAAGAAAGATAATTTTGCCAATGAGGAATGGTTATTCAGACTAGCGTACCTATCCGATATATTTTCTCGACTAAATGATTTAAATTTGTTTACAAGGAACTAATAATTCTTTGTTTGACTTCAGCAATAAAATATTAGCATTTAAAAGAAAACCGCAGTTAATGATACAGCAATCAGAGAAAGGAAATATTAGTATGTTTTTTTTTTTCGCTGCAATTTTGCTGAATAAAATAATTTAGCAGTATCAAACTGTGTGATAAACGACATTAAGCAACATCTAATATAGGTGTCAGATTGGTTTGAAAAATATTTTACAGAAGATTTTACTTCCCAAAATTGGATTCGTAATTCCTTTATATTCATTTCGGAAGTTCCGAATGACGTAATTACTAAAGAATCCTTCATAGACCTCATAAGTGACGGTGGTTGGAAATTAAAGTTTGAGAGCATAAGCTTATTTTCATTTTGGCTTTCTGTTCGGGCAGAATATCCAGAACTTTCATGCCAAGCTCTGAAATTTTTAATGCCATTCAATACAACATATTTATGCGAAACCGGGTTTTCAACTATGGCAGCAATGAAAAACAAATATAGATCATTACAATATTCAGCCTGATCTTCGCCTGAATCTGACAAAAATTGATCCCGATATTTCTACGCTGGTAAAATGTAAACAGGCGAAACCCTCACATTAATTGCAATAATTATTATAATATCTTTACACATTACATACATTTATATTTATTGGTTTTATTGCAATTGGATACACCATGCTAAAATATAACGTCGTTTTTCTGTGCCCGCCTCGAAACAGATTTTAACTAAATTTAATTTTTCGAATGAAAGAAGAATAAATGTCATTTTTTAATTTTAAATTTACATTCAAGTCTGAACTAAAGATAAATACATCTATATATTTAATTTTGTTATTTATTTCGTTGAAATCTTTTTCAGGGTAGGCCCAGAAAATGACATTACATTAGCATGGTGTACATATAGAGTTGCATTCTGCTTTTACCAAAGTTTTTGCCAAAAAATGGATCTTCAATAAATTTAGCGTTGGGGATATTTTTTTTGTTCGATAAAGTTTTTGAGAAAAAAATAAGGCCATTAATTGAATTTGCGAAATATTTACACTGGTACGCGACCGTATTGTCTATTACATACCGGTACAACATATTCAAAAGGTTGGGAACCTCTGGTCTAGAAGACCGCGTCGTAAAGAGATCGGCGATTTAGCATTACACTTGATGAATGGACGAGTATGAAAATTCGAACATATCTAAATATCAGTTTGCATGGAATTGACTCGGAAGTGTATAATCTGGGTTTATCGAGAATTTTTAACTCATGTACTGCTATATAATTAGTCGAAAAAGTAGAACAAAACACATAGTTGATTCAATCGGCGACGGTGCAAGTGTAATGATGAAATTTGGACGAGAATCTTCTAGTCTTTATAATTTCTGTTTGAATCACACTATACACTTATCTGTTTGTGTTGTAGTATATAAAAAGAAAAATATTACCGGCTTGCAAGATGAAGATGACCATGGTCTAGATCAGCTTCTAGATCATATTTTTTTAACAACATAATTTTAGTAGGTATTACTACATAAGTTAATTGTAACATTTTTATTATCATTTACTTACAATAATATTTAAATGTAAAGATATATCCTAATCATAAATTACATAGAATTAAAATTAATTTAAGATATTTGTAGTTCGTAATTTTATAAATCAAAATTTAGTTATTATTTTTTTTTTCTGATAAGTAAATTTATTTCGCGAAAAGAAAAAAATGTCCGCGGACTAGTTAAATTTGTCCGCGGACCACTGGTGGTCCGCCGGACCAGCGGTTAAGAATAGCAGGTCTAGATCATTTTAATTCTATGTAATTTATGATTAGTACTGTACACTTAAGAAAAAAGAGAAAAAAAATTACATATATTTACCTATAAATAGTATTGTAAGTAAATTAAATGAAAATAATAAAAATGTTACAATTAACTTATGTAGTAGTTTGTCGCCAAAACTGTTTAACATTTACATAGAATACATTAGGAGAAAGGTACTAGAAGATTGGAACGGAGGAATTCCTGTTGGAGGCAAACAGATAACGAATTTGAGATATGCAGATGATACTGTGATTCTGGCTTCGGAGGAAGCCGAAATGTAGGCTATAATGTCCAGACTCACAGAAAAGAGTAGCTCAAATGGACTGGAGATTAATAGAGCCAAAATGTATATATATATATATATATATATATATATATATATATATATATATATATATATATATATATATATATATATATATATATATATATCATGATAATATATATCATGATAGATACACAAGGCGACGTCGTGGCTGGATTTGCAGTGGTGGAAAGATTTGGTTATCTAGGATCAGTAGTTACCAACAAAGGTAGATCGGAGGAAGAAATCCGCAAACGAATAGCGATTGCCAGAACGTCTATGGCAAAACTAAAACCAAAAACACAAAACTTCGGCTGATACATGGTCTTCTCAATTGCAGACCATAGCCTGGTCTTCTCAATTGCAACTTACGCCTGCAAAACGTGAACTATTCGGACCTCAGACCAACGCAGAATAGAAGCGTTTGAAATGTGGTGCTATAGAAAAATGCTGCAAACACCATGGACAGCCCACCGTACAAACGACTGCATTATTCAACAACTCGGTATAAAGACCAGACTATACCAGACAATAAACCAACGGTATTTGGTATACCTGGGTCATGTGGCTAGGAGGTTTGACAATATTGAACGACTCATAGTAGAAGGCAAAGTCCAAGGCCGCTGCCCAAGAGGAAGATCGTCGACACGATGGATACACCGGACAAAAACCCTGACGGGAGAAAGGATGCAGGAAGTAATGAGATCTGCCCAAGATAGAGAGCGCTGGCGAGGAATCATTGCGAGCGAAAATATTGTTGTTAAAAAAATATCACTGCTCCGCGAATTTTTTTTTTAAATTTACTGGTCCGTGGGTCAAAAAAGGTTGAGAAACGCTGGTCTAGATGGTATTGATGACGATCAAGATGAAAATTATTATTCTGACGAGAGCGTCTATGATGTCAAAGAATACGGACAAGTTGAATTACCTTTAGACAACTTGAAAGAGAATTCATCCATTTGCCTTCCGGTCTTGTGGAGTTTTGTTTTATTTACCTATTTACCATAACATTCTCCAAATCCCTTGCTTATCTAAGTCTCACTTAACTTAATCGGCAAGTTCGTACAGTATAGCTTTCTTTCATATGCGTGAACATGAAAAATTCTTTCGTGTTTTTGTTTAAATTTCGAGACAGATTAGACCTGGGCCCGGACCTGAAAAATCGGGCTCGAACTCGCCGAGTCTAAAAAGACCGGGTATTCCCAAACCCTAGTCCAGACCTCCCCCCCGTATAGTGGAACAAGAAAAACATAACACCTCAGCGTACGTCCCCTAAGGCTTAGCGTCAAGTAGTGAGAAAACTGTTTTTCATGCGAATGAATACTGCGCGAGCTCTCTCCAATCTACAACCTTAAACGGACGATAGACGAACTACAAATCCTGACAGACAAGCCGTCCCAATGGTTCAACCGTTGGAGACTCTCCGCAAATCCAAATCTCTCTCCAAATGTCAATTCCTGATTCCCAACCATATAATCTCCACAAACTCTCCCCACCTCCACCTAGGCGCCCAGGACATTACGCCGAGAGCACATATAAAATATTTACGGATGACTTTCGACCACAAACTCAACTTCCAGACTGACGCAACTTTGCGTAAGAAAAACACAGTGCAAAGAGACAAATATTTCCGATGTCTGTCCTCGGGAAGCAAGGGAATTTCAACAAAGCGTGCCTCTAAAATTTACAAAGCCACATGCGGACCTATCTTAGACAATGGACAAATAATCAGGACCAACGCACGTAACTCAACAAAAAATATATTGAAAGTAGCCGAAACTACTGCATTACGAGTTATAACGAAATTAAGGCACCCAAACAACCCCCTCCACAATCCCCCCCAACGACCCCTTATACAGACTGCCTAAAATTCCATATATCTCAGACAGATACAAACAGCTACTATGCAAATTTAAAGACGGAGACATTAATCGGACTATAATCGACACACTTTGTATAAAATGGGACTACAAAGACATTATACGAAACATTATACGACGACTAACCACCGCATATCATCCCATATAGAGATTGCAATCCGGTGTCATTTTCGATTCGGCCGGATCCGGCCGGATCGGCCATTATCGGATCAGGATAATTTTCAGTTGACTGCTTCCAGGATAATCGAGTGAGTGTATTGTATAGGTGTTTACAAACACACACATTTATAATTAGACATCAGACAAAAATAGAAGAAAGACATTAGACAAAAATCTAGTACAGTGTAGGTAACTAGTCAAATTTCATAGATAGAATTTTAGTATTTAACTTTACTTAATCTACTGAGATCACAACAATTTGGTATTTGAGCATGCTAACAAGTCTTATTTTTATATTTATGACAGACATCATGATGAATCTGTCTAATGAATGGCATCTCAATAATGAGTATAACTATTTAGTTTAATCAACTTAATATAAATACAGTATTTGCCGGTGTATAAGGCGCACCCTAAAATTTAACCTACTTTTTGCGCGCCTATAACGCGGACCTATGTTTTAGAGGCAATTTTTTTGGAAAAAAGGTTCTCGTTATACACCGGCAAATACAGTAATTATTTTAAGTATACGTTATTTATCACAAAATCAATTTTGGTTTTGAAGAAACCGTGTGGCGCCATGCATATCACGCATTTAAAGTACCTACTCATGCAATGATTATTTTATCAAAAAATAGAATCACAGGATCCGGTGCCCGGATCCGGCATATTGATACCGGATCCGATAAACTTTTAGTGATGCCGGATTACCGGATCCGTTTTTCGGATTGGAATCCCTAATCTTATATCACCTCATGTATATATGTGTATTTTTTTATAATTCTCAAATTACCTAACACATTGTATTATCGCTGGCAGAAGGACCTCGTGGTCGGTAGCCCTTTGTACCATTTTTAATGTAACAATAAATATAATTACATTGAATTGAAAAATTCACTATGTTTTTACCACACTTTATACTAAGTAAAAATGTTATACAACTTATTATTTAGTTATATAAATTTCTACGTAGGTATGTGTAGAAATTTATATAACTGTGAATAATAAGTTGTATAACATTTTTACATAGTATAAAGGGTGGTAAAAACATATTGAATTTTTCAATTCAATGTAAGTATGAATTATCAAGTAGTAACTGTCGCAACCATCCTATTCATAAGTATAATTATTTAATATTTTATTTTTTACAAAAAAATGTCGGTTATGTTTTGGACCGTATTGGCACTTGTGAGTCACAAGTGCCCGTGTTCTAGAGTACCACTGTCACCATTGTTTATATGAATTTGTTTAATCATACCGGACGTTTTATGTACACAAATTTATCTCAAAAGGTTAATAAACTGATTTTTACTTTTGATATTTTCTGATTGCTCATTTCTTCCACGTATAATTTCACACGAGTTTGAACCTATTGCAAGAAATTATTTAAATATTTTGGTCCCATCGCATTCATCTCATCGCAGGCCAAATCTTTATCGAGATCAAATTTGAAACAACTACACAGGAATAAATATACGACAACTAGACAAGATAGGAATAGAAAAGACAAAACAATACTAGTCTGGACAAGACTAGACCAAGCTATACAAGACTACGCAAGCCTACACCAAGCTAAATACGACGACACACGGCTAGACAAGACAAGCCAAGACTACACACGGCTAGACAAGACAAGCCAAGACTACACATAGCTGTGAAAGATTTGACAAGACAGGCCAAGACTACACAGAGCTAGAAAAAAATTAACAAGACGAGACAAGACCAGTTCCCTCTAATTTTTATTAGTGCTGTGCGGTCCAAAATCGAGTGTGAGCAAAAAAACAAAAATTAAAAAGAAATTACGCAATATTGCAGTCTCTTGCGATCTTTTTTTGTAATGGAATTTATGACTGACAATCCTCGTTTGCAATCCGAACTGAACGCTTAGAAGCTTAGAAGGTATAACCATATATTGTAAAGAATAGCGAGATTAGAAAATTCTGAATTGAATAATACAAAAGTTAACGTATCGTCGAATGCTTCGAACAATCCAAGGTTACTCTTCCCCATTATTGCAAATTTAATTTCGGAATAATGATCCCATATTTTATCAATGTCAATATTTTGATTTATCAAAAATACAGTAAAATTTTCAGAAAGATTATTATACGTGTATTCTGTTTTTCCAAATATTTTTTTTTCCTGAATTTATAATAATATCATTGCCATTTTTTTATCATAGCCGGGAAAGCTTCTTTCCATACAGACAGGTTCGACAAATTGTATTATTTTGATCATGTGATAATATTTTTTTTACTTCACTGCACAAAAAGATTATGTCTCCCATGTATTGTGATTTTAATTTTCTTATTTTGGGTCTTAACATACCGATGAGCATCAATAATAGTTAAACTATTCTGTAGGTATTTGTACAAAGATAAATGCTCTTCTAATATGATTCTTTGAGAGCAGAAATTGCTAGCTACCCGTTATTGGGAATCCATCAATATTTTTGCGCAATATTTACAGTTAGGATCATTTCGTTCCATAACTTGACTTTAATATAATTGCGAAATATCAGGATAACCACCATACTTCATTGATTAGTTTAAATGATATGACGTCATGTTCAGTCACTTGAGCTAGATCTGCAAGTTTCCCTATTTCAACTCGATCTGTGAAACATTGTGCACACAGTTCTGAGTAAAGTTTCTGTTTTGAAAAATAGGTACATTTTTCTATACATCGTCGATTCCTAGATCTTCTGGATGTGCAACACAGTGTTGCTCGCTTAAATGCAATATATCCTTTAAGAACCGCAACTACCCCATTTTTATTTCCAGGCATGACATTGGATCCATGAGATACAAACATTATAATTTTTTTATTTGTATGTTATGTTCAACATATTTTTTTCTACAATTAACTTCATGTAACTATTTGAAAGTTCGAGTTTCAATATAACACCAAATTAAGTTTTGTAATTTATATCATTATTACGATATTTAACCCTTTGCACTCGTATTTATATTTACAAAGACTTCTTGTCAACTCGGATTTTTTTTTTATATTTGATCAAAATGAAAACAATCTTGTTCAAAAATATAATTACCTCAGTTGATCATTTAGTAAGTAAAATTAAAAATGCACATTTTTTTCATTTGATTCATCCCCTTGAAATTTATTATATTGGTTTATATAGGTGTAATTACATTTTGTTCTCTCGATGTAAATAATAATAATGATACAAATAAAAGTAATGATTAAAGGAACAACAATCAGCAAAATAATAATGCACTAAATAAAAAATATAGATTTTGGGTTGAAAATATAGACCCTTCGACACATTTGCTTGTATCTCTTTAAAAATATGATGTAGGACAATATAAACATCAGAAGAACAAACAACAGAATATTATACAATACAACCATAACACACCAAAATAATATAAGAAATATATAAAACTACAGTCAAAACTAAAAATACTAGCAAAAACAACATTACTCTAGATTCACAAATGTCATAAAATATGTACAATCAATCACTAACACTATCGAAACTGTTATAGTTTATAGTTTTGCAGTGTGTGATAGTGATCGAAACAGTCTCGAACCAGTCCTGGCTTAAGAGTACAGTACTGCAGATATATCTCGTTTCGTGTCTTCCACCTTTCATATTTCGCTTAGAACACACTAAACAGTCTTTCCTTCTGCATTCATTTGGATTTAAAATGTGCAACTTTCCATTTAGAAGCTCTTCTTTGTCTGCCGTGGATGGTCTTCCTAGAATTTTGGATCCCTAGCGGTGGTCTGCTGATAATTCATCCATTAGCTCACGAACAAATTTTAGGTGCGTCATAGCTTTTTCATTTTTGTGACGTTGTGTGCTATTGTAGAGCAAATATGAATTTACACTACACAATTCAAGCCCCCAAAAAAATAATTTTCGCCACCATTTCAATGATTTTTCTGAGGAAGCAAATGATGCAGAATAGCAGCCTGCGCGATCGACACCTCCCATATATTTATTGTAATTAAAAATAACACTGTGTGTATTTATCACTTGCATGTTACCTCCACGCACTCTTCTATTTACCGGTTCAGTTCCAGAAACGTCCCAGCTACTGATTGTGACCACTCTCTTGTCTTTCCACGCTAATACTAATAAATTGTCTGACCTGCAGGCAAAAGTATTATTTTCATACAAAAACAGGTTTATTTATTGTGTCCGGTAAAAAAATTCTATTATTTTGTATAGTTCCTGTTATATGAATATTCATCTTCAAGAGTTGATCTGCAAGTGGTAGGCTTGTGTAGCATCTGTCTGTGTAAATATGGTATTATTTGCTACATGGATTGTTAACTAATACATTTTGGCATAGTTGAAATCCTGGAACTTTCGAGAAGATCAGGCCATGATCAAATCTTCTAATGTTAAGCTTCCATAATAAGGTACAATTGAATATACATAGCCTGTATTAGCATTTGGTGGGTTTATTCGGGTTATAGGTCAGAAAACAAATTTTGAATCATACTACTGATTCATCCACCGAAATTTCCCTCGATGGAACAAAATGTTCTCTGAATTGTTTATGTAAATATTCTAAATAGTTTGAAAAGTTTTAATAACATCCACTTTGGGACAGCTTTCATAATTAAATCAAGGGAGGGACACGGAAATCTTCTGTTACTCTTTAGCACACAGCACTCTAGATGCATTGTGTGAGCTTTTCGCTACGTCAAAGCAAGTAACGAGAAAGGTCAAGACCTAATATGTCAAGGGCTGAAGGCCATAGGTTTATGTACTAGTAACATAAGATAGTTGTAATTTGTGTAACCTCACTCCTTAGGTAAAACGAGAAACCTCACCTTTGTTGGCGAGTTCTTCAGCAGTTCCTCGTCTCCGGACCAATTGTAGTATCGGGTACAAACCAAACAAAAGAACCGTATATCATGCATACGTCGGAAAATTTCAACAATCGTGTCTCTTTATCTAACGTTGCACACGGGACCCATGTAATGTGTTGTATTTCCGCAAGCTTTGCATGGGTCCCGTGTGCAACGTTAGATAAAGAGACACGATTGTTGTCCAATTTTCCGACGTATGCATGATATACGATTCCTTTGTTTGGTTAGTACACGATACTACAATTGGTCCGGAGACGAGGAACTGCTGAAGAACTCGCAAACAAAGATGAGGTTTCTCGTTTTACCTAAGGAGTGAGGTTACACAAATTACAACTATCTTATGTTACTTTACTAGTACATAAACCTATGGCCTTCAGCCCCTGACATATTAGGTCTTGACCTTTCTCGTTACTTGCTTTGACGTAGCGAAAGACTCACACAATGCATCTAGAGTGCTGTGTGCTAAAGAGTAACAGAAGATTTCCGTATCCCTCCCTTGATTTAATTAGTAAAGCTGTCCCAAAGTGGATGTTATTAAAACGTTTCAAATTTGAGTAGGCATTGTCTATGTGACTGTTATAAATAGTTGTCAATTAGAACATTCTAAATAGTGACTCACTTTCTGTGTTCTTGCTCTAAGACTGATCGTTGAGATCAGTTTGATTTAAATGGAGCATCGAAAATATTTGCATGAAGCGTTCCCTTCTAAAGATCGATCCAACGTATGGAATTTTCACATTCAAATTTTGTGACCAGTATTCTGGAAGATTGCTAACTGTTATAGTTCACATATTAAGGACAACTCCAAGAAATGTCCTAAATTCATTTACAGTCACATCGTCACCAGCTATACCATGTTGATCTTTTTGATAGTCTCTTTTGAACAATTTTATTTCTTGTGTATAAATTGGTTTCTTCCACTATTTTTTTCAACAAGTTCATTGGTGAAGCAAAGAAAAAATCTATAGCTTTTTTACAATTATCTGGGATTTCTGGCCCTTCAGTTTTGTCTCTGGAAGTGAAATCAAATCTGTTTGGGATATTATCATTAAGAATAGCATTCTCCCATGGTTCATAATTGTTCCTCCTTTCAATTCCCAGATCCTGAAATTCCTAGGAATTCTAAGGAATCAGGACTAGAAGAGGCGCTCTAAATGGGTAAGTTTAGTTTAAAACGTTTAGAAGAAGAGGGAGTACAATAGATCTACGAAGGTCAGTATATACATACAATAGATCTACGAAGGTACGCAGTACAAGTCGTTACCACCAAAACTACAATCATTTCAATTACCTCTTCGCGTTCTTCTTCATGGTCACTGTCACTATTTCCAGCATTACCTAATTCTTCGTCGTCATTTGTGACGATATATCAACTCGTCATATAAAATAAATAAAACTCGTCATCTCTGTTTTCCAAATCATTTATAATGCCTTCGAAATGTCTTTTAGGCATTTTGAATATAGCATAATTTTCAAATATTACACCGCTACCGGTAAAAAATACTCAAACTGAGCACCACTAATGTCTAAATTGTACAAATTATACAAAAGATGCACACACACAGGTAGTTATAAAGTCGCCTACAGTGCGACATACGAGTGCAACGGTAAAATGTATATTGTCGCATACGGTGCGACATACGAGTGCAACGGGGTTAAACTACAAAATGTGCACCGTTGTACTGAAATATCGGTGCTTCCGCATACAATTAATGTATGGAAGGTTGAATTTTTTATTTCGTTAAAAATATTTTTTTCAGGATATTGCTTATACATTCGGTGAATTCAAAAGCATAATTTTCGCCAAATTTTGTAGCAACCCAATAAATTTTTCAGGGACGGCTTTCATTCATGAATTAATACTTATAGCCAATATCACATTTTCAATTAATACATTAACTTTCTCAAAATCAGAGATTTTTCCAATTTTTTTTTAATTTATTTATTTATTTATTTCAACCAGAATAAGAATTTACATAGACAGTATCTCATAGAGATAAACTAGTTACCTGTACATGAGCTGGTTGGTTTTTACAAAATTAACTTATCGACTAATTATAGACTATGACGAGAATGAAATAAACCTATACATTTTTTTACATAAATATATACATTAAAAGAAAAATAAATAATAATAATAATTTTATATTCTAGTTATTACCCAGTTTATAAGTTTTTTCCTTATTAATTTTTTATTAACATTTAGAGATTTGAGATTGTCAGGGAGCATATTAAAGTTTTTTATTGCTACAATATAAGAGTTTTTGAATGCAATACTTTTATTGATTTTGGGTAAAATTATCGCCTTACTTCTAGTTTTTCCTTGGTAATCATTAAATGACTTTTTACAATTTTCATAGTGAAAACATAGGGAGTCAATTATGAAAGTTTCTTTAGTATTCAAAACGTAATTTTTCGTTTGTTCTGTTATTATACAAATGAGTTGATTTTGTGTACTAGTTAATTTTTTCATAATATTTTTGTAGCATCCTCCCCATGCAATTATTCAATAATTAACTATACTTTCGAATAGTGTATGGTAGATTATTTTAAGTGAATTTTTGTTTAGACTCCTCTTCAATTTATAGAAGATAAATAGGAAAAATTTTGTTTTATTTATTAAGTCTTTTATATGCTGGTCCCATCTCATATTACAGTCAAACTTTATGCCTAGATATTTACAACTAACTGTTAACTCTTTTTATTTTCTGATTATAAATAAAAATTTCCAAATTTGCTGGAATACTATCGCTATAAGAACCAAAAGTTATAAGTGTAGTTTTATCTATATTTATTGACAGATAATTATCAAAAAACCATGTCCCTAATTTATCTAAATAACCGTTAATTTTGTGTTGAACGTCAGGCCATGCATTACCAATACACTTTACAACAGTGTCGTCAGCATAAGCAGCTATTGAGTATGCTTCTAAAATTTTAAAAATCATTTAAATATAGAATGAACAGTAATGGACCTAGGATTGTTCCCTGCGGAACACCAATTTTTACCTTTCTTTTCCTACTTTTAATTTTATTAATTCTTACAACCTGTAGTCTATTGGTTAAATAATTTTCAAACAAATCAGAGGCAACACCTCTAATTCCGTACTTATACAATTTCTGTATTAATATTTTATGGTCCACCATGTCAAAGGCCTTAGCTAAGTCTAAAAAAGCGACTACTGTTGGGTTGTTGTTATCCATATTCGTATAAATAAACTCCGAAATAGATGCAAGAGCATCATTTGTGCCCCTGTTTTTGAGAAAACCAAATTGTTCCAGTGCAATGATGTTATATTTAGTAATAAAATCATAGAGCCTTTTATGAATGATTTTTTCGAAAACTTTCGCGATGTTAGATACAAGGGAGATAGGACGATATTTTGTTGCCTGATGTCTATCACCTGTTTTAAAAATTGGAATGATTTCCGCACATTTTAATGCGTTAGGCCAGATACCCCTTACCATACAGTTATTGAATATATACTCAAGCGGTTTACTAATATAATGATTAATAACTTTGAGTGCTTTAGAATTTATGCCATCTGTCCCTCCTGCTTTGTCTTTTAGGTTTGTTATAATTTCTTCTATTTCACTACAATTTGTTGGATTTAGGAAAATAGAGTTAGAATTTTGATTTATGTTGATATTACTTTGACCTTCATTTTTGTTTCCTATTTTTTCAGCGAGCTTTACCCCAATATTGCTGAAAAAATCTACAAATTCATTAGCAATTTTTTGTGGATCAATAATCTTTTGATTTTCTTTATTTAAATAATCAATATTTTCATCAAATTTTATTTTTTTTTCCAAGCTTTTCATGGATAAATTGCCTCATTTTTTTACTATCGGTACATTTATAATTAAATTCCCTGTTATAGTTATATTTTGCTATTTTTATTAATTTATCTAAGTTTTTGCGATAGTTAATACAATTTAATTTTAATTTAATATTAGTTACATTTTGCTTCCATTTATTATAAAGTTTTTCTTTTGTGTGACATGATTTTATGATACCAGAGGTAATCCAATTTTTTAAAAATATTAACATTTTGTAATATTAACATTTATTAACAGCTTCTCTGTACTGTTTTTGAATAATATGTTATTTTAAATAATCTTCCACTTCCCATTCCTCAACAACTTCCAATCATCCCATTTTTTTCCCGTACTAAATTCCCCTGAAATATAGAGATTGAGTTTCGATATCTACAAGTATTGAAAGCCACTTATTTTAAACGATTTTCAAGATTTTTAAGTATTAATTTTATCAGAGTTTAGGCGTTTAGCCATTTTGATCGGAAAAAATGGAATGAAATTTGAATGTCTGTTTGTTGATCATAGTAAGAAGTTGATGGTTACTATAATGTATATAGAATATATTGATTAATCTACCATCGACAATTTCATAGACAAAATCAACGTCTCGTACTAGATTTACTAGATTGTAGATTTCGGTGGGGACTTGTACTGCGACCTTCATAGATCTATTGTACCGCACCCTCTTCCTCAAATTGTTGATACACTTACCCATTTAGAGCACCTCCTCTAGTCCTGATTCCTTTAGAAATTTCAGGATCTAGGTGGGATTCGAGGATTGCAACTCCTCTGCGTTCAAGCAGTGGGCCCTAAGATGCATTTGTCTCTTGTGGAGCAGTGCTCCGCAGTCTTTGAGCAGATGTATGGGGGTTTCTTCTACCGCATAATCTGCTTCTTTCATCTTTCTCTAGGCCTATGGTCTTGAGGTGTTTTCTAAGTCTGCAGTGTCGCGTCAGGACTCCTGTCAGAATTCTAAGCTTGTTCCTGTTTAGTTTCAGGCAAGCTTTTGTTATTTTCTGATTAAAAGATCCCAGCATTACTTTAGATTGTCTTAGCCGTGGACGTTCTTTCTACTTTTTCTTCCATTGTTCTCTTACTATCTCATCTAAGCTTTTGTGGGTGGTGTTCATACTCTTTCTGCAATAGGGTTTCGGACCTATAAAGGGATTTCTAGATCCCTTGTTTGCTAGGTGATGGGCATCTTTGTTTCCATCTATACCAGTGTGTCCTAGTACCCAGTATAGCGTTACTTTACTTTCTCTGGAAAGCTTGTTTAGCTTTCCCACACAGTCCTACCACGTCTCGTAATTTAAGTGCGCGGAAAATTAATTTATCAGTGCAAATTTTAAAATGTTACGAAAACTACTGCGCATCCGCGCTGCTTATAGGGAACATTGGACAAGACCACTAGACAAGGCCAGACAAAATCATAAAAGACCAGACAAGGCAGCACAAGGCAAGACAAGACCATACAAAACCAGACAAGACTGGAGAAGACGAGACAAGACCAGACAACACCATACAAGAAAACACAAGACCAGTCAATGCCAGGCAAGACCAGAAAAGACCAGACAAGACCAGAAGGATTAGATGAGATAAAACTAGACTTGTTCTCCCTTATCAAGACTTGTTTGTTTTGTACAGTCTCTCTAGTATTCTGTATATAACCAAGACTAGACCAGCCTAGACAAGAGTAGACAAGTATAGACAAGTCTAGATACGACGACACAAGGCTAGATAAGACAAGCCAAGACTAGACAAATCTATACAAGACTTGACAAGAGAGAAGAACGCACGAGACTAGACAAGACAAAACAAAAATATACAAAGCCAAACAATGCCAGACAAGACCTGACAAAATCAAGACCATATAAAACCAGAAAAGACCATTCAAAACAAGACCAGACAAGACCATACAAGGTTACACAAGATCAGGCAAGACCAGGCAAGACCAGACAAGCCCCGACAAGACCGCACAAGACCAGACAAGACCATACAAGACCACACAAGATCAGTCAAAACCAGAAAAGACCAGACAAGACCAGACGAGTTCAGACAAGACCTGGCAAGACTAAACAAGCATAGACAAGGCTAGATACGACGACACAAGGCTAGACAAGACAAGCCAGGATTAGACAAATCTAGAAAAGACTTGACAAGACGAGAGAAGACTGCACGAGACTAGACAAGACTAGACAAAACCAGACAAGAACAGACCACTCTATACAAGGCCAAACAAGGCCAGACCAGAGCTGAGAAGAACAAACAAGACCAAAACAAAAGCAGACAAGATCAAACATGACCAAACATAACTAGACAAGTACAGACAGGACCATACAAGACCAGACAAGGCCAGACAAGAACATACTAGATTAGACAAGATAAGACAAAACTAGACTTGCCTGCCTAGTTTACTATATCTAGTCTTGTTTGTTTGGTACTGTCTCTCTAGTATTGTCTATATAAACAAGACTAGACTGGACAAGACCTAAACAAGCCTAGACAAAACTACACAAAGGACAAAGGCAAGGCTGGACAGGACAAAGTCTAGACAAAGCTAGAAAAGACTTAACAAACACAAGATGAGAAAAGACCACACAAGACTAGACAAGAGCAGACAAAACCAGACAAGACCAGACAAGACCAGACAATACCAGACGAAACCAGAGAAGGCCATACAAAGCTAGACAAGACCTGTCAAGACCAGACAAGACCATACAAAACCACTTTTGTCTAGACTTTTCTGTCTAGTTTAGCTAGTCTTTCTTGTCGAATCTCTAGTCTTTTCTCTAGTCTTGTGAGTTAAATCTTGTCTGTCTTGTCATTATCTTGTCTCGTCTGTCTAGTCATTATCTTGTCTTGTCTGTGTAGTCTTTCCAGCCTGTTTAGCCTGTTTGGTATGCCTGATTTATCTAGTCCGGTCCATCTGGTATACCTGGTCTTGATGCTTAGTCTTGTCTGTATAATCTTGTGTCTTGTCTCCCAAGTCTTGTTTACCTATTCTTGTTTGTCTGTCCTGTCAGTCTTACTCTGGTCAGTCTAGACTATCCTGTATAATCTTGTGTCTTGTCACCCAGTCTAGTTTGTCTAGTCTAGCCTAGTCTTGCCTGTCTAGTGTGATCTTATCTGTCCAATTTGTTTACCTAGTCTTATCTCTCTAGTCTTATCAATCAAATCTTAACTGTCTAGTCTTGTTTATTTGTGTAGTTTCGTATTATTACTTTTATTTACCCTATCTACACCAATTTTTAGAACTTAAGAATAAATAAAAGTTATTTATTAAAAAAATGTTCTTCCTATATGTTTATAGATTTTGAAAAGATTTAAATGCAAAAGTTAAAACACAAGCATATTTTCTGATAAATTTTGCTACAATTTCGGCATATGAAAGTTGATATAATGTATTTGCAATTTAAAACAGCTCAAAATTTCAAGTTTAAGAACTGTTAAATTCTATGTCAATGTCAAATCCACAATTTAATTAGTGTTTGAAGTAAAACATAAATATATAATAATTTTTGTTTCTGATAAAATAGAATTTGTAATTCAAATAGATAAAACAAACAAATTAAAACTTTTAACTAACCTGGGGTATTTGTGTGCTTTTTCCACATCCAGTTTCTCCGACTAAGACTAATGTCTGGAACTTCTCGAGTAGGTAGAGTATGTGATTTCGGTTGTTGAATATCGGCAGTCGTTGTCGCTGGGTCTGTATGGTCTGGGATATATGTCTGTTGTAGACAAACTGGGTGGAGTCGGCAAGATTCGATTCGGTTCTGTCCAGGAAACTTGAACTCTCATAAGGTTTCAAAAACCTCGGTTTGAATTCACTCATAATCAAAATGTTGGAAGAATTATTGTTGTGCAGGGTGTTGTTGGTTAGTTTTCAATCATAAATTGAAGAAATCATAAAAAAGGTCTGGAAAAAAAGGGTTTTTTAAAGAAAAAATGATATCTTTTTTGAAATTGAAAAATTGTTTTCAAACTGACATAAGTCAAAATAACAGGGAAAACTTAAAATTCTTAGTGAAAAACTTCAATAACGTTTTAAGCGAAAACTTATGCAAAAATTGGGTGTGCTAATTAATTTAGTCTTAATTTAAATAACAATCTATGAACTCATTCAAAAGTAAGACTTTAATTTAGCAAAAACACTGTTCTTACCGTTTTCAAATTAATAGTTTTCACACAATTTTCCGACTCCTTGCAAATTTCAACGTCTTTTGCGAATTTTCCCATTCATTTTCGGAATGTCCATTCATTCGAATCCCCAGAAATAATAAAAAAACATTCTCTTCACACACATAGTAAACAAATATGGCTAGGGAAGATCCAGAGCGCATGGGCAGAGTGATCTCAAGCTGGAAGACAGCATTGATAATTATTTTAAACAATGAATCTTCTCTAGAAACGTTGATGACATCGATATTTTTCTCCGAACTGTAGTAGAGTTGTAGGCGTACCAGAAACGACTTAAATGTATTATTATGTTTTACGCTTTTCTCGGAATTTGAAGTTGTTCATAGAAAATTTCCCCGAAATTTGAGAATAATTTTATTAAAAAATGAAATACAGATTTATTTTGGTGTAGACTAGTCTATATAAGGCCGAGGCCGCACTAGGGTTTTTTCCCGCGAGCGGTAGCCGCTATAACTGCGAAACCGCTCGAGAAACACACAACACGCTATGGGAAAAATCAGTCGCCGGAAAAAACCGCAAGTGAGGCCGGTTGTATTAATTCACTTGAGTCATAAAATCAGGCGGTTTAGCCGTAGTGCGGCCTAGGCCTAAGGCTATATAAAACAAACATAACTTGGCCAGACTAATCAAAGCTAGACAAGACTAAACAAAGCTAGACAAGACTAAACAGGAGGATACAAGACGAGACAGTACTTGACAAGGCTATACAAGACTAGATAAGACGAGCGACAAGACTTAACAAGGACATACAAGACTAGATAAGACTAAACAAAATTATTTCTTTACGATATTATTAAAAGTAGTTCAAGCCAGTTTTTTTTTAATATTCCTAATACTGTAAGTCCTTAATCCAAATCTGGATTGAAAAAATATAGTTACCATCAGTCATAGATAGTTGTGACGGATTTATAATTAAAAAAAAAACTTTAAATCCAGTCTGGTGAGAGATTAGTACAGATTACAGGAGAAGACAACGAAAGTATAGACTATGTATAAACAAAACTATCTAAGACTAGATACAGCTAAACTTTAAAAGTCTAGGTTGGAAAAAACTGCATCAAAATGGACAAGACTGCTGAATACTAGACAAAAATAGACAAGACTACATAATCAGACAACTCTAGACAAAATAAGAAAACTTTTGATAAGACTTGTCAAGGCAATACAAGAATAGACAAGACTAGAGACAACAGTAAGATTTGACTATACAAGACAAGAGTAGAATAGACTAGACAGCACTGCACTAGACTAGACAAGATAAGACTAGAGAATAATGGACACGACTAAACAAGACTGGACAAGACTTGAGCAGATAAGACAAAATTGAACAGGACTAGACTCGACAAGATTAGACAAGACAAGTCCAGACAAAATCAGGCGTTACCAGACAAGATCAAATATGACAGATAAGCGCAGACAAGACCAGACAAGACCAGATAAGACCATACATTACCAGACAAGACCAGACAAAACAAGACTGAACAGGATTAAACTAGACTTGAGCAGATTAGACAGAACTGAACAGGACTAGGATCCGCATTCCTGAAAATAGCAAAGGTATTCAAAGCACATCACCTGAATATATAAATAAAGATCAGACTATTGAGATGCTATATCTTTACAGTCACGGTCAGGCTCGGTGCAAGTTTTTGGCGGGGCCCGCGCTCAGAGAAGAGAAACGTACATAGAAGAACCATCACCAAGAGTTCTGTTGGACAATTTTTTGGCATACATTGTGGCGTCACTCTGATAGTTCTGTAAACTCCAAAATCTTTCGCCATTCCTATGTGTGTTTTTATTTCCTTCCAGATTCTCCATTCATCGTCATTCGTCATTCGTTACAGTGGTACTTAGATATTTATAGTTGTCAACCTGTTCCAGCATTTCACCTTTCTCAATCACTTTCATATCTTCAGCTTCCCCGATCCTCATAATCTTCGTCTTTTTCTGATTTATCGCTAAACCGTATTCCCCTTCAAGTTGATTCACTAGTACCTTAAGATCATCTGTACTTTTTGCAAACAGGAGTGTGTCATCATCAAACCGTACGGATATAATTCTCCTCCCTCCAATATTTACGCCTGTATAACCTTTTCAACATTCCGACACCATGGATTCTGCACAAATATTGAACAAGTTGGTATATAAAGGACATCTCTGTCTCACACCCTGGCCCAGATCAAACCAATCCGTAAGATTGCCACCGACTCTCAAAGCTACCTGCTCTCCCCAATACAACTTGCTTATCAACCTTCTGTCCTTCTAGTTCACCCCGTTTTCTTTCATAATATCCATTAATATTTTATTCAGACTAGATAGTAATAAGCTGACAAAGTAAACAATTTAGACTGGAGGTTATACTAGTCTCCAACTACTCCAACCTTCTCTAGTCTCTTCTAGTTTGGACTAGTCGTTCATCTTTTTTTAGTTTTATCCAGTTTTCTCTGGACTTGTAAAATCTTGTCTAATCTTATCTAGTCTTTTCTAGTCATGTTCCATCTGGTCTAGATTATTTAGTTTTGTCTTGTCTGGCCCCATCAAGTCTTGTTTCATCTTGCTTTGTTTAATCAACTCTTGTCAAGTCAAATTTAGTCATGTTTAGCCATATCTACTCTTCCTGATGTACCCTTGAAGATGTAGCCTTGTCTAGTTTTGTCTAGTAATGAGTATTAATCTAGTCAAGTACTGTTTTCTTGAACAAATCTTCACTTGTTTAGTCTAACCCAGTCTTGTCCAGTCACATCTTGTCCAGTCACATCTTGACTTGTCTAGTCTTTTCTAGTCTTATCTATACTGTCTAGTCCTGTCTGGCCTTGTTTGGCCTCGCCTGGTCTTAACTGGTATTGTATGGTCTTCTTTGTTCTTGTCTGACCCTGTCTGGTCCTGTCTGGACTTGTCTTGCCTGGTCTTGTCTAGTCTAATCCTGTTCTTCTTCTTCTTCTGGTTCCGCTTCGGATGTTGGCGATCATCATGGAAATTCGGACTTTGTTTGTTGCAGCCCTGAAGAGATTTGTTGTTGAACCAGGTTCGAAGGTTTTTTAGCCACAATATTCTCCTTCTTCCATCTACTCTTCCTTGCAGTATAAGTTGCAATAGGCCGTACCGTTGACTGTTCCTCATTATATGGCCAAGGTATTCCAACTGTTTTATCTTTATTGCTAGTAAGACCTCTCGTTCTTTTCCCATTCTCTCTAGGACCTGCTCGTTGGCGACGTGAGCCGTCCAGAAAATTTTGAGTATGCGGCGGTATCCAAATATCCAAAATCCAAATCTTAAATGCCTCGAGTCTCCCTTCGGTACCCTCTGTCAGAGTCCAGAACTCCACTCCATATAGAAGTACTGCAAACAGAGGCGTATTTAACGTAGATGCAATCGGTGCGTAGCACCGACGGGCCCCAATGCGGCGGGTCCCTGTGACAATACTTTACAATACACATGAGCAATAAACATGTTATAATACACAGGATTAGAAAATGAATGTTTGCTCTGTTTTTCTCACACCTACACCATCGTTGAATTCTAAACCGAGCGCTTAGTTCGAGTCTTATCTTTAGATAAGTTTACAAAACAACAGAAAACACTGAAATTAGTGAGGGAGGAACCAATAATACGGAGGAAGCCGAGGAGGAAACTTTTAAAACGAAATTTCCCTCGGAAAATGAAGGAGATGAAGAATTTTCAAGAAAGGAAAAAACAACACACACTTAAAGATCTGTCCAACACAAGGTGGTCTGCAAGTGCAAAGGCAACAAGTGCTTTATTACAAAATTTGAAATCAGTTCTTTTTCAGTCATAAGTTTTCTAGAAACAATTGTAGAGATAAGGCACGACCACGATAAAGTGGCCAAGGCCTCAGGACTTTTAAATAGTTTCACATTTGATGATTTTCATTTTTTGGAATGCAAAACTATCGATATTACGTCAAAAATATTGCAGAAAAAAAGACATTTATTTCAAGTCGTTTCGTGCATGAAAAAATCTAAAGATAAACTTCCACCACTAAGAACTGACGCTTATTTCAACCAAATTTTGGAACTCTTCATGTCGAAATGGCTTCAATGTGATATGGACGAAAAACACATGCATCTAAAAAGAAAGATAATTCGAAGAGTTACAAAAATTCACGATGAAGGCACCAGAGAGGATCCTGTTATAGATCCTGTAATCGATTTTAAAACTAATGTAATAGATGCAATGGTAAACGAAATGTCTGACAGAATTAAGGGTCTGCAAGATGTTACAGAATTATTTCAGGTTTTCTAAATCCAATCTTCCTGAAAAACCAACAACAAAAACTACAACAACTACAACAAAACACACCTTAAATAGAAGACATAGAAACAGCCTGGGGCACCCTCAAATCAACTATAGTGGCGGTCACGAAGAAAACTGGGAAAGAAAAGCAGGACAAAGAAGAAAGAATGGTATGATGCTGAATGCGAACAAATCCAAAACACAAAAAATAAAGCCAGATTACACATGTTACAAGACAATAATAACGACAACATAGAGAAATTAAAACATGCAGAAATGAGGCAAGGAAACTTATAAGGAACAAGAAAAGAGCGGCCCAGAATAAAGTACTAGAGCAACTAGAGGAGGATGCCAAAAGCAACAATAGTAGAAGATTCTTTCAAGAAATATTGCGGATGAAGAAAGGATATAAACCCATAACAAGTAGTATCCTAATGGGGACTAAAAGCGATGGGGACGAACTAATAACCGACATGTCGGAAATTCTTAAAACATGGAAAGAGTCTTTGAACAACCTTCTTAATGCAGATAAGAGCAGAGACCACAACATAACAGACAGCGGAAATAGCCGTAGAGGAGCCAAACTTTCAAGAAATAATAGTGTCAATCAACAAACTCAAAAATAACAAAACGCCTGGATGCGACACAATACCAGCAGAATGCCTAAAATATGGAGGAACACAACTCCACAAAGATCTACATAAACTAGTACTAGCCATATGGAAATGGGAAGCCTTGCCAGACGAATGGAACGAAGGTACTATCATCCCCTTCCATAGGAAAGGAGACCGCATGAAATGTATAATCTACAGGGGAATATCGCTACTGAACGCAGCATACAAGATACTCTCCATTGTGCTATTGAGACGCATATCACCGTATGCGGAGGAACAAATTGGCGACTTTATCAGTGTGGATTCAGACCAAATAGGTCAACAGTGGACCAGATATTCACAATCCGACAACTACTGGTGAAACACTGGGAATTCAAGACGTGCACCAGCTGTTCATGGACTTCAGACAAGCTTACGACACCATTATACGCGACAGTGTCTGCCTAGCCATGGCAAATATAGGTATACCACAGAAAATCATCACTCTCACGAAGTTATGTATAAACAATACCAGATGTCGCGTTAAAGTATGAAACCATATAACAGAGGAATTTTCGGTAATGAGTGGATTGAGACAGGGAGATGGACTGTCCTGCCCCTACTCTTCTACCACGGATGTATTTACTAACCAGGGGCTACAGATGATCCTGGCCTTCGCGGACGACATTGACGCGGTAGGAAGAAGTACTTTCGAAGTCAAGGAAAGCTTCCTGAAAATAGAGAGGAATGAAAGGAATGTAAGAAAATAGGCCTCAACATCAACGAGGAAAAAACCAAATACATGCACATTACCCGACAACCAACCAGGGACATAATCGGTCAGAAAATAACGATGGACACCTATAACTTCGAATGTGTCAGACAGTTTAAGTACCTTGGAGTCTCGATATGCTCAGACAACGACAGCGACGAAGAGATTAAAACACGAATACACAGTGGCAATAGGTGTTTCTTTGCCATGCGAACGCTCATGCAATCCAAAAACAAAATCATCAACGGTGTCGAGAGTATCAAAGCTGAGGGTGTACCAGGCTGTAACCAAACCGATCATCTGTTATGGCTGTGAGACCTGGACCCTTACGAAACACAATGAACTTCTACTAAAGCGGGCTGAAAGGAAGATCCTGAGAAGAATATTTGGCCTCGTCAAGGATCCAAACACGGAGCAATATCGCATAACGACGAATGCAGAACTCCAGGACCTATACCAAAAGCCGGATATAGTCAAATCAATAAAATCCCAGCGTCTGATATGGGCTGGACATGTCCAAAGAGCACCTGACGACCGACAGATCAAGATAGTATAGGAAGGAAACCCAGCAAGAAAGAGACCACTAGGGCGGGCGAGAATCAGATGGAACGATAAAACGATGGATGGAACGATGGAACGATGGAATGATAACCCTTGTTGTGATAAAGGTGTACTGGGTTATCTAGAATATTTAGTTGAACAGAAGATGTATGATATTTTCCCCCATCTTAAATTAGTTTCTCGATTGTTTGTAACGCTGCCCATAGGTATAGTAAGTTTTGAGAGATCTTTTAGTGTATTGCATAGACTAAAAACACACCTAAGGAGCACAATTACTCAAGTTAGAACTTCTGATTAGTCATTACTTTCAATAGATACTCTCAATAATCAAAATTTAGAGTGAGTTATAAAAAAAATATATCACCTAAAGTTACGCACATAAAGATCTTTTTAAACCTTTGTTGATTTTGTCTATGCTGTATTGCTTACTTTTGTTTACTTAAAAGAAAAATAAATTTTCAGTGAATTTTGTATTATTTGCCTTATATTTAATAGCTTTACTGGCTAGGTTACTCCACTACGGAGTCAGACGCAAAGATGAGAGAAATCTATAGAAGAACCATCTTTATGGGAGCATTTGAACGTTTGAACGCAAGTGTTTCCGTAAGGAGGCAAGGTAATGAGGAACTGAACATTAAGTTGTTTGGCCAAGTTCCAAGCTGTATCACAAATCAGTTCTCATCCCGATAAAATAAATTTATAACACCATCTGATTTTGGAGTTTACAGAACTATCAGAGTGACGCCACAATGTATGCCAAAAAATTGTCCAACAGAACTCTTGGTGATGGTTCTTCTATGTACGTTTCTCTTCTCTGAGCGCGGGCCCCGCCAAATTATCTTTATAAGCTTTTATAAAGAAAAAAAAGGATATTGTGTAGCAAGCTCGATCTAAAACTAAGAAAAAGGATAGCAAAGATCTTTGTCTGGAGTATTACGTTGTTTGCATGTGGGGCATGGACATTTTTAAAGAAGGATATGAAAAGGATAGAGGCTATGGAGATGTAGATCTGGAGAAAAATGCTGAGAATAAAGTGGACAGACAAGATCAGAAATGAGCAGGTTTTGCATATAATATGGAAAGGAAGATTTTTATATGATACTATTATGAAAAGAAAGGGATTGTGGCTTGGACACGTATTGAGAGGGAGTTGTTTGTTGAGAGAAGTAATCGAGGGAACTGTGTTGGGTGTAGGGAATAGAGGTAGAAGAAGAGTGAAAATGGTAGATGATCTGAGGAAAGGAAAATGATACGTGGATATGAAGAGAAAGGCTATGGATAGAGTTGAGTGGAGGAGGCAGAATGGAACCTTCACATAGCAGAACACCAATGATGATGACAATCTATTCTAAACCAGGCGTTTATTTGCAAAAACTGTAGAGGCAATTCTGCTCGTTATTCCTACGCATATTCCTTCTATGTTCCCGCATCTGCTCTGTGACCCTCCACATTGCATATAGGACAGAACTCATTTTCGTTGCAATTTTATGCAGTATGTACCTCACTATCCACATCTAAGGCACATCTTTTGCTTGTCCGGTCCGTCTCATTCCTTGGCAAGATGTACTGTTTGCCAGCATCTGTAACATTTGGGTCGCTATCCGAACTGTGCTCACAGTGCTTACGACGTACAAAGTGCTAATGTACGGTCCGATTTATGCCGCGGTCCGAAGTGCGCTCATAGCGTTCATAGCATATCGATCTTCGGTCCGATTCGTGCTTTTTACGCTCACCGTTTGCGCTGCACACGTTATGACGTCAGAAGTGACGTCAAGCTAAGACGTTCAGTACTGTCTTCCGTGTCATAATCTACCGTACATAATGAGTGAATCAAATTACTGGTACAGCGAACATCCGTTAACGCGCTCATTAAATCGGACCGTACCTTAGCACCTTGTACATCGTAAGCACTGTGAGCGCAATTCGGACATTTCAAAGCGCATTCACCATAATGAGCGCGCTAACGGCTGTTCGCAGTACCAGTAATTCGGACCACTTGTTATGAACGCCAGATTATGTCACGGAACACAGTGCCCACGTCCGATCCGTGAACACCGTGAACGTCTGAGCATAACGCTACTTCTGACGTCATAACGTTGCAGCGCAAACGATGAAAGCACGAATCGGCCCGAACATTGCTATGCTTGGCAACGTTTTTACGCTCCTGCACTCGGCACTGTTCCATCCCTAATCTCACTCTTCTTATTTCCACCAGAGTGACCGCTAGAGACTTTGGGGCTGCGACAGTTACTATTTGGCTCTCTCAATGGGCAGGTTCTAGATGTCTCACCTTAGTTTCACCGATTTCTTCCGGATTGCCCTCTTATTATCCCTTCGCGTGTTGTAACTGTATCAATGTCTTTTAATGTTTAGTCTAAATCAGGCATGACCAACCTTCGGCCCGCGAGCCAATACAGCGCCTGTGCCGGCTTTCCTCCGCTATGAAAATTACTCCTTTGTCCTAAATTTTTAATAAACGGTGCCAATGTGCGTGTCCTACGCTATGTCGCTGCTGTATGGCACTTTAGCCCTGGTTACCCTTAACCCAAAAAAGGTTGCTCATACCTGGTCTAAACTAATATATGAGGCGTTTAGTATCAAAACCAGCTCAATCCATTTTTATAAATTTTGCAGGAGAGACAAAAAACATTTCACACTCTGCCCATTTAATTTTTTTGAAGAGAAAAAATGTCATTCGGATAACCTTCGGTGTACGATTTGAAATCATTTTTTGTTTTTTATTAGTAGTATTCTATAAACAATTTGGTGGAACATATATGATAGTAGTATTCTATAATTATTCATAAATAAAAATAATTTGAATTAAGCTGGGTTTGCAAAAATTGGAGGTTTTCTTTCATCCTTTCTTTCAAATTTCAATTAAATCTGTGTGGTATTTTAATTATATTCACGTATCAGCCTGTAAAATCAAATGTGTAAGTTGATTTAATCAATTTAATATAATAATGTCGATAAATTGTTATTCTGAATATTAAGTGATATATAAAATGGTCTAGTCTAAACTACTGATAGGTAATGAATAAAAAATGAAGACCTCTTCGAATCAGAATATAATATTATCATCATCAACAGATTATAATAATAATATTATAAACTTAAAGTAACAAAGAAAGACTTAAAGAAAAGAACTTAAAGAAAAAAAGGGAATAATAACAAATTGTTATTATAGGTAAAAGCATTTTCAGATCAGAGTTCAAATAGGCAACACATTCATTGCATTTTTCATGAATTTTATTGTTGAATGTAGATCTTCACTACGTCTCTGTAATACTTGAAGGATTCGATTTCCATCCACTGATCCCCAAAATGCTTAGTGAGCAATTTGTTAACGTAATTTATCTTTGCTGGAGCAATAGGAACGCCAACATCCACTGGGGAAGGAAAAAGGTCCTGAATAGTTTTGTGTTTCTTCGACACACTCTTGAAATCTCCATGAAAGCTGTCCGAATGTCCAATGTCAGCAACAACAAACAGAAGAAAACAACAACCTTTCCCTATGCTGACGTAAGAAGCGTTATAAGCAAACGAAACTGATCCTTATGCAGTGTCTACACAGAGTCGTCATTTACCTATGTCACTGATTCCCTCGGCCAAAATACCACTCGCAAAATTGGTGATTTGGCCCTTGATGTTACTAAAACTGTCTTTAAATTGTACCAGGCCATCGTTAACAATCCGCCGATTTGTAAATGTTCACTGAGAATTTAGTACTTCATTGAGAAAACAAAATATTCGCGATTTTCAACTGCCAACACAATAATTTCCCATATATCACACTATGGTTTATACCACAACTACATACCACATACCACTGTGAGTTACATACCACTACTCACACAACAATATTTTATTACAACGCCACCTGCTTCTTGGTTGGCATGGTTTAATAGAAGCATGGATTGAGCTGGGTTTTAAAAAACACCGGTTTTCGACCGGATCAAGCCGGATTTGTTCCAAATCGCTTTGTAGCTTGATAGTATCGAGAATGTCCTATCACACTCCTCCTCCTCGGTCCTAATACCCTCACAAGGGTTTGATGGCACTATGCTTCTACCATTTTTAAAGCAATTTTCCACTCCTCTCTGTTCTGAGCTAGTTCTGTGACCTGGTGCAGAGAGAGTCCAGTCAAGCTTCTGATTCCGTCTACCCATTGGGTTGGAGATCTTCCTCGCGACCTTCGTCCGTCGAAGAACCACACGCTTTTCTAATGCATCCGGTCTTCTGGAAACGTGCCTGAAATACCGCATTTTGTTCAGGTTTATTCTCTTGGACAGTCTGTCCTCGATTTTTAGTTCTTCTAGGATCGATACATTGGTGCGGTGCTGCGTCCATGATATTCGGAGCAATCGTCGGTAAACTCACATTTCAAATGCATCGATTTTCTTTCTGTCCGCTTTTCTGATCGACCAGGTTTCAGCCGCGTATAACGCAATTGGGAAAATTAAAGTGGAGACCAGCCTGATTTTCGTAGCTTTACTAATTGACGTGCCCTTCCATATGCGTGTCAGTTTAGTTGTGGCCGTTGTTGCTATTGCTAGCCGTCGTCTTATTTCGGCTTCGCTACCTCCTATGTTGGTGATGAGGGGGCCAAGATAAATAAATGTATCCACTACTTCGAAACCGGTAGGATATGCCGAGAGTTGTTCGTTTTCCGGTCTACTATCATGACTTTGGTTTTACTGATGTTTAGTTTTAAGCCGTACTCTTTGCTTATATTTCCCAGCCTTGTCATGATCATTTCCAGCTTGAGTTGATCTGCAACCAATATAAGAGTATAATCGGCATATCTCAGATTACTTATGCGCCTTCCTCCCGCTGCAATCCCCCCATACCATTCATCGAGAACTTTGCGCATGACGTACTCTCTATATATGTTAAATAGGATTGGTGACAGGATACACCCTTGTCTAACCCTTGCTGTAATGTCAAATTTGTTTGAGTAAGTTTGATCTATTCTGACCCTTTTGCTGTGTTGTGTTCATAGAGGTTCCGTATCAATTGTATTAGGTGGCCTGGTGTGCTCATTTCCTCTAAGATCTGCCAGAAGGCATCGCACTTGATGGAGTCGAACGCTTTGGATTAGTCGATAAAGCACATAAACATTGTGACGTTATATTCGCGTGCTTTTTCGATTATCTGGCGAATATTCAGTATTTGTTCGATTGTGCCTTTTCCTTGGACAAATCCACTCTGTTCGTCCTATATTTTGGGAAGAAGAAAAGGTTTCAGTCTCTCGTTTATTATGGTGAGCAAAATTTTACTGGTGTGTGATATTAATGCAACTGTTCTATAGTTGTCGCATTCTTTAGGATTCCCTTTCTTTAATAGTGGGATGAATATTGATTCTGAAAGCCATTTCCCGGTTTTCCATACGGCTTCGCATAATGAGTGTATTACGTCTACTCCCTTTTCCCCGATGGACTTGATGATTTCTGATGTTATATTATCCGTGCCAGCAGCTTTCCGGTTATTTAGTTTTTTAATCGCCTTTACCACTTCTGATCTTAGAATGTTTGGCTCCTTTTCTAGACAGTAGGTTGGTGTGCACCTTGGAATTTGCACGGTATCGGAAAACAGTTTCTGGCAGTACTGTCTCTAGACTTCCGCGATCCCATTTTTGTCTGTTATGATTTCTTCCCTTTCATTCTTTATTATTTGTGTCCGTGGTTTGAATTCTCTGGCTAAATATCGGATTTTATCGAATAATTCATGGGACTCATTGTGTTTAGCATGGTGTTCAGCCTCCACACAGATATCCTTAATCTGGTTATTTTTATCATATCTACACGCTCGTTTAATTTGATGATTTAGTTTGTTTTGTATGCTGGTTCTTTTGTTCTATATTTCCGGTTGACATCTATAAAATTCTCCTCTGGTCGGAAGTTGGATGGTTGCATCTGACATCCAGTGTTTCCGCCTGATTCTCGCTTGTACTTTTAAGTGCAGCTTCTGTGATATGCGTATGTTCTCGGAAATATTTGGTTTTCTAGAGGTATTAAGAAGCTCCTGAAATTCTTCTATCTTCGGTCTTATCATTCTTTTGTGGGGTGTCAGCCTATCAGCCCTTGTTCTATGCAGTTTAATTGCTAGGTTGGCAAGAAGAAGTTTATGGTCAGATCCACAGTCAGAACCAGGTTTTAATTTAAAGTTTCTAATAGAAGTTCTAGAAGATCTAGTTCTATTGAGTAATAATGAATAAATTTGGGGATATCCATGTTGAGAGTCGGCGTGGGTGGTGTTTAAACACAGTGTTTGCAATAGTCAAGCTGTTATTGATGGCAAACTGCAAAAGGCCTTTCATTTCTTACCCCGAGTCCGTACTTCCCAACATTATTACGTAGGTGATCGTCGTTGAATGTGTTACCAATTTTGGCGTTGAAATCTCCCATTATCACTAGGATGTCTTTCAGAGGAATTTGTGCTATTGTATAAATTTGACTATCACACTACGCAAAGAAAAAACTTTTGAAAAATAATGGATTGAGCTGGTTTTGATACTAAACACCTCATATTGGTTTTGCGGGACAATATTTCTCTGCTAGACCAGTATTAAAACTAATATGTACTGATTAATTCAACCAAATCTGGACAAATTAATCCATCCAAATTTAGACTGATTAAACCAAACAAATCTAGACTGAATAATCCAAACTGAGTAATCTAAATAAATCTAGACTGATTAATACAAACAAATGTATTAGTTAGACTAGTATTAATATTGTTGGTATTAATACTGGTATAGTATAGTATTAAAACTATAACAATAAAAAAGATCATGCTAGTATTAATATTAGTGTTAATATAGTAGTAATTAGTCTTCATATAGTTATTAATCTTCTTAAATATAATATAGTTATTAATCTTCTTAAAGGAATGAGTTTTATAATTAATAAACGACTTTTCGTTTACAATTTGTTTGAATAATATTGCTTATTTTATGAAATGATTGCAGTTAGTAAACTGATTAAAATAAGGTGACCAACTGTACTCATTTACAGAGTTTTGTACTCTTTTTTCGCAAACCGTACTCTTTTCAAATCCTGTACTCTGAAAGTACTCATTTGTATAATTTTATACTCATTTGTATTTCTAAAACATTTTTTTAGATTATTGAATAATTAGATTTATTTTTGAATAATTTGATTATTGAATTATTATATTTAGATAATTGAATGGAAAGAAGTTTCTTCAGCAGTCGAATTTGTAATGAAGGAAGTAAAAGATATTGTTATTAATGACAATTTTCTTTTTGAAAAAAATCAAAGAGTAAATTTATATTTAAATGAAGAGAAAATTGTAGAAATGTAACGATGAGAAAATTATTTTCAAAATAGAACTTGACAAAATATGGGTAGAAATCTTTCGGCATTTTAGAGTAGAACATATCCCACATGAAAATTTAAAAGTTTTAATCGAAATTTCCTTATGTTGTCCAGGCGCTAATGCTGCTGTTGAAAGGGTATTTTCACTAGGGAATGATTATTGGAGCGTGAAAAATCCACTCCGAAGAAAAATATTTTCTTCTTGTTTTTTCTTCTTGTTTTTTCACCTATGAAATACTTGCAAAGTGTACTCTTTTTGAACAAAAAATAGTTGGTCACCTTAATTAAAAGTAAAATTGAATTGGAAAATATTGTTGTTGTGTGAGTTGTGGTATGTAACCATAGTGTGATATATGGGAAATGATTGTGTTGGCAGTTGAAAATCGCGAATATTTTGTTTTCTCAATGAAGTGCTAAATTCTCAGTGAACATTTCCAAATCGGCGGATTGTTAACGATGGCCTGGTACAATTTAAACGACAGTTTTAGCAACATCAAGGGCCAAATAACTAGTTTTGCAAGTGGTGTTTTGGCCGAGGGAATCAGTGACATAGGTAAATTACGACTTTGTGCAGACATTGCATAAGGATTACTTTCGTTTGCTTATAACCTCACTTGTATCTATCATTTTTGACAAGTCAATATAAACATTATAAAACTTGAATAATATCAGCTGAATCTAATATTTTATTAAGAAAATATCTATTCTGCTTCATTAATATTTAGACAATAGATTCATAGTTTATAAGTCTAGAAATTACATACTAAAAGAAGTTTGTTTTGCTTAAATATTACAAATCCCTAAAAATAACAGAAATTTTCTATAAAATTTAATCTTAAATTTCATTTTACAATGCATGAAAATGCTTTAATGAGTATTTTCCATTTGTTTTCCATAATTTGCACAATTTGCATTATTTATAATGTTGATTTCTAGTTTACAAGATTCCATTAGAATATATAATTAATTAGTTTTGTTAATGTTGTCTTTATACTCTAGACTAGTGACTGGTAACTTTGTTTTCACATACAATATTACCTGTACTTGGACTAGATAGACAAAACTAGACAGAGAAGACTTGACAAAGAAAACTCAACAGACAAGACTGGACAGAAAAACTAGACAAGACTAGACAAACAAGACTAGACAGACAGACAAGACTAGACAGACAAGACTAGACAGACAAGACTAGACAGAACAGACAAGACTAAACAAACAAGACTAGACAGACAAGACTATACAGACAAGACAAGACTAGACAGACTAGACTAGACAGTCAAGACTAAACAAACAAGACTATACAGACAAGACTAGACAGACAAGACTAGACAGACAAGACTATACAGACGAGACTTTTTTTTTTTTTAAACTAATTTATTTCTCTATACTCTATATATAATAAATATTTACACAATAAAAAGATGAAAACAAAAAGAAGAAAAAAACCCTTAGGAACTCCACCGATCATTCTGGAACCACGCTTATCTTCAGAATGATGGTTGTAAATTTACTTAGGTTTTTTGCTCGTGGATTGGTTTGGTTGCACTGTCCATTTGTTTCTGTGGTATTTCAGCTTCTCGTCATCTTCTTTGGAAGTCATAATGTTTTGGACAAGCCTGTCGGTTCTCTCCCAATTTGTTGTGTTTTCCAGCATATGCTTCACTATTGTCCCTGGTTCGAACGGCATCTGCACACTACCTGTTTGTTTTTCTCTTTCAGGGTCCCATCTATCACAGTCAAATATGGTGTGGCGTACCGAGTCTATCTCCCCACAATATTCGCAAAGATTGTCCGCGGCGGCTCGTATTTGATGCAGGTAGTCGCGGAAGCAGCCGTGGCCCGAGAGGAATTGTGTTAGATGATAGTTTGTTGCACCGTGCTTCCTGTTCAGCCATGTCGAGATATCTGGTATAACCAGCTGTGTCCATTGGCCTTTGACCGACGCCCGCCATCTTATTTGCCATTCCTCTAGCAGATTTTTTCTAGCTGCTTTTCTTGCTTGCTTGTTGCTACCATTCGCGTATAATTCAGCTCTCTCTTTTACTAAGAGGTCTATGGGAGCTATGCCCGCGATTACTAGGGCGGCTTCTCCGGATATAGTTTTATATGCGCTACAGACCCTAATAGCGACCTTTCTTTGCACTGCTGCTAGCTTCTTGACATTACTTTCCACATTCATGCTTTTAACCCACGTTGGGGCGGCGTAGAGCATAGTAGATTGTATGACCATGCTAAGAAGTCTGCGTTTGTGGCTTCTTGGGCCACCTACATTGGGCATAATTTTGTCCAGCGCTGCGGCTACCTTCATACCCTTGGCTGCTGCCTTCGTGATGTGTGGGACGAAGGAAAGTCTTTTGTCCACTACTACTCCAAGATATGTAATTTCATGCTTTGGGACTATGCGGGTCTCTTGTATTTGGAACGTTATTGGCTTTAATCTCCTAAGCCCAGTACGCAATACAGCTTCTGACTTTTCCGGTGCAAGCGTTAGGTTATTGGTTGTCATCCACTCTATTACTTGTTGTATTGCGCGGTTTGCCTTTTGCATTATAGAAATTTCCGTTCTGGCCGAGACTATGAGCGCCAGGTGGTCGGCAAAGCCAATAAGTGTTGCACCATCTGGGAGTCTGAGTCTTAGGACCCCGTCGTATAGGATGTTCCACAGAGTTGGGCCCAAAACTGAACCCTGCGGTACACCACTACTTAGTTCCCTCACCACTGTACTTCCATCTGTTTCTAATAATAGGGTTCTGTCATCGAGGTAGCTCTTCAGTATGCGTAGTAGGTAAGGAGCGACGTTTCTTCTTGTCATTTCATGCATTATAATCTTCCAGCTTGCACTATTAAAGGCATTTCGCACGTCGAAGGTGATTAATGCGCATATCTTTCTCGTTCTTTGGGTGCTTTGTCTTGCCTCCTCGGCGAGTTTTAATACAGCATTTATGGCGCTGATTGTGGATCTGCCCTCTCTGAAGCTGTATTATCTCTCAGACAGCCCCGTTCCAGTTTCAAGTTCCCTTTTTAATCTGCCCAGCAGCAGTTGTTCTAAAAGTTTTCCCGGTGTGTCTAGGATGCACAGCGGCCTATATGAAGTTGGTTCGCCCATTGGTTTATTGCCCTTGCATAGCAGGACTAGCCTCACTCTTTTCCATTTCTTTGGGAAATTTCCAGCAATTAGTTCTGAGTTCATTGTCTCCAATACGAATTGTGGCTGGTGGTGAGCTACAATTTTTGTTATCTCGGGTGGTATACCATCTGGCCCTGCTGCTCTTCCGGTGTGGATCCACTTTTCTGCTATGGTGAGCTCCTCCTCTGTAAATAATGGTATATCCTTTACCAATGGCTGCTCCCAGGCAAAGGGTTCGTGTTCTGGGAAAAGTGCATCCACCACTCGTTTGAGGTCTTCTATAGGTAGTTGTGTTTTAGGGGCATGGAGTGTTTGGGTATGTTAGGGGCATGTTTTAGGGGCAGTGGGTTTGTTTTGCCTTGCTTATTGCTTGTTGTAGCTCTTTTTTTTTAGTTTATATGCGGCCATTAATGTTTTAAGCGTGTCGCGCTCATCTTTTTTTGGTTTCTGCCGTTGGAGTTTTCTTCTGGCTGAGACGCATAAGGCCCTCATGTCTGCTATTTCGTTGGTCCACCAGTATACTTGATTCCTCCTAGTTGGTCCTCTTTTCTTTGGTAGCATGGAGTTACAAGCAGTACTCACTACCTGGGTGAGCGTATCAGCATTTCTCGTTTCAGTGCCTAGTATTTGCTCTGTAAGTTTTTTTCTCATTGCTGCTTCATCGAGGTTTTTTATGCTCCAGCCTTTTATTTTTTTCTTGAGTGTGGGTTTTCTGGGTGGGTTTGCTTCTACCTTATATGAGATGTATCTGTGATCGCTCAGTGTTTCTTTGTTAAGAACCGTCCAGTTTTGTATCTTTTTGGCCAAGTTATGTGAGCAGAAGGTTAGGTCTATTATGGAAGATGAGTTTCCTCTAGCAAATGTGTGCTGTTTTCCTTGGTTTAGCAGAACGATATCCAATTCAGCCGCCCAATCCGTAACTAGGTCACCTCTGTTGTGTGTTCGGGGACATCCCCAGTAGGGGGATTTTGCATTAAAGTCGCCTGCAATAATTTTGGGTTTATTCTTTTGGCCTCTTATGTCGTGACTTAGTGCCCCGAGTTCCACTGACAACCGGTCTACCTGTTGATTTGGCGAAAAGTAACAGCTATATAGGATGTAGTGGTCCATTTCTACCCAAACTAACCCTGGCCCGCTGCCGTATCTTATTGGTATTTTCGTGTTCATGATCCTGATTGCTGTATCCTTTTTGTCATCTATGAACCAGTCTCCGTTACTGACCATTTTTTTGTTCGGTTCACTTACTAAAATTATGTCTGTCTTGTCAAACAGACGAGACTAGACAGACAAGACTACACAGACAAGACCTGACAGACAAGACTGGACCAAGGACCCCTGGACCAAGCAAACAAATTCCATTAAATGAAATCGTCACGGAGGAATCCACAAACGTCGCTGATATCTAATCGCGAAACAGATAAAGAACAGGGGAAAAAATCCATCGAAAATCCAAACCCAAAAAACATAGCTAAACCTAATCGACTTCCAGCCAACAAGAAATTAATAAATACAGAAATATGGGAGATATAAATAAATAAATACAGAAATATGGGGTATATATAATACAGAAATATACAGAATATGCACAAAAACATCGCCGGCGCCCCAGAAAATCCAGCGTTATTCATGGGACAAATGATGACTCTAAACAAATTAAATCGGCAACAATATATAAACATCTACATGTATATCGTCTAGAGCCCGCGCTAACTGAAGATGATGTCGTCCAGTACTTGCAATCAAAAAACATTTCTTCTATATGCTGCAAACAACGCCTCTAAGCATCCAGACGAATATTCGTCTTTCAAAGTGTCAGTACCACTACAAAACTATGAAGAATTAATTAACCCAGAATTATAGCCACGAAACACATGCATAAATCGTTTTTTAGCGCACCTAGAAAAAACAAGGGCTACAAATGAACAATAAATAATCCGGATGAAAAAACATCTTTAAAAAATCAAATTAAATCAAATAAATCTACAAACTTGTCACCTGTGAACAATTTTATGATGTATCTAAATATTCAATCAATTTATAAAAAAGTAGCCGAGTTGGAAGTATTACTTCTCAAAACAAAACCTCTCTTCTTATGTCTCGCCGAAACCTGGACAAGGAATGACTATTTACCGCTCCTGCATATTCATTACTACAACTTAATCAGCCACTTTTCCCGATCACACTACTGGCGGTGGTGCAGCTATATGGAATAAAATGCAAACCGACAAAAATACTATAAACATAGATCAAATCCCAATAGATGCAAGCTCCATTGAAAAACACGAAGAAGTGTGTGGAGCCTTTTGGCATTGCAAAACTTTCACCACTATTTTAATCAACATATATCGACCACCAAATGGGTGAATAAAGACATTTATGGAAACCCTTGATAGCATCCTTGATTGCTATTTCAAGAAATCCACATATTTTGTAGTGAGTGGCGACTTCAACATAAATTTTGCCGGAAATTCCACCGACGAAACAACTTGTTGTTCTCCTATGGTCTAGCTAAACAAGTAAATGACTACACTAGAATCACGTCCTTCTCAAAGAGTCAAATCGATAACATATTTGTAAATTGTGGACTTACAGTTACAGTCACTGTACATGATACCCCACTCTCAGATCATAGATTATTAATTATGAGTAGCAACCTGAGTAAGCTAAACCAACCCAGTACACATCTCAAAATAAATTAAACAAATGACAACAAAGCAAAATTTTCTGAAATGCTTAGTCAAGAATCCTGGTCAAAGGTTTACACTGCGACCGATGTAAATGATAAATGCATAAATTTATTGCGTGTTTACAAGGTCACTCCAAGGCAGCTTTCCCTATAAAGAAAGTGCATTATGTAAAAAGCAGTTGGATCACGCAAGAAGCGAAATTGGCATGCCAAAAGTTAAAAGATCTTTACATTTTACAGAAGAAATACTCTCAGCTTGGCTTACAATACCTCAAGAGCAAGAAATCTCATCGTAACTATATATATGCCCTTAAAAAACAACATTTTAGTTATGGGTTGGCACTCTCTAAAAACAAGCAAAAGACTGCTTGGAAAATGATGAATGAGCAAACTAATAAAAATCGCTACAGAGAGGATATTTTGATTAAAGAGGGTGATTCTGTTATTCAAAGTCCACAGAAAGTAGCGACAACTTTGAATGATTTTTTTCAGCGGGTACCACAGCAAATTTCTAACCTCATTACGCCCACTACCATATCGAATAGCCATATAAAATTCATCGAAAAAACAGCTTATATTGAGAAATTCACAGAACAAGAAATATTTGATTTAATCCATCAACATCTGAAAAATAAATCATCTGCTGGCCTGGATGAAATACCAGGCAAAATCTTCAAGGATTACCTTGACTTTTTAGTTACCCCCTTAACGAATATTATTAATGCCGTCATTGAAGCAGAAACGTTTCCAGAGGTTTTAAAGATGGCCATCATAATTCCTGTATTTAAAAAGGCGATAACACCAAACATAACAACTACAGGCCGATTGCTGTTCTCTCCACCCTATCAAAGATTTTAGAATACAGTATTCTTCGCCGCCTAAATTCATTTATCGATAAATATAATCTAATACCCATAGAACAACATGGATTTCGTAAGGGCAAAGCTACAGCCACCGCTATTTCGGAATTGTACATTCAACATCTAAATGAAATTGATAAAGGAAATCATCCCATCGGCATTTTCGCCGATCTATCAAAGACTTTCGATTGTGTATCTCACCCACAACTTTTAGATAAACTATTTCAACTTGGTATACATGGAAAGATGAGCAACTTAATACAATCCTACCTATTAAACAGGAAACAACACGTAAAAGTTACTTCAAATGTTGAAACTGGTATATCGGAACCGCTGGATATTAGCATAGGTGTTCCTCAAGGAAGTAAAAAAACCTGGCTCCTACCTTGTTCTTATTATATACAGCGGACCTAGTCTCATTTATGCAGAACTGTCGATGCATTTTATATGCTGATGACTCAACATTCATAATATCCACAACTTCAATGACTGAAAATGAAATTGAAGCTAACAATGTTTTATCCAAAATGCTAGTGTGGTTCTCCGCGTACAACCTATTCCTTAACAAGGATAAAACTGAGTACCTCATTTTTCAAACACAGTGAAGTCAGTATGCGGAGAACTTGAACTTAAAGATAGATTGTTTTAACCCTCAGTTCTATTTTGACGAGTTCCTTACCTGAAGCATGGCAGTGGATACGTTATCAAAGAAAATAAATAGTAAGGCTTTCTTGATTCGAGCGTTACGAAAAATTGTCAACCCACATGAACTACTTAATTTCTACTATGCTGAGGTTGAGTCAATTTTAACTTATGGAATTCTAGCGTGGGGAACCTTTAGTAAAATAGAACTTGTGCTCAAGGCACAAAAAAATGCCATACGCTCTCTGATAGGTATTCCTTCTACAGCCACCTGCAGACCGCACTTCCAAAGGCTAAAAATACTTACAGTCACTAGCCTATACATTTTGGAGGTAGCTTGTTTCATCCACAACATGAAGTTAGGTTTGAACAGAAACATGGATATCCACCATCACTTTACGAGAGGACGTATGAAACTATATACCCCTAAGTGTAACTTACAATGTTGCAGTAAATTTCCAACTATCATTGGAGTTTCTATCTACAACCAGCTACCAAATAGTATTAGAGATGAAGTTTCAGGGAGAAACTTCAAGAAGAAGTTGAAATTTGTTTTGTTAAAAGATACTCTTTATTCTCTTCAAGAATTTTTCAATATATCTTTTTAAATTTCTGTTTCTTTCTTATCATATATGTATTTTAGTGTACATCGTTTATGAAATAAATTTAATTTTGATTTGATTTGATTGACTAGACAGACAAGACTAGACAGACAAGACTAAACAAACAAGACTAGACAGACAAGACTAGACAGACAAGCCTAGACAGACAAGACTAGACAGACAAGACTAGACAGACAAGACTAGACAGACAAGATTAGACAGACAAGACTAGACACACTACACTTTTTTTTTTTTTGGTGGGGACGTAGCAACCACGATAGACTTTAACAACTTGTCAAGTGCCCCCCTAAATCACGAGCATCTTGGTACTGCTATTAACATTTCCTCAAGATGTCGTATATGCTTTAGTATAAGTACTTGTCCATTCCTACATCCCCCATTCACATTAGTGTTTAGGGGTTCAGAATTTATTTCTATCTATGTCTTGTTTCGTTCTTCTGTCCTTCTCTTTACTGCTGATTATGTTTTGTAACATCTCCTCGGAGTACGCCCAGTCGGTAGGCGATATAAGCAATATGTCAACTAATTTTGTCAATTTTAGTTTGGATTGTGTCTGGTTTATCCATATTTCTCTTTCTGGGGCCCATCGATCGCACTCAAAAATAGTGTGCTGGACACTATCTGTGCAGCCACAGTATATGCACAGATTGTCTGCTGTGCTGCCGATGTGGCAGGTGTATTCTTTAAAAGAACCATGGCTGCTGAGTGCTTGGGTTATATAATAGCAAACCTCCCCGTGTTGTCTTGTAGCCCATGGTTCTATCTGTGGGATAAGAAGCCTGGTCCACGACCCGAATTTAGCATTGCTCCACATTCGTTGCCATTTAACGTTTGCGCCCTAGCGTTTTTTCTTCTTTCCGTCTTTTTTGTCACTGTTAGGTCGTTTCTTGCTTTATGAAGCAGGACTCTTTCTTAGATGGTATACTCTATTGGCGGGATACCAGCTATCACAAGTACAGCATCTCTTGATATCATCCTGTACGTGCTGCAGACTCTTATTGCTATTTTGCGCTGGACAGAAGTTAGCTTTTTCCTTATGCTAGATTTTTCTATGGCATTAGCCCATACCGGAGCGCAGTACAAGATGGTAGAGTGAACTACAGCAGCTAGCATTCTTCTTTTGCTGCTTTTTGGACCGCCTACTTTAGGCAATAATTTTCCTAAGGCCTTGGTTATTTTAGCAGCTTTAGTCATCACCTGTTTAATGTGTGTGCTCTTTGAAGGATAGTTGCCTGTGAATAATTATCCCTAGATATTTTAAGATTCTTTTGGGATTATTGTCTCTCCTTTCACTTTAAATTTTATGGGTTCTATCTGTTTTCTCTGCTGCCAGCTTAAGCCTTTTGTCCTCCAGCCAGTTACCCACAATTTTGATGGCCATGTTAGCCCTATCCATCAACTCAGCCACAATGCCTAAGTCATCAGCGAAGCCAACAATTTCTATGCGGTAGGGTAGTCTTAGCCTCAGTACGCCATCATATAAGATGTTCCAAAGCGTAGGGCCCATAACGGAACCCTGCAGCGCACCACTGGTTACCTCGCATTCTGCGGATTCTCCGCCAGTTTCTATTATTATATTCCTGTTAGACAGGTAGCTGCCAATAAGGGTGAGTGCTAGCTGAAAGTTTTTTGTTGGCTTCTAAGACCCTCAAAACAGCATCCACGGTAGACCGTCCCTCTCGAAACCCATACTGCCTATCTGAAAGATTTTTGCATTTTTTGAGTTCTTCCTTTAGTCTTGAGAGCAGTAGCTGTTCCAGTAGTTTTCCTGTTACATCAAGTAAAAATATTGGACGGAATGAAGAAGGTAGACACACTAGACTAGACAGACAAGACTAGACAGACAAGACTAGACAGACAAGACTAGACAGACAAGACTAGACTGACAACACTAGACAGACAAGACTAGAAAGACAAGACTAGACAGACAAGACTAGACAGACAAGATTATACAAGAATAGACAGACAAGACGAGACACATAAGACAAGCCAGTCAAAACTACACAAACAAGTAAGACAAGGTAAAATTATACAAACAATACTATACGGACAAGACTAGACAGGCAATACAAGACAATCAAGACTAGATAGACACTAACCAAGCAATATTAGACACACTTGACAGACCAGACAAATCAAACATACTAGGCAGACCAGACAAACCAGACCAACCAGACTAGACACACTTGACAGACTAGACAGTCAAGATTAGACAGAATGGACTGGAGATACAAGAGTGGACAGACAGGACTGGACAGACAAGACTCGACAGACTAGGCTTGAGACAAAAGACTAGAGAGACAAGACTAGACAGACAAATCTAGATAGACCAGACACACAACAACAAGACAGAAAAGACTAGGACAAGACTTTTTTATGGTGACATATCAAGCACATTCAGGTAACTTGACAAATGGCCCCTGGAAACTCACAGGTATCTTGGAACTGCTTTTCGCATATCTTGAAGATTTCGTTGACTTTGCCTTTTTTGCTTTCATCCATCAACCACGGAGGGTGATTACGGGTTCAGACTATTTTAATTTTTCGTTGTCTATTTTACTTTGTCCGTTCATCCAGTCCTTTCATGCTTAGCATGTCCTTTATCATGGTTTCTGTAACAATCCAGTCTTTTTCGCCTCTAAACATTGTGTATGCTGGTTTCTAGAGTTCTTTTTGTTTTGAAAGTCCGTATGTGCCGCTTCAACGACCCCTGGGGCATTCGAAAATTGTGTGACACACACTATCTGTCTTATCACAATAGACGCACGTATTGTGTGTATCGCGCCCAATATTGTGCAGATATGTTTAAAGCACCCGTGGCCGCTCAGCGCCTGGTTCGAGAGAAGTGACCTACTCTCCGTGTCTTCTCGTGACCCATGGATATTATTTTGGAAGTGTCGTCCATTCATCCCTCTCTGAGGCTCTCCTATACTCTTGCCCACTTTCGAGCATTTGTGTCATTGCCTCGAAAGTTGGCAAATGTACTGGGAAGCCTCGAAAGACGGACAAGGCTAGACGGACAAGACTAGACGGACAAGACTAGACGAACTAAACTAGACCTACAAGACTAGATGGACAAGCCTAGGCGGACAAGACTACACGGACAAATCTAGATGGACAAGACCAGACGGACAAGACTAAAGAGACAGGACTAGACAGACTAGTCTTTTTTTAAAAGTGGCTTGGGGGATGCTCTCACTAAACTTTTAGTATGCATTTATTTAGTATCGCAAATTTTGCATTTATGGGTGGGTTAGTGAAAACCGCCCTAGTTGTCACCTCCCCGACCAGGATTCGAACCCGGGTTCCCGAATTGAAAGGCGGGTATGTTGTCAACTAAACTACCGAGGTGTCCGTCTAGACCAGTGTTCTTCAACCGGTGTTCCATGGAACCCTAGGGTTCCACTAAAACATTCAGGGGTTCCGCGAATCAATTCTAAAAAAAATCTGAACTTTAACCGGCGCCGGCGCGGTGTCGATTGGAGTTTCATATTGGAACTATTTATTTGCTCTGTCGCTTATATTGGACGAGGACGACACATATTTATAAATAATTTCGAATATCTGGTGTAGTAGATTTATTGTTAAATTCTTACAATGCAGAATTCGCTTAAAACTAGGAAATTGAAATCAAAATCCAAAGAATAAGCTTCTTGCTCTGTTGAAAATTCCACCAGTTTTCCGCCAACATTGGCTGATAATATTGACGGAGCTGACGGATAATATTGAAGAAGAAAATAAGAATTAAAGAAGAAATATTGAAGATTATTTGAATTTTTAATTTACATGGATTGGTGACAAAAAATGAGCCAAACATTATCAGTTTACATCCTGCAAAGTTAAAGCATCATTTGCAAAATAAACATCCGACTTTAAAAGGCAAAAGCGAATATTTCAAAAGAAAATTTCTTGAACTACAGCAGAAAAAGGATGCATTTGAAAGGTATGTTCGTGATGACAATAAAAAATGTTCTAAAAGCATCTTATTTATTGTGTTAGTTTGCGCGTAGCTAAAGAAGGCGAAGCTCAGATGATTGCAGATAAATTAATTAAACCTTGTACAAAAGATTTAATCAAACGCATGATCGGTGAAAAAATTGACCTCATGCCATTGTTTGATACGACGATTTCATGACGAATTAAAGATATGTCAGATTACTGCGAAGTGGAACTAGTAAGTCGTTTGAGAAATGCTAAAGATGGATTCACTCTTCAAATGGAGGAATCTACAGATGTGGCTGGATTAGCAATTTTGTTAGTTTTCATGAGATACATACACGAATGCATATTTTGAAAAACATTCAATTTCTTGAAATGTATGTCATCATATCTGCACTGATGGAGACAAAGCTATGGTTGGTATTATAAAGGGCGTAATATCACCTATAAAGAAACTAGTGCCAAACATCAAAGCGAGCCATTGCTGTCTTCATCGTCATGCACTCGCTGTTGAACGGATACTGAAAGCATTGCACGAAGTACTCAATGAGGCGTTAAGATGGTCAATTTTATCAAATCCCCATCCCTAAAACCAGGGTATATGCCCTATTGTGCGATGATCATCGGGAAGCTTACATAAAAATGTTCTTCTTGATACTGAATTAAGATGGTTTTATCCAGGGGAAAGGTTCTGACCAGACTCTGGGAATTGCATGATGAAATTCGTATATTTTTATCTAAACGTGAATTTTCGGGAAAACTTAATGACACTAATTGAAATTAACTTCAAAATCTAGCCTACAGATTTATTTTCGTTACATGAACGTTCTTTCACTTCAAGGAATCAAGGAAGTTATAGTTTCACTTCAAGGACCAAATATTACAGTTTTTATGGTCAATAGGAAAGTAAACTCGATCAAATTGAAAATAAAGCTTTTGTAGGAATGCATCACCAAAAATAATACAGAATGTTTAGCTAATTTTAATGATATCCTGGCTACCAATAATATCGCATTCGACCAGAATTTAAAAAATCATATTTTGGAACATTTAACGGGATTGCAAAAGACATTTTTCGAATATTTCCCCCACATTTGCAATAAATTAAGTTGGATCGAAAATCCTTTTAATGAGTTTTGTAATGTGGATATCTTGCCAATTAAGGAACGAGAGCAATTTATAGATATATGTACCGACACTACATTAAAATCTACATTTGGACCGGATGGCATTTGGCCCGTTTTGGATAAAATTAAGGGAAGAATATCCTGAAATTTCCAAACGCGCTGTTAAGCAATTGATGCCTTTCGTAACAACCTATCTCTGTGATAAATCCTTTTATGTCTGTATAAATACAAATATTTTATATTTTATATGGAATTTATAACTTTGTTTGAATAAATACAAATTTATTTATTATGCAACTTATACAATTTTTTTATAACAAATGCAGGGATGAACCTTGTTCATAATATGTAATGCGTCTCCCCCCTTTAATCAATGTGCTACTAAAAAGAGGGTTCCATAAAAAAAATTCTCAAAAAAGGGTTCCGCGGGTGGACAAAGGTTGAAGATCACTGGTGTAGACAAACTTGTCTAGACAGACAAAACTAGACAGACTAGACTAGACAGGCAAGACTGGACAGATAAGACTGGACAGATAAGGTTAGATAAACAAGACTAGACAGACAGCACTAGTCGACCATGTCTAGACAATCTATACTAGACAGACTAGACAGACAAGACTAACCAGACAGCACTAGCCTAGACATACAGGATTATCAACTGACACACAACTTACTCTCCATCACGATTAAATTTCCCATTTAGCAAATAAAAAAAATCGCAACAACAATGTTTGTCGGGGCAAGAAATCGCGAAAAATCCTTATTTTGCTGAATAAAATTCTAGACAGTCGGAAACTTTTGTCCCGAAAATTCATTCGAATAAACTGGACGTTCCGGTGAAATTGTCCCGTTCACAATTATTAATTTAATATAACAAATATAAGGCAAAACAAGAAAACGAATAATTGTTTTTTTTTCTGTGTATATAATTTTAGAAAACATTTTAAATTTTAGTTGCAATTTAATTGAATAGACCTTTCCATAGTTGAATTTTTTTGTGCGTATGCGTCAATTTCCGCCATGTTTTTCGGACACTTTTTGACGTGAAACCAGTGAAAATAACAAAATGTGCCCGAAACTTTCATATTCCCGCGTGTTAAACATGGCAGACGCACATGCGCTTAACTAACCGTTAAAAGGTCTAATAGTTAAACACAGCAACTAGCATTGTTGTTGAATATGATTTATTATAATTCTTAAATATGTTAAATATATAAATGTGAAGCAATATTAAATGAAATCGGGTTGATGAATATTCAATTTTTTTTATGTAAAAAGATTCTCTAGCTAAATACACATACAGTAAGTAAAATTAGAAAGCTAATTTCAGATAAATTTAGTTTTTTTTAATATAAAGTATATGAATAATGATTTGTCATTACTCACAAGTTTCCTCTCTTAGGTATGTCTGTATTTAAACCAAATTATATTTTCTTCTTGATTTGTTATAAATTTGCGTTTAAAACCAATTTCCTTTTCCTTTATTTTCAAATGTATTTACATTTGAAAAGATATCTGAAAGTGATATAAAACATTTTTTCCTAACTAATTCGAAATCTAAAATTAAAAACTTATTTTCGTAAATAGGTTGCTAGGTGGGGTATCGAACATTTTTTTTTTAATTTAATTCTTTATATAAGAATTGATTGTTTTCTTTTTCTGTTGAGAAAAGTAAATAAATTACTGTGATACAATGTGGTGTTTGTTTTGTAGAAACGGTGAACATTTTGGGTTTGAAATCAAATTTAAAATTAATTGCTGATTTTTACAGAAGTTATCATAATGTTTGTGTATGTGTTGTAATAGTGTTTGTGCCAACGACTTAATAGTCGCTGTCAACGAACGTTGTTGTCACAAGAACGAAATAGTCGTTGCCACAAGAACTAAATAGTCGTTGTCACAATAACGAAATAGTCGTTGTCACAAGAACAAAATAGTCATTGTAACAAGAACAAAATAGTCGTTGTCACAAGAACGAAATAATCGTTGTCGCAAGAATTAAATAGTCGTCATAAGAACAAAATAGTCGTTATCACAAGAACAAAATAGTCGTTATCACAAGAACAAAATAGTCGTTGTCACAAGAACGACTAGAATACTATATAATCTTGATATCCGACATATGGGACCAGACAATATATCTCTGTTCCAATTTCTCTGATCTGGGATATGATATGATATTTTATGTACAATTGTATTTCAGAAAGAATAAAATATGTATCTTTATAGGTAAATGTGTACATACAAAAAATATGTACAAACTTAGAACAGATAGAAAGACACTAGGGAATATGCAAGAAATTTAAATTTACTTGATTTTTTTATCCCCGATATTTTATGATCTTGACATTACACCTATACCATTATTTTCTCATTTAGTTTGTATTTAATTCCATAAATTTAAATCAAAAAGTCCAAAATTTGTGAGCGAAATTCAAATTTTCGAAACAAACGCATCTCGATTGGTCATAGTTGTGTGACGTGCACGTTGATATTTATCGGCCTCGATATTCACAGATGTAGGTAGGGTGGACTATACACCTCGATAGGGACTTTATCAAACACTTTATCATTATACAATATCTATAAAATGGGTTTCTAGCTTTTTCCATTATCGAAATATCAAATTCAAACTGAAAATCCTTAACTGTCTATGCAAATATGCTATGCAGCAATGAATGTCATGTGTTATGCGTCGTCATCCAAAGCGTAAATGCATATTTGCATAGACAGTTAAGGATTTTCAGTTTGAATTTGCTATTTCGATAACGGAAAAAGCTAAAAAAACATTTTATAGATATTGTATAGTACCGGAATGCAAAAACACTATTATAAGTACACCAGATAAAGTGTTTGGTAAAGTCCCTATCAAGGTGTATAGTCCACTCTACCTACATCTGTGAATATCGAGTCCGATAAATATCAACGTGCACGTTACACAACTATGACCAACCTACAAAAAGTTGGCGTGGAACTGCAATAATTTAAAAAAACGAGAAACTTGTCTTAATTGCTCACTAATTGCTCAATTAAAATCCGCAATTGCTCATACCATTAATTAATTATTTTATTAGTTATTAACTATTTAAAGTACAAATCGTTTTTCCCCTAGTTGTGAGGGAAGCATTGAGTTTTTCTTATTAAATTTGCTTTCAATAAATTGCTCACTTTTTGCTCATCTAGTTTCTATGCAAGATCTTGGTTATTTTTTTTAAATCTATTTTTAATTAATCAAAAGAAATTATTTCGATTTAAAATGGCGATAAACGTAGTAAAAGACTGACATCTCATGCGCATGCACAGAAATAAACTCATCGCGCATGCGCTTATGGCACGGAAAACGTAAGTATGTACAAAATAATAACAAAACAAAGTAAACATAAACATATATATGGAAGGCTAACCTACATTAAACAAATACTTTCAAGGTAAACTAATTAGTTATTATTAAATTAAAATTTATTTAAATGTAGTCATTGCTATAAGACAATTAAAATTACAATAGGAATGTTATTATGATGTCTTGTCGCCATTTAATGAATAAACGTCTTTTGTGTACGTCTAATTATTTGTTTATTTATTTTAAATATTTATAAATAAGTAAAAAAAATATAATTTTCGGTTAATATGCCATTCAGCGCCCACCGTGCCACAATTTAAACTAACGGAAATTGTCATAAAACCTCCAGTGGCGTGTACAAAACGCCATCGTAGCTACAGATTTGAACAAAATGGATGGTTATATTATGGTTACATTAGGTTATATTAGGAGAAGATCAATCAAGACCACATACCGCGCGGCAGCGCGTCCTCTCGATCCGAGATAAGAAAAAAATATCAATAGTATATACAATTTTATATACCCCCTTTAAATTTATTTTCCCTACGCATTTGTTTTGCCCCCAATGCGCATGCGCGATGAGTATATTTATGTGCAAGCGCATGAGATGTCAATCTTTTACCACGTTTAACGCCATTTTAAATCGAAATAATTTCTTGTGATTAATTAAAAATAAATTTAAAAAAATTTACCAAGATCTTGTATAGAAACTAGATGCGCAAAAAGTGAGCAATTTATTGAAAGCAAATTTAATAAGAAAAACTCAATGCTTCCCTCACAAATAGGGGAAAAGCGATTTATACTTTAAATAGTTAATAACTAATAAAATAATTAATTAATGATATGGGCAATTGCGGATTTTAATTGAGCAATTAGTGAGCAATTAAGAGAGGTTTCTCGTTTTTTTAAATTATGGCAGTTCCACGCCAACTTTTTGTAGGTCTATGACCAATGGGGATGCGTTTCGATCAGCTCAAATTTAATCGTATTTTATATATATATATATATATATATATATATATATATATATATATATATATATGTGTTGTATTGTTTTCTCGGGGATTCCGCGTTGATGCTGAGGGTTGGCTCTGAAAAGAACCGGATTCTCGACGTTTCGGCGAACTAACATTCGCCATTCTCAAGAGATATATGCGTCCGTACGGGTCAACCGTTCGACGCATACTGAGAGCTCGTTCGTGCGATGCGACTACTTATAGCTGTCTGGCTTCGGGTCATGCGCGTTGTGTGCGATGCTTCGGTTCGGTTGTTTGTTTGTTTTGTTGGTCGTACATGAGTCTGGGGTGTCTGGGATTGAATTTTGAGGGTGGATATGATCGGTCGCCATGCTGGGGGCAGTCTCAAGGAATCGTCTCTCGTGTTCATGCAGTAGTCTCGTTTTTCTATCTCTATGGCTTCTCTGTATACTCGTGACATTTCGTGGCTAATCTGTGCAACAGTCCTTGAATTTCTAAAGTCCATCCAGTGACCAGTGTTTGTGTGTTGGACAAGTGCCGATGAAACTTTGTCTCTGTGTCTGATTGAAACTACATGTTCTTGAATCCTAGCAGATATTTTTCTATTGGTACGTCCAATGTAGGTCCGTTCACATGTTCCGCAAGGTATTTCGTAAATTCCATGGGATTCTAACGGGATGGTGTCTTTAACGCTGCGTAGCATGGAGGATATTTTCTGATTAGGTTTGAAAATGGTGTCGATGTTGTGTCTTTTAAGTATTCTGGCGATTTTGTCAGTTGATCCATGAACATATGGTAGGTATGCTGTGCTAACGGGTTTCTGGCGTTCTTCAGTTCTTTGGCTACTGTTCTCTGTACGACGGAAAGCTCTGGATATTAAGCTGTTTGGATATCCATTTGAAGAAAGAGCTTCTCGTAAGTTCCTCAATTCTTTCGGTAAGTTAAGCTGGTCGGCTAGTCTTTTGGATCGGGTGGTAAGAGTGTTGACTACAGATGCTAGTTGTTTGGGATGATGGTGCGAAGAAGCGTTCAGATATCTGTCTGTGTGTGTTGGTTTCCGGTACACAGTGTGGCTCAAAGTGCCGTCAGGTTTCTTCTGTACCAAGACATCCAAGAAAGGAAGTTGTTGAGGCTTTTCTATCTCCATTGTGAATTTAATTTGGTCGTGTTGGGAGTTAAGATGGTTAAGGAATTTGTCCAGCTCTGGTCTGCCGTGGGGCCAGATTACAAATGTGTCGTCAACATATCTTAACCAGAGTGTAGGTTTAAGTGTGGCTGATGAGATTGCCTTTTCCTCAAAATCTGTAAGAAATATGTTGGCTATTACTGGGGATAGAGGTGAACCCATTGGTGCTCCTAGGACTTGTTTGTATTTACAAATGTGTCGTCAACATATCTTAACCAGAGTGTAGGTTTAAGTGTGGCTGATGAGATTGCCTTTTCCTCAAAATCTGTAAGAAATATGTTGGCTATTACTGGGGATAGAGGTGAACCCATTGGTGCTCATATACAAACTCATATACAAACACGTCCTAGGAGCACCAATGGGTTCACCTCTATCCCCAGTAATAGCCAACATATTTCTTACAGATTTTGAGGAAAAGGCAATCTCATTAGCCACACTTAAACCTACACTCTGGTTAAGATATGTTGACGACACATTTGTAATCTGGCCCCACGGCAGACCAGAGCTGGACAAATTCCTTAACCATCTTAACTCCCAACACGACCAAATTAAATTCACAATGGAGATAGAAAAGCCTCAACAACTTCCTTTCTTGGATGTCTTGGTACAGAAGAAACCTGACGGCACTTTGAGCCACACTGTGTACCGGAAACCAACACACACAGACAGATATCTGAACGCTTCTTCGCACCATCATCCCAAACAACTAGCATCTGTAGTCAACACTCTTACCACCCGATCCAAAAGACTAGCCGACCAGCTTAACTTACCGAAAGAATTGAGGAACTTACGAGAAGCTCTTTCTTCAAATGGATATCCAAACAGCTTAATATCCAGAGCTTTCCGTCGTACAGAGAACAGTAGCCAAAGAACTGAAGAACGCCAGAAACCCGTTAGCACAGCATACCTACCATATGTTCATGGATCAACTGACAAAATCACCAGAATACTTAAAAGACACAACATCGACACCATTTTCAAACCTAACCAGAAAATATCCTCCATGCTACGCAGCGTTAAAGACACCATCCCGTTAGAATCCCATGGAATTTACGAAATACCTTGCGGAACATGTGAACGGACCTACATTGGACGTACCAATAGAAAAATATCTGCTAGGATTCAAGAACATGTAGTTTCAATCAGACACAGAGACAAAGTTTCATCGGCACTTGTCCAACACACAAACACTGGTCACTGGATGGACTTTAGAAATTCAAGGACTGTTGCACAGATTAGCCACGAAATGTCACGAGTATACAGAGAAGCCATAGAGATAGAAAAACGAGACTACTGCATGAACACGAGAGACGATTCCTTGAGACTGCCCCCAGCATGGCGACCGATCATATCCACCCTCAAAATGCAATCCCAGACACCCCAGACTCATGTACGACCAACAAAACAAACAAACAACCGAACCGAAGCATCGCACACAACGCGCATGACCCGAAGCCAGACAGCTATAAGTAGTCGCATCGCACGAACGAGCTCTCAGTATGCGTCGAACGGTTGACCCGTACGGACGCATATATCTCTTGAGAATGGCGAATGTTAGTTCGCCGAAACGTCGAGAATCCGGTTCTTTTCAGAGTCAACCCTCAGCATCAACTCGGAATCCCCGAGAAAACAATACAACACAGGTATCTATCCGCGAAAACCTCAAATACAACATATATATATATATATATATATATATATATATATATATATATATATATATACAGGGTGCTTCAAAAAAATGTATACACACTTTGAACTTCCATAGAAAATTTATTTACCGTTCTACAAAGTTAAATTTCAGGAAAATAGAAAGCTGAAAGTCCAATGTAAATGAAACATAAATAACAAATGTTAATACTGTTCAAATTGGTGACCTGCAGCATCAATACAATTCTGAGTACGAGTCACCACTGATTCTGTACATCGTATCAAAACGTCCAATGAGATTTCTCTACACACTGCTTGAATCTCATTCCAAAGAATGTCTAGGTTACGTGGTTTACGTTTGTACACCTCATCTTTTACTGTGCCCCACAAGAAGAAATCCAGTGGTGTAAGGTCTGGAGAGCGTGCTGGAAACTCGATTGGCCCCCTGCGTCCTATCCACTGTCCCGACAAATTTTGATCCAGGTAAGCTCGTACGTCCCTGTGATAGTGCGGCGGAGCACCATCTTGTTGAAAATAAAAATCATCATTACCGTATAATGCACGAATGGCAGGAAATATGGAATCAGCAAGCATTATTAGGTAATTAATACCAGTTACAGTGCCTTCAAATCGAAAAGGTCCAATGAGTCCCCTTGAAGACAAACCGCACCACACATTTACACCAGGCAAATTTACAGCTTTTTCAATTGTAATGTGAGGATTTTCTTCACCCCAGTAAACACAATTGTGCCTATTGACAGTTCCATTAAGTTTGAATTGGGCTTCATCCGACCAAATGATGCTACCCATAAATCCCGGTTCACGTATCACCATCTCCTGAATCCATTCACAAAATTGCAACCTTCGATCTGGATCGTCGTCATTTAGCTGTTGCACCAGCCTTGGAATGTAAACACGATACTTGCCTCTCTTCAGAATGCGTATGCGTGTAATTGTTAATCTTGAAGGTGGTTCTGTATCATACTCCCTTCTCCACTGTCTTTGAACTTCATTTACATTCTCAAACTTCCAGTACCACTTAATAACCTGCTTACGTTCTTCAAAACTCAAACGTACGTCCCCCATGTTGATATTACAAATTCCAACTGATAATATAACATAGAGGGACGATTATGCTGGCACCTGGCGAAGAAATATAACATTAGCCTTGTAGAGCGGGAAAACTACAATAGTTTAAAGTGTGTATACATTTTTTTGAAGCACCCTGTATATATTTAAATTAATTGAAACACTTTCAACAGTATTTATATTTTTTACTATGTTAAAACGAAGTAAATAGTGAATTTAGCAAATAAAAAAATTGATGCATATTCCCTATTGTAGAGTGGAGTTAGTTTTGTCAGAATCGTCAATCAAGAGTTAAGAGCAGGGTGACAACACTGGAAGCTGTTGTTTTTGACTTTATTTCTTCTGTGCGCGAGGTTTATATCCGGCGCGGGGCAGCGTAAAGAAAAGACACGAGTTTCCCCAGAGCGCCGGATTACTTAACGAGCCGGATTAACCAACTGCCGGATTATTGATGTTACACTGTACATGGAGTATACAACATACGGTTTCATCGACGAGACAGACACATTTTGTTTACAAAATGTTTCCTCAAGTTGATAACGGCCACTGCCAACCGATATTATGCCAACCGAAGTCTTATATATGCACTAGTCCTAACTCACACACCTAAGTTATAAATCTTTTTTCTCTTTTGCGTCTATAATGTAGTCATTAAAGCAGTGGTGCGCAAACTTTTTTCATGGGCGACCCCCCATTTTGTGTAAAATTTTGTTTACGGGCGACCCCCGTACTCGTTTTTTAATTGTTAACGTAGGTAAAATTAAATTCTTTCTGTGATTTGTATTTACAGGGTGTTTTTAAAGGAGTGTAGGCGACGTCATTGATTGAAATACAGCCTTTTAAAAATAGCGCAGCAACTTACACAAGACATAATTTTAGGAAACAATGCTTTTAATATTTGCATATAAGTAAAAATATTTTTATATAGAAAAATATTTTTTTATTACTCATGCGTTAAAAGTATTATCTGGCGCACGTTTTTTAGTACAAGAAATGCCACTTTTGGTTTTATTTTCATGTAAGTTGGATAACGTACGCAAATATTCAATATCGCTAGGTTACATTAAAAAAAAAATTAAATAAATAAAATAAACATAATCAAGACCTCAATATTAAAAAAGTGACGTGAAAGTGATTTTTTTCATTACAAAATAAAAATTAAAGAAAACGTTTTAAACTGATGGTGATATATATAGTGTACCGGATCTATTTTTTTTTATGGTACCTGGATTCCAAACTTGTAAGATACATCTCCTGGCATGAGTGATAAAAAATATTGTTTGTAACACGGGCGGTATTGTCAATTGCCCTCTCGAGCAAATGTGCGCGCTCACTTCGTTCGTGCGCCCAATTTCGCTCTCGTGTCAAATTGACAACCTACCGCCCTAGTTACAAAATATACTATTAAAAAACTTTACATCATAAGAATTGAATGTGAGTATGGGCTTGTAACTATGTAGTTCATAATTGCTTCCATGTTTGGTTTAATATTGGCAATCGCAATTTTTGGCAAATCTGAGACTTAAATTGAATGCTCAGTGTTTAGTCGCTTGAAACATTAATAAACTATCCGTCTTCATCTAAAGGGATATTTGAATGAATAATATCAAATGAAAATAGATCTAAAATAAATCATTATCTGGAAATTTTTCGAACCTTTTCATTTCTCTTAATGTTATCAAATGACGAAAAATGTTTTTTTTAAATAACAAGATTCTATATCATTTCTTTTAGTAAATTCTGAAAAGGACAGGAACATATTTGTGTAGTTCTTTTTTAATTCTCCTTGCCAAAGTATCAGCTTCTTTCCAAAAACTTCAATTTTACTGCTTAATATTAAAATGTTTCTACTCTCTCCCTGTAGACTCATATTCAAATCGTTAAGTTTTTCGAAAATGTCATCCATGTAACTTACAATTAGTTCTCCAAGCCAATCTTCATTAATGAATGAGCATCCCAAAATATGTTTATTTTCTAACAAAAAAATGTAGACCTCGTTTCCAAAATCGAGAATACGTCGCAATATTTTGCCTCGTGAGGGCCATCTGACTTCGGTGCGTAGTAATAATGTCTCACAAACAGATCACCTATCTCATTACAGAGTATTTAAAAGTGACTATTTAGACTGTTGCATTTAATGTAATAATTGCTGTAATGACTAATATCTTGTGCAATTTTTATCAATATATTTTGCAACTAGAGCTTTCCTATGTATCATGCAATGGTTGAATACTATATGGGGAGCAATTTTCGTTATTAACCCTCTTAATCCTTTATTACCATCAATGCAAACCGCAACACAGTGGGTAAGGTCATTTGCCTGAAAATATCTATTAACAATTAAAAATATTTTCTCTCCGTTTGTCCTTCCTTCTAACTTTTTACAACAGAAAAAATCTTCCGATATGTCTTTACTACGATATGTAGTGCTTCTTCAAAAACGTTTCTCAAATAAACAATTAATTGCGACATTTTAGTAATGTCAGTAGTTTTGTCAAGTTGTAGAGCAAACACAGAAGAGTTTTGTATTGAATTTTTTCTATTTTGCATATGTAATGGACTTATAGCAGCACTCATATGCGTGCGGTTATAGCTCGCCGAGTGCTGTTTGAATTAATTTTTTCAAGGTTAGCGCTGAAATTCAGAGCTGTCTGTGTCAAATTTTCGGCGAGATAGTTTTGAGGTTATGTGATGTGTGGAAATCACAGTAGATAGGCTAGGACAGTTCTAGGCCAAAATCCCATAAGGATTTACATAGGGGGTCTTAAATTACATTTTTGATGACATATGCAACCAACTATACACAATTTTATTCAGCTTGAAACAGCTTTCAATCAGCTTTGCTGTTTAAAGCTGATTCAAAGTTGTTTAAAGCTGATTAAAATTGTGTATAGTTTGTTGCATATATCATCAAAAATGTAATTTTAGACCCCTATTTAAATCCTTATGGGATTTTGGCCTAGAACTGTCCCAGCCTATCTACTGTGATTTCCACAGAAAGTAATGTCCTAGCCTATCTACTAATCGCGAATACACAAATTTAATTAATTAATAATAATAAACGACATGGTAAATTTTACATGATAATGTAATAATTGCTGGTCTTTCTAATTTGGAATTTGTGATTCAGAATTGACTCGTAATAAAATCAATTCTTAAATAACATTGTGGAAAAATGATCCATAACATGTGGATCTCGTTAAAAACATTTCTATGGCTCTGATTAGGTATTAAAACAGACAATTGTTTTCGTAAGAAATGTAGTTCTATTTTTATAAATAATATAATTTAATTTTACTGGTATTTTACTGGTAAATAAATTTTTGATTTAAATTAGGCGACCCTAAAAATTTCTCCCCCCGAGGGGTCGCTATCCACGGTTTGCGCACCACTGCATTAAAGCACTCATATGGGTTCGTTAATGGCTCGCTGAGTGCGATACAATTTTCTCAATATGTATCGCCGATTTTTTTATTTAGGAATGGCATAAAACTGCGCTAAATAGAAAAATAGTATAAAGAACTCGTTCATAAGGCGTTTTTCGCACTTAATTCGCACTTATTGAACTTGTTCTTTAATATACTATTATATAACATTTAAAACATGCTATCTAAATTTTTGGGTTGAGAAATAAAATAAGAAATATCATTTCATTTAATTAATTTGATTGTTTTTGTAAATAAAATTGTGAAAATGCGAGTTTTTTTCTAAACTTTCTATTTGTTTCAGATGAAGATTCAAAAGTTGCAGAATTGCAAGCTTTAGTAGAGACCAAGGAACAAGAGGTAATATACTATTAATTTTGATTAAACTGGCCAAGACTAGACAACAAATTCATTAATAATGACTAGACAAGACGAGACAAGAGCAGTCTAGACTAGAGAAGACTAGTCTAGACATGACTAGACAGGATTAAACAAGATTTGACAAGACTAGACAAGAAATGACTAGACAAGACTAGACAAGCATTGGTAGAGATCAAGGAACAAGTGATAATCTAGTACTAAATTTGATTAAACTGGATAAACAAGACCGTACAAGACCGGACAAGAACGAACAAGACCCGGCAAGACCGGACAAGAGCAGACATGACAAGTGTAGACAAGACTATAAAAGGCTAGACAAGACTAGACAAGATTATACAGGACTAGACAAGACATTTATTAATAATGATTAGACAAGACAGGACAAGAGTAGGCTAGACCAGACACGACCAAGCCAGACCAGATTAGATTTGACTAGAGAAAACTATACAAGATTAAAGGTGGACTTCCGAGCAAAACGGCTCTGGTGTCACTAACGCAGCGATACTGACGCGGCGACAATGCGATAGTATTATGCACTATAAAAATGTATGAGGCGCCATTCGAGCGCAGCGACACTGACGCGCTCAGCGTCAATGCGTCAGTGTCGCTGCGCTCGAATTGTGTCTCATACGTTTCCATAGTGCATAATACTATCCTTATGTCGTCGCATCAGTATCGCTGCGTTAGTGACGCCAGCGCCGCTTTGCTCGGAAGTCTACCTTTAAGTAGATCAAGACTACAGCACTAGGTAAGAGTATACAATACTAAACAGGCAAGATAAATCTAGAAATGATTAGATAAAAGATAGACAAGATTAGGCGAGACTGGATAAGACTAGATAATACTAGGGAAGAGTATTGAAGGTTTTTTTTTCAAAATTATATTGTGGTTTTCATTTATCTATTGGTCAATATTGAAGTAAGCCATGATGAGGGATAGTTAAATATAAGGTAAATATTGTGGTGTTTAAATTAAAAAAATCGACATAATTATAGCAATCGATTATAATAATTATAGTAATCGAGTTTTTTTCAAAAATAATGGAAACTTTTTTAACTATCTTGATTTTTACAGATTCAAACATTGAGGAAGCTGAACGAGGAACTACTTCAACGAGCGGGCTCAAACAAAGTGAGTACAACCGAATAATAAAAGGAAACTCAAATCTGTGAAAATAATTTGTCAGAAACACTTTATTGATTAGTTTAAATTGTCTAATTTAATAATTCTTCAAATCGATATAATTTTTATATTCTAGTCTCTTAGAAATATTCTCTTACAGATCTCTCAATTTCTCTTACAGACTAAAGAGTCTCTCAATTTATCTTTACAATTTATCTAATTTATGGTCTAAATTCGGCTAAAGTTCGTTATAAACTGAAACTACTAAAAGTACTACTAAAAGTACTACTGAAAGTACTGCTAAAAGTACTAAATATTATTCGTAAAAAGTCCAGTTTGAGTACTGATTACATTTTCACTTAAGCTCGATTATGTATTATGTATGCTGAATTGTAGTGTTATGTTGGTTGTAGAACTTAAAGCAGTGTATGGCTAATAATTAATACTGCCGTTTCTATGAAACTGTTTCATGACTAGTTATGAATTCGTTTCTTAAATTCGTTATTAATTCATTAATTAAACCAACATTTATAATTTATTAGTTCTGCCATATTTAGTCTACTTAACAATTTTGTCTTCACTCAGTATTAAATTTTTAACATAAATTCTATTATTTCTTGCTTAGTAATTGGTCTATCCTAGTTATTTGTTGCTTGTTTGACAATATTGTTTCTTATTAGACAATATTGTTGTTTATTACACAATATTGTGGCTTATTAGACAATGCTGTTGTTTATTATACAATGTTGTCGCTTATTAGACAATATAGTTGTTTCTTAGACAATATTGTTGTTTATTAGACAATATGGTTGCTTATTAGACAATGTCATTGTTTATTACATTAATACTATCGCTTATTAGACAATATTTTTGCTTATTACACAATATTGTTGCCTATTAGACAATACTGTTGTTTATTATACAATGTTATTGCTTATTAGACAATATAGTTGTTTCTTAGACAATATTGTTGTTCATTAGACAATATTGTTGCTTATTAGACAATGTCATTGTTTATTACATTAATACTATCGCTTATTAGACAATATGTTTGCTTATTACACAATATTGTTGCCTATTAGACAATACTGTTGTTTATTATACAATGTTGTTGCTTATTAGACAATATAGTTGTTTCTTAGACAATATTGTTGCTTATTAGACGATTAGACGATTAATGTCATTGTTTATTACATTAATACTATCGCTTATTACACAATATTTTTGCTTATTACACAATATTGTTGCCTATTAGACAATGTCATTGTTTATTACATTAATACTATCGCTTATTACACAATATTTTTGCTTATTACACAATATTGTTGCCTATTAGACAATACTGTTGTTTATTATACAATGTTGTTGCTTATTAGACAATATAGTTGTTTCTTAGACAATATTGTTGTTTATTAGACAATATTGTTGCTTATTAGACAATGTCATTGTTTATTACATTAATACTATCGCTTATTAGACAATATGTTTGCTTATTACACAATATTGTTGCCTATTAGACAATACTGTTGTTTATTATACAATGTTGTTGCTTATTAGACAATATAGTTGATTCTCAGACAATATTTTTGCTTATTACACAATATTGTTGCCTATTAGACAATACTGTTGTTTGTTATACAATGTTGTTGCTTATTAGACAATATAGTTGTTTCTTAGACAATATTGTTGTTTATTAGACAATATTGTTGCTTATTAGACAATGTCATTGTTTAATACATTAATACTATCGCTTATTAGACAATATGTTTGCTTATTACACAATATTGTTGCCTATTAGACAATACTGTTGTTTATTATACAATGTTGTTGCTTATTAGACAATATAGTTGTTTCTTAGACAATATTGTTGCTTATTAGACGATTAGACGATTAATGTCATTGTTTATTACATTAATACTATCGCTTATTACACAATATTTTTGCTTATTACACAATATTGTTGCCTATTAGACAATACTGTTGTTTATTATACAATGTTGTTGCTTATTAGACAATATAGTTGTTTCTTAGACAATATTGTTGTGCATTAGACAATATTGTTGCTTATTAGACAATGTCATTGTTTATTACATTAATACTATCGCTTATTAGACAATATGTTTGCTTATTACACAATATTGTTGCCTATTAGACAATACTGTTGTTTATTATACAATGTTGTTGCTTATTAGACAATATAGTTGTTTCTTAGACAATATTGTTGCTTATTAGACGATTAGACGATTAATGTCATTGTTTATTACATTAATACTATCGCTTATTACACAATATTTTTGCTTATTACACAATATTGTTGCCTATTAGACAATACTGTTGTTTATTATACAATGTTGTTGCTTATTAGACAATATAGTTGTTTCTTAGACAATATTGTTGTTTATTAGACAATATTGTTGCTTATTAGACAATGTCATTGTTTATTACATTAATACTATCGCTTATTAGACAATATGTTTGCTTCTTACACAATATTGTTGCCTATTAGACAATACTGTTGTTTGTTATACAATGTTGTTGCTTATTAGACAATATAGTTGTTTCTTAGACAATATTGTTGTTTATTAGACAATATTGTTGCTTATTAGACAATGTCATTGTTTATTACATTAATACTATCGCTTATTAGACAATATTTTTGTTTATTACACAATAGTGTTGCCTATTAGACAATACTGTTGTTTATTATACAATGTTGTTGCTTATTAGACAATATAGTTGTTTCTTAGACAATATTGTTGTTTATTAGACAATATTGTTGCTTATTAGACAATGTCATTGTTTATTACATTAATACTATCGCTTATTAGACAATATGTTTGCTTATTACACAATATTGTTGCCTATTAGACAATACTCTTTTTTATTATACAATGTTGTTGCTTATTAGACAATATAGTTGTTTCTTAGACAATATTGTTGTTTATTGAACAATATTGTTGCTGCTTTAGAGAAAATTGCACAGAATATTAAATGCGACTATATAATATATACATATTATAGGCAACGTCGATTAATAGTAGTTCAAATTATGAACCTTATTGTTAGATTAAATAGGTCTAGACAAAAGAAGACTAAATAAATATGTTAAATAAAATGTTGAGAGTCGATGTGTTATATTTAGAGATTCGGTTAGATTAAATATGGGTGTAAAGTTATATATTCTGTTATCAATATCAAATAATGACAGCTGTTGTCTATTTGCACTTTTAGTAGATAGCGGTGTTTGCTCACGGTTATTGGATGTTTTCTCTCCGCATTAACCGCCGTATCTGGCCGATATTAAATTTTTAGGGTAGGTAACATAAAAATAGAATATCATTACAACAAAAATATACTGCAACAGTTTTTCAAATATAAACTTTTAAACATTCTAGATTAATATTAATAGATATCGAATCGGTCAAGTAGACAGTCACAAATTGACGGTCAAGACTAGTAGACAGACAAGCCTAGACAGACAGGATTAGACAGACAAGGCTAGACAGACAAGGCAAGACGGCCGAGACTAGACAGACAAGACTAGACAGATAAACTAGACAGACAAGACTAGACAGACAAGACGAGACGGGCAAGACTAGACTGACAAGACGAGACAGGTAAGACTAGTGGGACAAGGCAGCACAGACACGTCAAAACAGACAAGACTAGATAGACAGATAATACTGAACAGGCAAGACTAGACAGACAGTTAAGACTGGGTAGACAACACTGGACAGAAACGACTAGACATACAATACTACACAAGACTATACAGATAAAACTAGACAAATGAAAATATACAGACGAGACTAGATACACACGACTAGACAGACAAGACAAGACAGACAAGACTAGACGGACAATACTAGACAGACAAGACTAGACAGACAATACTAGACAGACTAGACAGACAAGACTAAACACAGAAGACTAGACAGACATGACTAGACAGGCAAGGAGACAGACTAAGCACATAGGACTAGATAGACAAGACTTGATAGGCAAAACTAATCTGTCTAGTCTTGTCTGTTTAGTCGGGTCTATCTAGTCTCGTCTGTATATTTTCATTTATCTAGTATTATCTGTCTAGTCTTGTATTTCTAGTATTGTATATTTAGTCTTGTCTGTCCAGTCTTATCTGTCTGTCTAGTGTCTGTCGCCTGTCTAGTCTTGCCTGTCCTGTCTTATCTGCATCTCAAGTCTTGTCTGTTTTGTCGTGTCTGTGTTGTTATGTTCGGATGAAGACTTCAAAAAGGAGGAATTATAGGAAGCGTCAAAATGGTTGAAAATAGGAAAATCGCCTGGTCTCGATAATATTCGTAATGAGGTATTAGTGAAGGTGTGGCCAGAACTACTGTTAGAAACGTATAATGGTAAAACGTATAAGAGGTGGAAGATACAGCGTTTGGTTCTTTTTGGGAAGGTATATAAACCTATGAAGAATTTATATAAAAATAAACCCCTGGGCGAGCTGTCATCATATACTACTCTGTTAGGAAAGTATCCGACCTTATTTTTTATTTTGAAAACCTGATGGATTTGAATCAAGCGCGCTTGCATGAGCCGACCTTGAGCCTTCGTGCGCATGCGTGATTTTTTTCCCGCCTGTAGATAGCGGCAGTTGCTGTCGAGTAGTGTTCGAGTGACGTAGTGTGTAGTGCTCTCGTCGGTTTTTCAATGCAAGTATAATGACGGAACGACTGGAGCAGCGCTACTGCATTAAATTTTGACACTGGGCGAGAACCAGGTGGAAACCATTCGGAAGATTCAGACGGCTTTCGGTGACGATGCTATGTGCATGACACATATTAAGAAGTGGTACAACCGGTTTAAAGACGGTCGCACATCGGTGGAAAGCGAGCCACGCTCTGGTCGGCTATCAACATGCCGAAATCACCATGTCATTGCCAAAGTGAACGCTGTGGTGATGCGGGACCGTCGTGTGTCTATCCAAGAAATTGCGGAAGAGGTGGGCATCAGCACATTTTCGGCGCATTCCATTGTGACCGAGGATTTGGCCATGAAGATAGTGGCGGCGAAATTCGTGCCGAAGCTGCTGACGGCGGAGCAAAAGCAAGTTTGGGTTGAAGTCTCACAGGACATGCTGGACTCCATAAACAGTGACCCCGACTTCATGAACACCATAATCACTGGTGACGAGTCCTGGGTGTACGGGTACGACCGGGAAACCAAATCCCAGTCGTCACAGTGGAAGCATTCCACGTCACCAAGACAAAAGAATGCCCGCCAAGTGCGCAGCAACGTCAAAGTGATACGACGAGTACACACCACAGGGTCAAACAATCACCAAAAAGTACTATAGGGATGTCGCCTAAGTGATGCTGTACGGCGGAAGCGACTGGAGTTGTGGTCATCAGGAAATTGACGACTCCATCACGACAATGCTCCAGCACTTTCTTCGCACTTGGTTCACAATTTTTTTGGCCAAAAACCAGACTCCTTTGGTTCGACAGACTCCTTACTCTCCTGATATGCCCCCCTGCGACTTCTGGCTATTCCCCAAAGTCAAGAGGCCGTTGAAAGGAACGCGATTTCAGACAAGAGAGGACATTATGGCTGCAACGACAGCCGAGCTAAAGTCGATTCCGAAAGAGGCTTTTTCGGAATGCTTCCAACAATGGTGGCACCGCTGGGAGAAGTGTGTGGTATCCCAAGGAGACTACTTTGACGGTGATTAGGTTTTCAACGCTCCAGGTATGCCAGTTTTTTTTTACCGGCTAAAGGTCGGATACTTTTCAAACAGACCACGTAGACCAATTAGTCTCCTGGATACAGCAGGAAAACTTTACGAAAGGCTAATGAAGAAAAGACCATACTGTCTCCGAAACAACCATACTGTCTCCGAAACAACCATACTGTCTCCATGGGCTATCCATAATCGCCGCAATCTCTACTGCTGTCAAGGCTGCAAAATAAAGTTACAGTGGACCCTGAAAAGAAAAGGATTCTGCGCAGTGTTCACCCTTGACATAATAAACGCTTTCAAAGCAGCAGGGTTTGAAACACCTGAATATTTGTTACAAATAATCAATAGCTATTTGTCTGATAGAATCCTAATATACAACACCGAAAAAGAACCTAAATTTTATGGAGTAACGGTGGGTGTTCCACAGGGATCGGTCTTGGATCATTTCTCTGGAACATGATGTATGATGGACTACTCAACCTAGAATTACCGGAGGCTTCGTTTATTGTGGGTTTTTCAGATTATGCGGCTGTGGTAGTAACTGAAGAAAAACAAAAACACTAGAACTAATGTTGAACGAGATTGTGAGAAAGGCAAGTAGGTGGTTCAAGGACAACGGATTGGTATTGGCGATACACAAGACCGATGCGGTGCTAATTACAGAGAAGCGAAAATGCATACCATCTAGTCTGGGAATAGGTGGAAACAAAATAAGAGCAAATCAGTGAGATAACTGGGAGTGCAAATAGATGACCAATTAAGGTATACTGAACACATAGCCAGTACCACTGAAAAGGTCAACAGCTACATCGATGTCACGATTGATGCCTAACATCGGTGACCCCAATGGCATTAAAAGGAGGCTTCTTAACAGCGCCGAACGCTCAAAATTACTATATGCTGCGGATGATGCTATGGAGTGGATGACGATGAGAAAAAAAAATGATTGCATTTCAAAAGATATGTGCTAAACGCATCGTTGCTTTTCGTTGCTCGGCTGTCGTTGCAGCCATAATGTCCTCTCTTGTCTGAAATCGCGTTCTTTCAATGGCCTCTTGACTTTGGGGAATAGCCAGAAGTCGCAGGGGGCCACATCAGGAGAGTAATGAGCCAGTCGAACCAGAGGAGTCTGATTTTTCGCCAAAAAATTGTGAACCAAGTGCGAAGAATGTGCTGGAGCATTGTCGTGATGGAGTCGTCAATTTCCTGATGACCACAACTCCAGTCGCAATTTCTCGGATAGTCACACGACGGTTCCGCAACACCACAACGTTCACTTTGGCAATGACATGGTCATTTCGGCATGTTGATGGCCGACCAGAGCGTGGCTCGCTTTCCACCGATGTGCGACCGTCTTTAAACCGGTTGTACCACTCCTTAATCTGTGTGATGCCCATAGTATCGCCACCCAAAGCCGTCTGAATCTTCCGAATGGTTTCCACCTGGTTGTCGCCCAGTTTCTGGCAAAATTTGATGCAGTAGCGCTGCTCCAGTCGCTCCGTCATTTTACTTGCTCAAAATTCAAGCATGCGCACGAAGGTTCAAGGTTGGCTCATGCAAGCGCGCTTGATTCAAATCCATTAGGTTTTCAAAATAAAAAATAAGGTCGGATACTTTTCTAACAGACCACGTATACAACGAGTGTAGACTGGACAAAAGCAAAACAAGAAAACTGATAAGCAATAACGTGAGAGAGTAGAGAGAGCACATGGTCAAATGTGCTAAGACCTGACCCACGCCTTTTCCGGACACGTCGGTTTCATGGCATACCTGGAGAGGTTGAAGAATTGGGATAAAGCAAACTGCTTGCTGCGTCGTCCCAGGCAATTTGACGTATATCATACGATTTTTGAATGCCCAAACAATGGAGATTACATAATTCAGCTTCATTGGCAGTTAGAAGAGTCATTGGCAGTTAGACTGGATGTAGAAGGACTAGTTCCATCAATGCTGCAAAGCGAGCAAAATTGGTCTCAGGTGAAAACATACATACGAGGTATTATGGAAACACTGGAAAACCAGCCCTTGAACCCCTAAACTCGCGAGAGTACGGGGGACGTAAAGAGGCGACTAGATACGGAGACCACACCGAAGTAATGCGAAAGCGGTCACTTGTTGGTAGCCTGCTACTACTACGTCCTAAAAAAAAGATAGGCAAGACTAGACAGACAAGACTAGACAGAAAAGAACACACAGACAAGACCTGCGAAACCAGAACAGATAGACAAGACCAGACAGACAAACCAGACCAGACAGACAAGACCAGACAAACAAGACCATACGCACAAGACCAGGCAGACAACATCATACATACAAGACCAGACGAGATCAGACAAGACCAGACAAAACCATACAAGACCATGTTAGACAAACAAGACTAGAGAGTTAAGAGTACAGAGGCAAGAGTAGACAGACAACACAGAACAAGCAAGACTAAACGGACTAGTCTAGACAAGCAAGACTAGACAGGACAGGACTGTCAAGACTAGACGGACTAGACAGACAAGACTAGACAGACAGAACTGGACAGACAAGATTAGAAAGACAAGACTAGACAGATAAGACCAGGCATATAAGACTAGACAGATAAGGCTATGATGGCAAGATTAAACAGAGAGGACTGGATAGATAAGACTACCATCGCACAGTGGTCTGAATCTGAAAAAAGTTGACAAAAAATCGAAAAAATTATAGTCACCGAATGAGTTTATTTCAAAAGAATCTTGTAGAGGATGTTTCAGTGTTTAATCTTTTATGGTTGAGACACTACGCGAGTTCAAAGTTACCCTTGTCAGCTTAGCGCGTACACGTGTAGCGGGTCAGAAATATCCTTGTTTATTCAAGTGCGTGCAACGTTTTACTGGAGTGTCCTTTTCGGTTTTTGTTTGATAAAGGGTGTTAAGGAAGGTATGTAGAATTTTTACATATATAACGTTTTCATTAATTTATACTAGCGTGTGTTAGAAATCATGTCAAAGATGTTTTTACATAACGGTTTTTCTTTAAAAAAAAATTCCGTAAATTTGCAAAAAAGTTATCACCGCAGCGGGGCATAAGAAGTTGAGATATGGAACATATAGATTATGATGTTTTGTTATAGAATCTAGAAGAAAATCTTGCCTATGTCTGCCATTGTACATGTGAGATTAGAAATACAAAGCGCCGACCGGCATGGCGACGCGCCGGGCAAACTGTTTCTTAGTTTAGGATCTGCGCAGACACTGTTGGGGTGCGGGACTACCTGCTATTACAATATTTGTTTGATAATTGCGGAACAGTTAGCGTAATTCGTACGTTAGAGTACATAACTGCCTTACAACTCGAGTTATGTACTATAATTTATTTACGACCACACTAAGACCACACTGTTTAATAAGAAACGTATAATTGCTATTACAAATTTATTTCTTATTAGGTACATTATTTAACATTATAATAAACAAACAGTTGTATTTTCATATATATCTGTTCGTAGACATTGTGATATTTAACTTGATAGAATTGTAAAAAAAAATACTTTCATAATGCTTACATACCTTATTTTTTCATACTTTTCGTTAGATTTAAACGTGAATAAACGAAATGGATGCTTCGATGACAATGATGTGACGTTTGATTGTTTGAAAATCACGGAGTACTGTATTTAACAATCGTATCAACGCAACGTGCAGCTCTCAAACTATCAACGAATCGTAAACCAAACACACTAGTGTATTATCAATCATAACTTATTATTAATCGCGGACTGTTACATACGTGTCTGTTGTGATGAATTTACATAGTCCACGAACTGTACAATAATGGGCATTTACAATAGTGGTCGTAGATAAACATATTTACATGATACTTCAAGCAATTAAAAAAAAGTGCCAAACCGGCATTTAAAATTTTTTAATTAAGCAATGAAATTCATAGTCAGTGAACTCGAAAACACATATACTAATTTATATGAAATTTGGATCCATTTTTAAAGAAGTAGTCGGCTATATTGGCTCCGCCCTTTTGAATCTTAACATTATACCATGAAATTCATTATCAGTGACCACGAAAACCCTCATATACCAATTTATATGAAATTCCGATAAAATTTTGCTGAAGTGGTCGAACATATTGGATCCGCCATTTTGAATTTTAATATTATATAATGAAATTTGTATTCAGTGACCTCGAAAACCCCTATATACCAATTCACGTTTAAATCTGAAACTTCTTTCTATTTTTGGCCAACTTTTTTGAAATCGAGACCACTGTGCATCGACAGGCAAGACTAGAGAGGTAAGTTTAAGAAGCAAGACTTGACGACGAGACTTTTTTTTATATGTGGATTGGGGGAAGCTCTACCAGCCTGTGTGTGAGGCTCTCACTCACTAAACCCCTACTTCCACGTAAAAAGTACGTCACCCCGGTATCGCTTGCGCATTCCTTCAGGGTGAGCAACCCGGACGGTTTTTTTGCCGCCCTAGTTGTTCGAGAATTTGGCTATATAGTACTGGCTCTATAGTTTTGGTATTCCTTTTTGTAGTTGATTTTTGTCCGTTCGTCTTGTTCTTTTTGTGTCAGGATGTCACGTATCATTGTCTCCGTGTATGTCCAGTCCTCTGGTGATCTCAGCATCGCATCTACCAGTGTTTGCACCTCTAGGATGAGGCCGGTCTGCTCCTTCCATCTGTCCCTCTCGTATATCCACCTACTGCATTCAAACACAGTATGAAGAGCACTGTCCACGTCGCCGCAGTATACATACATTGCGTCATTTGCCCTGCCAAAACTATGTAGATACTCCCTGAAGCATCCGTGGCCGCTGAGGGCCTGTGTTAGATGGTAAGTTATCTCACCTTGGTTCCGTGTTAGCCAAGGTTTAAGTTTTGGGGTCAATAGTTTGGTCCAATGTCCTGTTTTGGACATACTCCATGACTTTTGCCAGTCTTCATGTATATGGATATTTGCAATTTTTTGTCTTTCTGTCCTATTTGCCCAGTTCCTTGTTCTATATAATTGGACTATCCCGTGGATTTTGCACTCTATCGGGACGATGCCAGCAATCACCAACACAGCTTCCCTGGAGATAGTCCTGTATGCACTGCATACTCTGATGGCCATTTTTCTCTGTACAGAGGTGACCATCTGTTTCATGTACCCCTTTTCAATTGCTCTAGCCCAGACCGGGGCTCCATAGAGAATGGTCGAGTGAACCACAGAGCACAGTAGTCTTCTTTTACTGCTTTTCGGACCGCCGGTGTTAGGCAATAAATTTCCTAGGGCCGATGTAATTTTTAGGGCTTTTTTAGGGCTGTAGCTTTCTTAAGATGTGCTTTGAAAGACAGTTTCTGGTCAATAGTGATGCCTAGGTACTTGATTTCTTGTTTCGGTGTGATGTCCACTTTTTTAATTTTGAAGTTTATAGGTCCTATTTTCCTATTGCCAGTGAGAAGTTCAGCTTCTGTTTTTTCATGGGCTAGCTTAAGGTTTTTTCGCTTTAGCCATTCATCGACCTGCTTTATGGCGATGTTTGCCTTTCTCATTAGTTCTTCTTCAGTTTTACCTGTTGCAACTAAAGCTAGGTCATCGGCGAATCCTACTATTTCTACCCCCGCGGGTAGACGAGCCTTAACACGCCATCGTATAGAATGTTCCATAGGGTAGGGCCCAACACTGAGCCCTGAGGAACACCCCTATTGACGACGAGACTAGGCAGACAAGACTGGACTGATAAGGATAGAAGAATAATATTATAGAGCTCCGGAAATGTTGAATATATTTATATATGGTTTTACTAGTTATAATTCATAACAGCACAGCTGGACTGCTTCTTCATCTGTTGCCTTACAACTATGTGTGTTAGCGAATTATCATTTATTGAATAATTATTAATCTTTTGTTTATTGCTGCTTGGCACATGTCACCAAACTTTTTGATTCTGGTCCAGTTCCTGATGTTCTTAAGCCATGATAGCTGTTTACGTCCGATGCCCCTTCTGCCTTCTATCAAAGCTGCACTGATGAGAGATAAATGTCGAAACACGTCTGCAGATGGCTATTTACTTAAGTTAATAGAAAGACATGATCTTAAAAACAATGTTATTTTTCTGATTCTTGTTTAGTGCCACGAAAGTGGACTGAGGGCTAGTAAATAACTTACAAATTTCACATGAGATTTGTTTTGATTGAGCCCTAAAAAGGCTCAATAATATTATAGAGCTGTTGAAAGGTTGAATATATTTATATATTCAGGCTGTGTTCCGACTTTATTAAGTTTATATTATTACCTACAATGTAGTATGCTTTTACCAACAGTAAACATTTATTACCACCTCAACCGTTGAAATTCCATAGCCCGTATCAAATTTTTGTACTATATATTTTGGCTAAAACTGTATGTAGATATATGCAGTTCTTATAGTTATATGTAGTTCTTATAGTAGTAGTTTTGCTTGTTTGATTTTGAAATGCGTAACTAGATCTAGAATCTATTGCACATCACTATACTTGGCGCTTTAATCTTTTATAGTCTAGGATCTATTCCAGTCTAATTTTTATAACTCCCTATGAATTCCTAAATAGTAAATTAAGCTTAATATACACCTGTAATATACAAGAGTTCTCTGATTAATATCTTCTTAGCCTTGATTTAAAATCTCTAGACTAAGAAGAGTCTAGTTCTAATCATTACAGTTGCCGCCAAGAAGACCTGATTTAGACTATTCTGACTATCTATTTTATTTATACAAGGATATCGGCCGACTTCTTAAATATTAATTTCGTCACACGACACAATTCAAATAATGATTATAATCTCGAATTTGTTTACGAATTCCTTGAATTTGTTATGTTACTCGATAGTATGTTTATAAATAAGTCGATAGATAGCGTTCGTAGCATAAATAAAACAGTTTTGTTAAATAAAGTAAACGAAATTCGCGCAAAAAATCCTTGCTTAAACTTCAAGGCAAGTCTTAGTAACTTGACTTGAATCTTTTAATAGTGTTTGTTAATTGTATGGTTTACCTAGTTGTGTTTACTAGTCCAAATTAATTTGTAGCATAAATAAAACAGTTTTGTTAAATAAAGTAAAAGAAATTCGCGTAATTATTTCTTGCATAAATTTCAAGTTAAGTCTTAGTAACTTGAATCTTTTAGTAGTGCTTGTTAAGAGTATGGTTTCCTCAATTACATTTTTCTAGTCCAGGGGTGGGCTTTTTGTTTTTATTATTATATTATTTTTTAATTAAAGTAATTTATAAAATGTTTCGCGCGTTGTTTGATAAAATGTCGATTTAAAATGTTTTATAAAATGTCGATATTGTATGCGGCCCGCGGGCCGCCATTTGCCCAGGCTTGGTTTAGTCCAAACTAATGTTTAGCTTGAAATTTCGCCAAACTTAATTCAAGTATAGAAAGTTTACACGATACCGGAAAATTTATCTCATAAAATTGATTGCCCAAAATTGATCGTAGACTATTGACCGCGGAAAATTGATTGTAAGAATAAAAACATGGCGGAGAAATGAACGGAAAAAAAAATTAAAAGAATACGTTGACGTTTGTGACAAAGTACGTTTTGAACATTTTTTGAAAATCAATACAGTTAGGTACTGTTTATTTTGACGAATACTGTATAACATTTGTCTAGAATTTCTTGATATAATCTAAAGTTAAAATTACTAATTCGAATCTTTTAGAAAGATTGTTGTGAGACATTAAACGACTTTAATTTAGTTGTGTTTACTTCTTGTTAGCAAAAAAAAATTCATAATAAAATTGTTTGCCTTAAGTGAAATATTTTTGCCTAGAAATTCCATAAACACCAGTTTGCATAAACCTTAAATCATGTTGACTATGCAAAATCTTTTAGTCCGCTTTCTCAAGGCTACAAGTTGTATTTGGTCCGAAAGCAACTAGTCCCAGCCCTCCAACTCTTATCTACTCCTTATTTACACTTCCCTGCCTTATCTTTCACGAAACATTTTTCTTTATCTTCCCAGAAACAATTTCTATACGGAATTTCCTCAGACTTGTTACAACAAATATTAATTTTTACGCGGAGAAAAACTATCCTTGAATTACGATTGGTTTTTGTTGTTGTAAATCAATAGAGTTTTTCGATGGTCCGTGTGTTGTTTCCTCGTTATCTTATCAGCAGAAAAAAAACGTTGCCGGGTAACCATTTCACGCCCGAATATAAAAGCGGAACTGCGACTCGACCATTGTCTTTATCAAACGATTGTTATCGTTGAAATAGCGTTCTGTTTAGTGCACATTCTGTCATAGGTAAGACTACACAAATCATTCTATTTTATTTTTAGTCAGTTTATTTTGTATTTTTGAATGAGGAATATTTTTTTATTCATGCATATTTCAAAGGTTATGAATATTACAATGGGAAGAGACAAGATTTCAAATGTAAATTGACTTGGAAATTTGACCCTCAAGTTATTTGGATTTGATAAAATCTGTCTGAAATCACAAAATAAACTAGATTCTTAATCTGGGACTTGGACATAAATGTTTTAGGATAGTTTGATTAAAATTAGACGAATTTTGTTGCAACTTCTTCAAACTAGACAACATTTAATACAATCAGAGTCAGAGAAATTGTGCTATCTGAAAAATAACTGGAGTTTATTGAAATATTTTTCACAATATAAGATTAATATGTAAAACCCTGCTTATCGTTAGACAGTCTACACCAGTGGTGCGCAAATCGTGGGTCGCGACCTCGAAATGGGTCGCGAATCTTTTTAAGTCGTCGAATTCATAAAAAAATTAAGGCATTTCGCGTGTTAAGGCATTTCACTAAATTTTCCAAAATTTTACATTTATTTCAGCAAATATTGCAGTTTGTTTTAAATTCCACCTTGAAAATCAAATTTTTAAACATTGAAATTTTCAAAATTCATTTTCTCAAAAACTAATTTAGGGATTTGTTTCAAATTTTGTGAAGATGGTTGTAGAACTGTTCAGGAATATTTAGAAAATTTTCCCAATATTTTAATGTTTATTTCAGCAAATATTGCCGTGTGTTTAAAATTCCACCTTGATAATAAAATTTGTAAACATTGAAATTTTCAAAATTAATTTTCTCAAGAACTAATTTGGGGATTTGTTTCAAATTTTGTGGAGATGTTGGTACAACTGTTTTATATTTATTTCAATAAATATTGCAGTTTGTTTTAAATTCCACCTTGAAAATCAAATGAGTAAACATTGAAATTTTCAAATTTTTTTTCTCAAAAACTAATTTGGGGATTTGTTTCAAATTTTGTGGAGATGTTAGTTCATTTTCCCAATATTTTAATGTTTATTTTAGAAAATATTGCTCTTTTTTGAAAATTCCGCCTGACAATCAAGTTTGACAATCAACATTGAAAAAAGTTACTTAATAGCTTTCAGTCCACCTTCGTGCCACTCAACAAAAACCATAAAAACAACATTGTTTTTAAGATCATGTCTTTCCGATGCCTTAAGTGGATATCTGTGTCATCTGTGGACGCGTTTCGAGATTTATCTCTCTTCAGCACAGCTTTGCTTCCATGAACAACAATTTGTAAACCACTTATTTGAAACCCATTAGGGTTAGATGTTTTTAATTTTGACATTTTGTGAGATTTTTGACATGAACTTAGCAGGTTATTTATTGAACTGATAAGATAGAATTGGTAAAACCATCCTACGTTATAGATAATGAGGAAAGGCTGAATATATTTATGTATTCAGGCTGTGTTCCGTTTGTTTTAAGTTTGTATGATTATCTATAACGTAGGATGGTTTTACCAATTCTATCTTATCAGTTCAATCAATAACCTGCTAAGTTCATGTCTTGGTATTCACCAATCTGCGGGTCCATTTGAAATTCAAGCCACGGTTCAAAAGGGCTTTTGTTAAAATTTTGTAAGTTACCGGTAGTACTGAGCGAGGGATTTCATTACTTCCGGTAACTTGTAATTGTTTGGATTCGTTTTGTTACCTTTCTTGTATACTGGATGGATGATAGTCATCTTCCAATCTGTAGGATTTTTTTCAGTTTGCCAGATTTCATAAATAATTTCTTTGAGTTTGAAGTTTTCACCTATATTTTTCCATAGTTCTGCAACGATCTGGTTCTTTCCCGACGCTTTGTTGTTTTTCATGGATTGTATTATTTCCCGAATTTCCTGTAGGTCCGGTGGTTCCGAATCAGGACTTCGTAGGGTATGTCAAAATTGAAATGTTTCATGGGGTTTCTCACAATTGAGTAGTTTACCAAAAATAAATCCCAAGAAGTGCACAATTTTCAGAGTTGGAGTGGGCAATGTTTCCAAGGTCGTTTTGAAACGGGAGAGGGGCGGGAATATTTAGTTAATTTCTGCTTGAATGTTCTATAGTAATTTCTAGAATGATGTTTCTTGAAGTCCTCTTCTATATTTTGTAATTTAGTGTTTTCATGTTTTTTTTCGAATCACTCTTAGCGATTTTGTTAATGTTTTTCTAACATCTTGAAGATATTGTAGTGTCCTATCATTCTTGTTGCACATCCAGTTCAGCCATGCTTATTGTCTCAGGTTTATGAGGTGGTCACACTCATCAGTCCAGTATACATATTTCATTTAGAGGTACTTTTTCAGCCGTTTTTAGAAGTTCGGCTTGCTGCCATTTCTGTGAGGTTAACTTTTGCGTGTCTCTTGCGTAAATTCCATACTATTTTGTATAAGATGGACATTATAACGCCGGGGTGGTAATTTTTGACATGAACTTAGCAGGTTATTTATTGAACTGATAAGATAGAATTGGTAAAACCATCCTACGTTATAGATAATGAGGAAAGGCTGAATATATTTATGTATTCAGGCTGTGTTCCGTTTGTTTTAAGTGTGTATGATTATCTATAACGTAGGATGGTTTTACCAATTCTATCTTATCAGTTCAATCAATAACCTGCTAAGTTCATGTCTCTCTCACAAAATGTCAAAATTAAAAACATCTAACCCTAATCACCCACATGGGTTTCAAGTAAGTGGTTTATAAATTGTTGTTCATGGATGCAAAGCTGTGCTGAAGAGAGATACATCTCGAAACGCTTCCACAGATGGCACAAATAGTTATAGATAAGTGTTGTTCATGGAAGCAAAGTTGTGCTGAAGAGAGATAAATCTCGAAACGCTTCCACAGATGGCTATCCACTTAAGGTATCGGAAAGACATGATGTTAAAAACAATGTTATTTGTATGGTTTTTGTTTAGTGCCACGAAGGTGGACTGAAAGCTATAAGGTAACTTACAAATTTCACATTTTTGGTAGTCTGGTAGTCCTAGGACTACTACTTTGTTAATTGTTATAGAGCTCTGGAAAGGCTGAATATATTTATACATTCAGGCTGTTCCGTTTGTTTTAAGTTTGACTAATTTATGGATTTGTTTCAACTTGTTGGGGAACTGTTTGGGAATTACAATCACGCGTTCACGTTACTTCTATCCAGGGGTCGCGATAAAATTTTACTGAAAATATCGGGTCGCAAATGAAAATAGTTTGCGCACCACTGGTCTATACAAGGAGTTGGCCTAAACTAACCTAACCTTTTAATGACCGCGTGCCGTTTTTTTTTAATTTTTACATTTTAAAATGCTGAATTTTCTTATTGTAATTGTCACTGTATGTATCAATTGTCTTTTCTGATTGTGAAGATCAGTTATCGTATTTCGTATATCGCCTGATTATATGACGTCTCATATTTTACACTTATGATGCTGCACAAAACTAGATTCACTGGATCAGGGTTCGGCAAACTCTATAAACTTTGACAAATTTTTATTTAAAATGATTTGAAACTGTATCAAGAGCCACGGATGATTTTTTTTATCATAAAATCATATTTTTGTAATTCCTTTTCTTTTGCGCGAATGGGTCTCGTAGGACCACGCGGAATCAACATTTATTGGCCTTGATGTTTGCTCAATAACTCTTCATGCGCAACGATTGACCGGACGTGTCTGGTAGGTCCTCTCTTTTCTACCTCAAAACCCCGTGTATGAGTAATTTTATCAATTTTCTGTCGATCCTTGAGATTGGGATAACCTAATTTAGATAACCTAATTTAGGCAGAAAAGGACTTTCGGCCTGTTACTACCAATTGGACCTTGTTGCCTTTTTCTGCAAAAACGTATAGATTTTATATATTAACCTAGTTGGGTTCATTCAGTCCAAATGTCCCATCAATTGGATCCTTCTCATACGGATTGTGTCTGTGATTTTATTAATTTTCAAATAGACGTCAGCATTAGGTTTTGGAAGGTGAATTCCATCTTTAATTCTTGGTCCCAAAATTTTTCGCATGATTTTGCGTTCCATAATCTCCAATTGATTTCTGAGTGTTTTATGTTGTAGAGTAATTGTCTCGGCTGCATAAAGGGTAAGGTTACTGTTTTATAATGTTCAATTTTACAATTCCAAGACATGCATTTTTTGTTATAAACTTGTTTTGTCAAATGGAAAGCAGTTTCCATTTTCTGTAGTCTTGCTTTTATAGATTTTCTTTCGTTGCCAGTTTCATTGATTCATTCACCTAAATACTTGAAGTCTTTCACTCGGGAGACCTAACAATTACCATTGCGGAGCAGTTTCGGAGCAGTTTTAATATCCGTCATAAATTTTGTTTTGTCAAAAGAAATCCGTAAGCCGATTTTTGCTGCTTGTTCTTGGAGTAATTCAAGTTGTTTCTGGGCATCGGAAATGTTTGGAGCAATTAACGCAATGTCATCCGCAAATGCCAAGCAGTCGAGTGTTATCCCTTTGAGTTTTGGTCCTAGTCTATGTGATGGTGCACCAGTTCGTCTCCTTTCTCGGACGAGAAAGATTTTTTTTCAAGCGTACAATTAAACAATAATGGAGATAATCCATCTCTTTGACGCACTACTGTATCAATTGAAAAATCTGAGCTCAGTCCTCCCATAAATTTAACCTTTGAACTTGCATTCAATAGGGTATCTTTGATGACTGATGTTGCCTTGCGATCTAACCCAAATTCTGAGAGTACAGCAACAAGGGATTCACGTTCAATGCTGTCATAAGCGTTTGCAAAGTCAACAAAAGCAACTATATAATTTTTGTTTGACATTTAACGGAAGTAAGGCATTGACTTTTTCAAATTGATAATTTGCTCTGTACACGATCGGCATTTCCGGAACAGACCTTGGTATTCACCCATCTGCGGATCCAGTTGAAGATTGCCACGGTTCAAAAGGGCTTTGGACAAATTGTTGTAAGTTACCCAGAGTAATGAGATCCCTCGGTAATTGTTTCGATTCGTTTTGCTACCTTTCTTGTTTACTAGATGGATGGATGGACTGTATGGATCGACATCTTCTAATCTGGAGGATTTTTTCAGTTTGCCAGATTTCATCAATAATTTCTTCGAGTTTAATGATGAGGTTTTCACCTACATTTTTCCATAGTTCTGCAACGATCTGGTCCTCTTCTGACCCTTTGTTGTATTTCCCGAATTTCCTATAGGTCTGATGGTTCCGAGTGAGAACTCCGTAGGGTATGTCAAAATTAAAATGTTTCCTGGGGTTTCTCACAATTGAGTAGTTTACCAAAAAAAATCCCATGTAGTGCACTATTTTCAGAGTTGGAGTGGGCAATGTTCCTAAGGTCAATTTGAAACCGGTAGGGGGGGGGGGGGGTGAATATTTAGTTAATTTCTGCGTGAATGTTCTATAGAAATTTCTAGAATGATGTTTCTTGAAGTCCTCTTCTATATTTTTTAATTTAGTGTTTTCATGTTTTTTTACGAATCACTCTTAGCGATTTTGTTACTATTTTTCTAACGTTTTGAAGATATTGTAGTGTCCTTTCATTCTTGTTGCACATCCAGTTCAGCAATGCTTGTTGTCTTAGGTTTATGAGGCGGTCACACTCATCAGTCCACCATACATATTTCAGTACCCTGGTTAGAGGTACAAAGTGACACATTAGAGCAATTTAGCACGCAAAGAGGACTGCGGCAAGACGATGCACTGGCGTGCCTGCTATTTAACATAGCACTAGAGAAAGTAATTAGGCACTCCAAGGTACAAACTACCGGCACAATCTTTAACAAATCGACCCAAATACGGGCATATGCGGACGACATAGACATAATAGGGACATTGGTCGCATCGGCCAAGGAGTCATTTATAAAAATCGAGGATGCCGGCAGAACAATGGGTCTGCAAGTAAACGAAAGCAAGATGAAACACATGATAGGAACCGCGAATGTAAGAGGGAATAGGATTGGGCAAAACCTGACCATCGGAGAATACAACATCAAAGTGGTACAAGAATTCATATATCTGGGCTCACAGTAAATAGACAAAACAACGTGAAGGAAGAAATTAGAAGAAGACTAGTCTTAGCAAATTAATGTTACTACGCCCTCAGGCAACACTTTATATCCAGGACACTTACCCGAACATCCAAGATAACTCTATAGAAAACACTCATTATACCAGTTCTGAAAAACGGTTCGGAGGCGTGGGTGATAACAAAGAACGATGAAAAACTAATTGCCACCTTCGAAAGACAAATATTACGGAGAATATACGGAGCCATAAATGTAGACAACCAATGTAGAAGAAGATACAACGCAGAACAATACGAATTATATGGAGACAACGACACCATAACAAAAATTAAAGTGAGTAGACTGCAATGGACTGGACACGTTATAAAGGCAGATGAAAAAACGACCATTAAAAAAATGTATACAAGCAAATCAGAAGGGCGGAGAAAGCAGGGAAGACCCAGACTCAGATGGAACGACGGGATAGACCAAGATGCACGAGCAATTAAGGTGCCAAACTGGAGAACAAGCGCCAGAGACCGAGATCGGTGCAGAAAAATACTAGAGGAGGCCAAGAATCAACCCGGGTTGTCGTGCCAATGATGGTGATGGTTAGAGGTACTTGCAATTTTTTCAGCTGTTTTAAGAAGTTCGGCTTGAAGTTGCTGCAAATTCTGTGGGGTTAACTTTTGTTTCTCTTGCGTAAATTCCATACTATTTTGTATAAGATGGACATTACAACGACGGGGTGGTAATTTTGGATTTCCTCCTTTCTGGGATAATGTCCGAAGATAATTTTGTCGGGTAGTGGTCAGACTCCAGATCTAATTCTTTGAGGACTTTAAGTTTCATGATTTCAGCCGTGTTGGAACTAGAGATCAACACGTGGTCCAACTGAAATTCGCCCAATAGTGGATTTGGTGAAATCCAAGTCTCAGTTTTTGAGATTTTTTTTAGAAAAATGTTGATTTAAAAAGTAAATCATGGTTCCTGCATATCTCTATTAGTTTCATGTCATTCCTGTTAGTATGCTTATGATCTGACCTTTTACCAATCCAGAATTTATACTCTTTTTCTTTGCCAATCGGGGCATTGATATCACCCATTAAGATCTTAACATGGTTTATTGGGATTCTCTGAAGAACATCGTCTAACAAGTTAAAAATTCGTCTACATTATCAACGTCCTGTCTATTGGTAATATTGGTTGGTGCATGTCCATTGACTAGCATGCAGATCTTAATTGCTGTGTGTTGTGTGTGTTGAAATTGCCTTCTCGACCTGAGAAGGATTTAAGTCCACAATAGAATCAAGTACTATCTTGTTTACTATAAATCCAGTACCGAATTGAGGACAATTTGGCATATCTCTTACACCAGGCTTTCCCTTATATATTATGACCCTTCCGAGTCAAAAGAGTGCTCATCAGTATACCTTGATTCTTGAAAAGCGATGATTCGAATTCTCCGTTCTCGAGATTTGTCAAGAATAAGTTTTCCCATTTTTAAGAGGGAGTTGACATTAAATGGTCATTAACCATAGCCTTGAATTTGGTCTGATTTTGTCTTTACGGGGTTTTGAGGCACTTCGATTTACCTCATGGCACACTACTGTGGTCTCCCCAGAATCCGAATAGACCACAAGCGGTTGGACCATAGCTAAGCACTTGGCTCTTGAGTCAGACAGGGTGGGTTCAAATCCCACACAGAACCAAAGCGGAAAAATTAAAAACTAATGGCTGCAACCCATCACACTCAATTCCCGAATCCGGCTTAGGCAACCGGGATTTGGTCCAGAATACGGGTTTTGTTGAAACTTAGTGTTGTGGAGTTTTTACCTGGTGTAACTCTTGTTAATCGCCTTTGGTACTGTTTAAATAAGATCGGAAAGCAAAAATGAAGCTTCTACGTTGCCTGGTTCAGTTCGTGTTTTTGTTGTCCTAAAAATTAACATTCGACGCAACGGCTGGTAAATTTCTGGCCACATGACAGAAAGCGTGCGCACGAGCATTTAATATCTCATTACAAGAAACCGAAAAATGTGTTGCGGAATTAGTTGCAAGTTTACATAATAACATATTAACTACCGAGAAAATATCGATATATCCTAAACAAAGTTTGGATATTTTGATATGCATAATGGGTAATATTTTTCTTTAAAAAAATAAACGTCGAGGTAGTTGTGAGCGCATCCACCATCTGCATCTGTTACGTTGAAAATGTCAATTTTTAGGACAACAAAAACAAGAATATTTATTGAACCAGGCAGCGTAGTAGCTTCATTTCTGCTTTTCGATCTTATTTAAACAGTACCAACGACGATTAGCAAGAGTTACACCAGGTAAAAAGTTCGCAACACTAAGTTTAAAAAAACCGTATTCTGGAGCTAACCCGATCCCCTATATTCAAATCTTAGTGCTGAGGTTGGATATGTGGCAGAGAAGAGGCCGGTGCCCAGGCTGTTGTGTGTGTTTGTGTGGTTGTTTAACCGTGGGATTTGACTCACTGGGATAATATGTTTGTATAGGTGCACTATTCATGTTGATTAACTTCTATATCAGCATATCTATCGTATTGGTATATCAGCCGCCACTAACATGTAAACAGACGGGGTACCGCCATTAACATGGACCGTCGTACCCCCAAAATTTTTTGCCGGCGCGAGTGGTGTAGTGGTGACGCTCGTGGCCTCATGTTAGAGCGCTAACTGACAAGTATAGAGGTCCCGAGTTCTATCCCCAGTGCCGGCCGCATTTGTTCCAGAAGACAAATGTGAAAAATGGTAATTAGCGCAATTTACAATAACAACAGGTTTCTGGGCCTAAGTGAATGTGAATGTAGAATACAATAGGCCATAGGCCGACGTGTTCGAAGGGTCGGCAAACCCGGCATTCACATCGAACCAAACTTTTAAAAAAAAAAAAAAAAAACCTAAAATTGATATATGGCAACCATATACCTTTTGCCCTTATTAACCTGAACACTAGGTTGCCTCGTCCTCTATCTACACTCTTTCAAAGTCCACCTCTTCCAATGCAGATACTGTTAGGGACTTCATCGTAACCCTGACAAAGGACCCTTACAAGGTACTACCAGCCGGGTCAGCTGGACCTAGATTTTTTAAAGAGGTGTTACTCCTCTATCACTCCCTACTTTATTCTGGCTTGTGACAGACAGAGCCTGGCTTCCCAATAGTAGGTCTAGGTTGGCGAGGTTCACAGGGAAGAATTTAAGAGATTTAAAATGATTTGTCGACCGTGACAGGACCAAAATTTTTTTTTTCCAAATAAATTTTCTTTTTATTTAAATATTTGATAAAAATAAATATTTTTATTTTTTGGCAAAAACAAACTTAGGCCTTGGCCGCACTACGGCTAAACGCTTAATCGGCCTAAAAAAAACGCTTAAACGGCTTAATTAATCGCGTGAGTTTGTATCTCAAGCAAGGTAATACAAGCGGCTTCTCTTGCGGTTTTTTCCCGCGACTGATTTTTCCCATATCGTACTGTGTGTTTCTCTAGTGTTTCGCGGTTATAGCGGTTACCGCTCGCGAGAAAAAATCGTAGTGCGGCCTCGGCCTTATTTTGATAGGTAATTGATAATATTATTTATATAGATTATAGCTATAGGTATTTAACATTCGCAAAATTTACTCAAAATAAAATTAAAAAATCTTACGATTAAACACAATTAAAAACAAAATTATAGTTAATGAGGCGGATGAGCTTGCATTTTATTGGAAAATCTGGCAGGTAGCTGGTAATTTTCAATTTTAACATGACTCCAAATTTTCATTAGTTAACTGACTTCTCAGTTTGGTCTTAATCAGATTCATGTTAGAAAATGATTGCTTACATAAATAAAATAAAATTAAAAATTTTAAGTAACTACGGGGGTTACTTAAAATTTACATTTTCTCTCTTGCCCTTTTAACTTCATTAAAAGTACCTATTAATATTTTCATGATGTTTTGAACTGTGTTTTGATAAGAAATTTAATTTTGAATAAGTTTGCGAAAGATTCGCAAAATTTCAACGACGCAAAAAGAAACAAAAATTGGAACTCACATTTGCATTTTTAAAAATCAGTTTTGTTTCAAGTTTTCAAAGATTCTAATTATCCAACTAGCGAGTATAAACTGTATTTTGATAAGAAATTTAATTTTGAATAAATTTGCAAAATTTCAGCAATTGTGCAAAAAGTTATGAACCAAAAACTGGAACTCCAATTTGCATTTTACAAAATTAGTTTTGTTTCAATTTTTTTAAGATTTGCAGAGTTTCTAATTACCCAACTGACAAATATAAACTGTATTTTGATAGGAAATTTAATTTTGAAAAAGTTTTGCAAAATTTCAACGATTGTGCAAAATGTTATGAATCAAAAACTCGAACTCAAATTTGCATATTTTAAAAACAGTTTTATTTCAAGATTTCGATGATTCGCAAATATTCTTTCTCATCTCAAGAGCGTTGCCGCGTAGGGGGGGGGGGGGCACTATGTGAAGAAGTATAATTAGTTATACCTGCATAGGCATAACGAATAGAAAATACCCACTCGTTTCAAATTGTATGAACTTAGATGTATCAATCTATCTTACAAGGTCTACCAAGTTCCTGCAGATTTTCGATAATATACCACTTATATAAGGGGCGTTGAGAGACGACGTTGACGTGAATTTTGACGTGACATGGTTGTGTTTAAAGGTTAAAACTAAACGATTGGATTTTGTTGTTACGGAACTAGATACGGAAATACGGAACTAGACAAACATTTGTGTCAAATTGGTTGCAGATTAATTTTGTCAAGTAGGAAATGAGCTGATGATCATCAAACGCCTGAACTGATCTTCATAATTAATTATAGCTAAGAACCTTCTCTATCACGTCAGCTTTCAAAAAAGAAAAACTGCATCAAAATCGGTCTATTCGTTTAGGAGCTACGATTCCACAAATAGCCACTAATACGGACAGACTGACAGACAGTCACGTCAAACTTATAACACCCCTCTTTTTGTGTCGGGGGTTAATAATTAGATCCCAAAATAATGAGAACGCCAAATGCATTTTTTTTAACACGTATGAGTTCGGAATGCTATTCCAAGTATCGTAAATTACACTATCTATCTTCGGTAGATTGCTCAGAGCAATCGGTTTGTCCTTTTGTGTCAGTTTGTATATTTCTTTCTCCAGGTTTTTCAGTTTCAGTTTGTAACCTTGGCTGTTTGGATCTGTTACGGTAAAAGTACAAAATCGGCAAATGTGCAGTTTTGCCGGTATGTGCAAATCTACCAATTTGATGGGTAAATGTGAGTTTCAGAAAGCAAATTTTAGATCAACTTCATATATCTACTTTTACCGGTAAATGTTTTACCGGTAAATTGAAAATGTTTTACCGGTAATATTATTTCAAAGGATTATATAAATCCCTCATATACAACAATTAGAGAAAATAAAATAGCAAACTGAAGCTTAACAAACACAACAATAACCTCAAAAATGCAGGTTTGTCGAACAGCACATGCGTTCTGTATTTTAAAGTAAACCTCTATACATTTACCAACAACATTAGGTATATGTACACATTTGCCGGAAATAGTTGGTAAATGTAAGTTGAATTCACATTTACCAACCAAGAAGGCAGATGTGCACATATACCGGTATATGTGTACATTTACCAATCTACGTACTTTTACCGTAACAGATCTAGTCTATCTTGTCTGTCTAGTTTTGTAAATCAAGTCTTGTCTATTTAAAATGATGAGATATGATAGATAACCTCGTTATGCTAGATATATAGTTTTTTTTCCTAATTTCCAAGAAATTGATAATATTATTGTCAATATATATTTAGAGATAAAATCTTACATAAAAATATTTCACTCTTAAATTTTTTTAAGCATCCTGTGAAGGTATGAGCGCTGGTTTGTATTTATCTAGTAAAGAGGATTGGCTTATCTCAGGAAACCGCTGTTTGCACACGCCGATAAAAGCGGTTAAGGCTAAGAAAACACAACATACACAGTTTAGTTCAACCATATTAAAAAAAAAACTATTCAAATGTTTGAAATAATTGATTCATTACATATTTTTTACATTTTAAACTAAATCAAAAACACATGATTAGATGGGTGTAACTAGATTAAAGTGACCACAAGTCCCGATTTTGGCGGGACAGTCCCGCTTTTTGGAGGACAGTCCCTCGTCACGCCGATTTTAAAAAATGTCCCGCTTTTTAGAAAATATCTGCATTTCTTATTTTAAATATACTGTAATATATAAAATAAGATTTTTCCACATATTTCCATATAATCTCCTATTTTAATGTTAATATAAATGAAATTATTAATGCTCAATGAAATTTTTTAATATCCTCGAATTGAACACTCAATTCTTCAAGATATTCCAAGCAGTTATTATAAAAATTTCTGACTTCTTTCAGAAAATCCGATCGTTTAATGGCACTTTGAAATTTTCATTGTGTGACATTAAAAAAGGAGATTTTATGGTAATATTTAGAAAAATAATTTGAATATATAGGTAACCGTTTTCCGAGAAATAATATTGGCGAAAATGATCTTTTATCTACTCACACACCAAAATGAACAAATCGTGCGTAAAAGTCCAATGTAAATCAAATGGAGTTTTATTATTAAACGATTTCTGTTTGCTGTTACTATAGCAACAACTTGCGTCACTAAACAAAAAACATAGACTTAGTGATAATAAATTTTCTGACGTTTTCCTTCAGACGATCAAAAATTTGACCGTGATAGAAAATTATATATTTTTTGTTTGTTTTTGTGTGTTTATGTTCAAACTATTGTTTTTTACAATTATTTTTATAGTTACCAATAATAAAAAAATAAATAATTTTTTGTATATTTATAGTCAAGTATATTGAGTGTAATAATAGTTTATGATACAAGTGTGTGAAGAAGGGCTTTTGTGCATGAGTTTCGAAGTTTAAAGCACGAGCCGAAGGCGAGTCGTTTAATCGCAATGAGTAGATTTAATCTAGTTTAGGTTAAGGTTAGGTTAAGTTATATTAGAGTTAGATAAATTCAGGCTGAGAGGCCCAGACTTGATTCAAAATAAAAAAAATTATTTCAATTTTAATAAACGTCAGAAAATTTACAAACTTAAAACAAACGAAGCACAGACTGAATATATAAATATATTCAGCCTTTCCGGAGCTCTATAACAATTACTGAGTCTCTAGGACTACCAAAACAAATCTCATGAGAAATTTAACTCACATGACTCACATGAGATTTGTTTTGGTAGTCCTAAAAAGACTGAGCAATTGTTATATCAGCCGGAAAGGCTGAATATATTTATATATTCAGGCTGTGTTCCGTTTGTTTTAAGTTTGTATGATTATCTATAACAGCATGGTTTCACAAATTCTATCTTGTCAGAATATTTATTTTGACGTCTATGCTTTTGTTTAGTGACGCAACTTGTTGCCATAGTAATAATAAACAGAAATCGTTTAATAATGACTCCATTTGATTTATACTGGACTTTTATATTGGACGCACGATTTTGATACTTTCACACACGATTATAATAATGGCATCCTTCATATACAATAATATATTTATTCATGTGTTCATTTTGGTGTTTGAGTAGATAAAATATATTTTTTTGAATTATTATAAATAAATTATAAATTTCATCCCGATTCTCATTTCATCCCATTTGTCCCGCTTTGTCTCAATGAAAATGTGGTCATTTTAGACTAGGTACACTAGGCAGACAAGACTATAGCAACAATTGTAGATACACAAGACTAGACAGACAATAAATACTATAAAGTCAAGACTTTACAATCACCATAGATTACAAAATTAGATGTACATGGCTAAACTTTAATGGTGAAACACATCACCATTGGTCGAATCCAAGCATTACGTCACATGGCATGTTATGAGAATAATCGGCGTCTATATTCATACTGTGCTAATCGTCTTTGAAAGAAAATTTATTTTTATTTATATTTCTGTACTGTTTTCAAATTCTTACAATGCGATTTTGGTATATAGTGACATTAGAAATTATCAAGAACAATGACTGAAAGTGGTTTTGTCAAAGCTTTGTCTTATATTATGTCTTGCCCAATCTTGTTCCTTCATTCTGCCTGGTCGAACCTTATACGATCGTATATTATTACCTTTTATTTAGTTTTGTCTCGTCTTGTTTAGCTTTGGCCAATTCTGCCTATTCCTGCTTAATATTGGATAAACAGGACTAAGCCTTATCTGTCTTCTTTAACCTTCTTGTATATACACACACACACACATATATATATATATATATATATATAAATATATATATATATATATATATATATATATATATATATAAGGTAAATAAATAAATAAAAGTAGTTAAATTAGACAAATAAATAAAAAATAGAAGGCTAACTGTTTTATTTATTTACTTACCTTAAAACTAAATACAATAGAATAAACTGGTATACATTTTACATTCTCCATTAAGTTTTTGCTCTTTCCATTTTTTCACCCGTCTCAGTAATTCCAAATTATAATTTAAATTATAATATTTAAATTAAATTTAAATTATAAATTATAATAATTAAATTATATCATGTTCTAGTATAAATAAGTCTTGTTCAATTATAGTAAAACAACTAAGTGATTTGCATTTTCAAAGGCATCAGTAAAGTTTGTTTTCTGAAAAATCACGAAACATCACGAGGGGGGAGGGGGGTGTAGTGAGATATCACGTGTATTTATTTTTTCGTTGAACGCGCGATTTTTAAACCGAAAGGCGGCGCGCGACTCGCTGCCAGTCCCAATAGAAGTCTGTGATTTTGACGCTGAATACATGTGTAAATCGTTGCCGCGCATGTTATGTGTGAAAATAATGTCTAAACTAGAAGACAGTGCTGAATTTACCAGCAGGCTGACGACGCTGGAGCCTAGGGCGGCAGATTTTAGGGGCGGCAAATTTGGGGCCAACATTTTTTTTTTATCGTACAGAAATTAAAAAGAATCATTTTTATATACCTGAATGTAAATGTTATTTGGTCAACACAAACAATTCAACATTTAATACATATTCACGTTTCACCACATATTGTTAAACGTTAATTTCACGTTTCACCACATATTGTTAAATTATTTTTTTCAACAATTTGCGTAGTAGTGGTTGGTCCGAATCAGGACCAACCACTACTCAGGACCAATCGCGTAGTGGCATTAAGTCTGAGAGAGACAGATATAGAGCGGCGATACAAACGAAAAAGCCGCCGAAAAGAAAAGCCGCCTCTGTTGATTGAGTCATGCAATTTCTTATATGAATTAATTTTTCTTTGGTTGTGTGCTATAGAGGCAAAAATTAAAAGTTCAGTGAACCGAATAACGGAAATTATTGTATGATTTTGGAACTTTATAAATTCGACACAACGCTGACAAGAGATAATGACTGAAATTGAGGTGAAAGGCCATGGAAAAGGCGATGGAATTAAGCTTGTCGAAGCAGCAAATTAAAGACATGGGAAAAAGACAACTGAAAAGGAAAAAATATATATGCTGAAACACGCGATGAAGAAATGAGAGTGTGACTGACTACAAGTGATACTTTCAGGGTTAATACATTTCTCGTACTTATTGATAGACTCGTATCCGAATTAAAAAAAGGGGAAAACAGGAGGCCTATAACAGGTTCATTGAAAAGTTTTCATTTTTGACCAAAATGGGTGAATTTTGATTATCAACCCCTACGGTAAAAGTCCTTTTCTTGTAAGAAATGTATAACCTAACCTAATGATTCAGAGACTGACTTAGTTCAAGAATGCATACATTTTCAACGCCACCTTTCATCTGAAAGGATTTTGGTAAAACCAGATTTTTGAAAAGTCTGTCTTCATTCCTGCGAAAACAGAATTTGCAAAACTTATTTTGCATTGTTTATCCAAACTTATATATAGCAGTTCGCATGGCTATGTACATCAGCGATAAATTGTTCGGGTGAGAGAAACTTTTCTTATATTCTATAAGATTATACCTGTGTTTAAAGATAATATTCTGAAATTTTTTTAAATGCTTTGTACCAAAAAAATACACGGGATGTTGGGTAGGGGGTTTTTAAAAAGTTGCTAAAAAACATCACGTAATTAATGGACGACCCCTAACTATTAAGTCTCTATGTGGGGATTGTTCGAGCCTTGTGGTCCTCCCAGTACTTTTTCATACGTTCTGATCTTCGTGCCCGTTCTTCAATTGAAAATACTTGTGTTGTGAATTTCTTCTTTGTGAGTGGGAAGCGGAGATTTACGTCCTTGATTTTAACTTGTCTGTGGTCTCTTCTGGTGTAAGCCCAATTTCTTTCAGATCCTCTCTTATTTCTATGATCTATCTGCACGCTGTTGTGGTATTTTTGGAGTTGAGATTGTATTGTACCAATTGTTTCGGAAGTCTCGAACCTGGCATTCTCATTATGTGCCCAAAGAATAGTTTCCTTTTACGCACAGTGCCATTAATGGGTTCTGGCTCTTTGTACAGGACTGTGTTGGGCACTAACCGTCACTCACAGTCTTTCTGGTATTTTTTTATTGATGCACGTTCTTCAAATTCTTCTTTCGATCTTCTGAAGTTTGTCGGTCTTTGATTGTCCATTTGTGAAACAGTGTTTCTGCTGCATATTGGCTTCTGAATTTATAACTGTGTTGTAGTGTTTCATTTTTGCATTTGTGGATAGGCACTTTTTTCTGTAGATGTCCCAGCTTAATTTTTGCGCTTTAGCAAAAACAAACAAGCTAGTTCTTATTTGGATCGAAGTTTTTTCATTTAGATTGCATGTTATTATTTCTCCAAGGTATTTGAATTGGGCTCCAATTTTGACTTTATAGCCATTTATGTTTATTTCTTTCAATGCTATTGGTTTTTGAGCCATAATTGATATTTTTTCAAATGATATTTTGAGGCCAATTTTACTTTTAAGCAATGTTTTGAAGTTCTGATATCTGAGTTTTTGCTTCATCTATGTCATTTCACCTATTCTTATTTTTGGGAGGGATTGTTTAAACCATTCCTTCATTTCTACCATTTCTAGAGCACAGTTGAACAGTAGCGGCGAGAGTCCATCACCTTGGCGTAATCCAGTTTTGATCTCGAATGGTTCCGATAATTCGCCCCTGAACTTCACTTTTGACTTGGTGTTTGTGAGGGTCAGTTTTATCATGTTTATTAATTTGGGGTGTAGTCCAAGGTACCTTGGAATTTTTAGTAGGAATTGGATGGAATCATTTGCTTTCTGGAAGTCTATAAATGTGATCACCATATCTCTTCCTGTTGTTATCCATTATTAGCTTGAGACTCGTGATCTGGCCAGGACAGCTCCTCCAGTGTCTGAAACCGCCTTGGTATTCTCCTACATCCTTCTCAAGTTGTAATCTGATTTTATTGAGGATGATTTTTGTAAGGATTTTGTATGATATGTTGAGTGAGAGTCCCCTGTAGTTGTTATGATCTTTAGCTTTTTTGTGTATTGGGTGAATGATGGCTGTGGTCCAGTGTTTTGGTAGCTTTTCTTGAATCCAGATGTTGACAAGCTTGAAAAATATAGGTATATCTCCATACTTATTGCGCATGATAGGAAGTTACCTCAGCAATCGAAGCTTGTTGTTGCAAGCCGATAGAGAGATAGAAGAGCTTGAAGTTAGTAGTGGGGTACCAGAGGGTTCCATACTAGGGCCTACCCTCTGGAACGTACTATATGACGGAACTATACGAATAGTTTTGTATTGTTCAATATGGAATACGAACTATGAAACTGCCAGTGGGGGCAACAATAATTAGTTTCGCTGATGATATAGCATTGGTAGTTACATGCCAGAACCGAGCAAGGTCTCATGCAAACGGCAAACCATGTAATCGCTCAAATCGGTGCATGGATGAAATCCAGAAAATTTAGACTAGCAGCAGAAAAAACCGAAGCGGTTCTGCTTACAGGTCTGAGAAAACATAGCCCAATAAAATTTAAAATCGAAGACATAATGATAATACCAAAACAAGAAATAAAATACCTTGGTGTGACGATCGATAAAAGGCTATCGTATACTGCACACTTAACAGAAGCGGCGGCTAAAGGAATAAAGATTATGGCAAGCTTACAACAACTAATGTCAAACGTAGGGAGCCACAAAAGTAGCAAACGCAGAATTCACCAATATGGGCCAAGGAACTGCAATCAAATGGAAATTTACAAAAATTAGCAGCTATACAACGGAAAATGGCTATACGCGTGTGTAGTGGATATCGAACGGTATCGGGGGAAGCTGCCCTGGTCATTGCAGGCATTTTTCTCATTGATGGCGTGAGCCACGCCATCTTCGAATGCTGGAGATGGCCATTGGTCTATTGGTCATTTTTGGTCACATCTATTGGTCCCAGAACTATTATAAGCTACATGCTGGAGGAACAAGAAAACTGGGAAAACATGCAGCGGTTAATTTATACCATAATAAGCTACAAAGAAAATGACGAGAGGAAGCCCAACAAAAGACTCAGTTGAAGCACATTTTTTACAATAGATCCATCCGTCACTCCGAGGTCATGCGAAAAGCAGTTCCAGAGTGATTGGATGTGTTTCCTGGGGGACCACTTGTCTGGTAAGGACTATTCCGCCAGCTACGCCCCCCCCTCCCAAAAAAAGATGTTGACAAGCTGTTGATGAATAGCTATTTTTGCTGATCTTACTGCATATTTCTAATGCATAAATCTAAAGTGCTTTCTAATGTTTCATCTCATCCAGTGTTTGGTAGACTTCTTTTATTGTTGGAGGGTTGATGTTTTCTGGTGGAGTTGTTATTGGAGTGTCGGTATCTAAGTTAAGGAGTTCTGTTGGTTCTTTGCAATTTAGGAGTTTATTAAAATATTTAGCCAGGATTCTTGCATTGTCTGTATTGTTATGGGCCAGATAACTATTTTCATCCTTCATTGATAGCGTTGGAGGTTCATATTTCCGAAGTTTGTTTTCTGAAGGTTTTGTTGTAATCTCTCGATGCCATGCTTGATGTCTTTTCTCTATTTCTATTATATTATAGCCTTAACAATACTTGACGTGCCCTGTGTCGTCATCCATAGCGCGCGAAAATGGTCACATTCACTATTCCACTATTATTTGTCACATTCAGTATTCCATCACTGAAGCTTTTTACGGGGTTTTATTTAATTCCTCTACAATTTGCTGCTTAAGCTTGTTAACTAGGTCTAGCTTGTTAACAAATTTATCTGGGACTTTTATTTTTTCAGTTGCTTTTTGGTAATTTTCATTTTTGATTAGCTAAGTAGGGTCCATTTTGCTTTTAGGTTTGGGAGCTTGATATTTTTTACTATGTTATAACGAAATAAAAAGCGAATTAAACAAATTAAAAAAATTAATGCATATTCCCTATTAGTCTTATTTCATCACAGATTTGTCTAGTTTTGCCTCAATTGGTATTTGAAATTAGTTAAATTTAATCCATATTTTCTTTTTGCTTAATTTATAATTTGTGGAAAGTATGTCCGGTATTTAGTACATGTTTCACAAAATCTTATCAATTTGAACAAATCTCAAAACCCATTATTTATCTAGTTTATCTACAGTGAATAATTTGCGGAAGAATGCGAGATATTGACACAAAGTGTAGCAAAAACGTGAAAATGAAACGCAGAAATGTTTTTTTTTCCACGTTATTTGTTGTTTCTAATAAACGGTGCACATTAAACCATTTTTAAACAATGCACATAAACAGTAAAATGCGGGCTTTATCGTGTCGTTATCAGGCAGGGAGCGTGCGCAGTCGACTGAAACGCGCTCACACCAAACTCAAGCGGTCGACGCGACTCACTTGAGTTTGTGCCGTGGGCGCTCATCGAATTTTATTAGTGAAAATGATTTTTTTGGAGAAAAGAAGATAATAGAAATTTAAAGTAAGTTTTTAATTATTATTATTTCTTTTCTTGTTCTTGTTTTGAGACTAAATAGGGTTTAAATTGGTACAATAGTTTTGGTAATTTTAAGCTTGCTTAAGTCATTTTCTACAAGGTTTCTCAGGCGCAAGTTGTAGGAAAATTATTTGCAATAGCAATTATTTTTTTTAAGTGGAAAAGTTTTAGCGTTGCTCCTAAAAATAAATCGAAATTTATGTTTTTTTTTTGTAATTATCCCAAATTTATTTAAAATTTGAAAATATATTTTTCCTGAAATATTAATAAGGTTTTCAGGACTACACAGAACTATTATATATCAATTTGAAGCTGATTTCATCTAGTTTACCAATTTCTAAGTTACATGTTAAAAATTACAATTATTTTCGGAACTAAGAAAATAAGCAAACATCGCCAACAATGGAACATTATTAACTAAAATTTGGATATATTTCTTACTAATTTTCCAATTCCATTATATAGTTTTTACTATTATTTTCTTATTTTAAAGGTTAGATCAACATTTTTGTAATAAAATATATTCATTAATAATCTTTGAAATATTACCAACAAGTTTTAGTTTTGTAATAATTGTAAAACTTATTAGTTTACTTAGTTTAGTAAACGATTGAATAGGTTGTACTAGAAAGGCAAGATTAAACAGAGAAAAATAAACAGACTTGTCTAAACAGACTTTACAAAACGTACGAGATTACTAGACAGACAAGACTAGCCAGACAAGACTAGACACACAAGACTCGACAGACTAGACAAGACTAGATAAGACTAGACAAGACTAGACAAGACTAGACAAGACTAGACAAGACTAGACAAGACTAGACAAGACTAGACAAGACTAGACAAGACTAGACAAGACTAGACAAGACTAGACAAGACTAGACAAGACTAGACAAGACTAGACAAGACTAGACAAGACTAGACAAGACTAGACAAGACTAGACAAGACTAGACAAGACTAGACAAGACTAGACAAGACTAGACAAGACTAGACAAGACTAGACAAGACTAGACAAGACTAGACAAGACTAGACAAGACTAGACAAGACTAGACAAGACTAGACAAGACTAGACAAGACTAGACAAGACTAGACAAGACTAGACAAGACAAGACTAGACAAGACTAGACAAGACTAGACAAGACTAGACAAGACTAGACAAGACTAGACAAGACTAGACAAGACTAGACAAGACTAGACAAGACTAGACAAGACTAGACAAGACTAGACAAGACTAGACAAGACTAGACAAGACTAGACAAGACTAGACAAGACTAGACAAGACTAGACAAGACTAGACAAGACTAGACAAGACTAGACAAGACTAGACAAGACAAGACTAGACAAGACTAGACAAGACTAGACAAGACTAGACAAGACTAGACAAGACTAGACAAGACTAGACAAGACTAGACAAGACTAGACAAGACTAGACAGACTAGACAAGACTAGACAAGACTAGACAAGACTAGACAAGACTGAACAAGACTGAACAAGACTGAACAAGACTAGACAAGACTAGACAAGACTAGACAAGACTAGACAAGACTAGACAAGACTAGACAAGTCTAGGCAAGGCTAGACAAGACTAGACAAGACTAGACAAGACTAGACAAGACTAGACAAGTCTAGGCAAGGCTAGACAAGGCTAGACAAGACTAGACAAGACTAGACAAGACTAGACAAGTCTAGACAAGTCTAGGCAAGGCTAGACAAGGCTAGACAAGACTAGACAAGACTAGACAAGACTAGACAAGACTAGACAAGACTAGACAAGACTAGACAAGACTAGACAAGACTAGACAAGACTAGACAAGACTAGACAAAACCAGACAAGACTAGATAGAGAAGTCTAGATATACAAGACTAGACAAGACAGACAAGACAGATAAGACAGACAGGACAGATAAGACAGACAGGACAGATATGACAGACAAGACAGACAAGGCAAACAAGACAGACAAGACAGACAAGACAGACAAGACAGACAAGACAGACAAGACAGACAAGACAGACAAGACAGACAAGACAGACAAGACAGACAAGACAGACAAGACAGACAAGACAGACAAGACAGACAAGACAGACAAGACAGACAAGACAGACAAGACAGACAAGACAGACAACACAGACAACACAGACAACACAGACAACACAGACAACACAGACAAGACAGACAAGACGGTCAAGACAGCCAAGACGGAAAATACGGACAATACAGTGAAGACGGACAACACGGACAAGACGTTAACTTAGTAAACATTGCAGACATGACGGACATGGCAGATATGACAGGCATGACTTATCTTGCAGACAAGACCGAGAAGGGTAGACAGAAGTTGTACTACTTATTGTTAGTTATTTTTGTAATATCGAGTAGTGTTAATTACTACTGAATTAATGATAATTTACTGATTGATAAAATTAAATACTGAATTAATAATGTTAGTAAAATTGTTATAAATTCAGTTCGTCTTTAAAGTTTAATTTTAACACATTGCAGTCCGTTGCCGTGTTCATAAGCTTTTCTTATTTAAAAGTATAGGAGCCGGCGACGTTCTAATATGTTATTTTTTATTTAAAACTTTGCCCGGAAGAAAGCCGACTGAAGGACTTTCTGCAGTTTTCAATTTTCTCCTTCAGTTTCCTTTCCTTGTAGAAAGCTGATTAGAGAACTTTCGGCAGTTTTCAGTTTTCTCTTCGATACGTTAGAATGAAAAGAATTGGAAAATCGGTTTGGTTTCCTGGGATTTTGAGATATCTTCGTTTTGAAAAGTTTGAAACAGAAATCTTTAGTTTTGCGGAATATTTGGAGTTTTTCCTCGATTTTCGGGAAGACTATGTCTTAAGCTTTGGAACAGATTATGTAAACCGAAAGAGTTTGGAAATTTTCGAGAATCTCTACTCACAGTTTGGATCAGACCATGAGGAACAGAAGTCGTCATTGGAAAATTTTAAGTTTTTCCTTGATTTTGGACCAAACTAAGGAAAGTAAAGTTTTTACTAGATTTTCGGAAATCTCGTTATATGGATTATGAACCTTGGGGATCTGAAAGAGTTGTTGGAACAGTTTCCCCTCGATTTTCGGAAAAAAATGATGCTTAGATTTTGAACGATGGGGAACTGAAGAAATTGTCGAAAGATTCTTAAATTCTCTTTTTGTATACAAATTTCGCTTTTTCCCATGCGTTTTGGAAAGCAAATCGCGAAACCGGGAAGGAAATTAGTGTTTGGGAACTGCGGACGGTTGGATTTGAGATTTAGATTCTGACCAATGGAACAGAAAAGACCCTCGGAAAAACGGTAATTTTTAAAATTGCCTTCCTAAATCTAACACCTACCAGTATTTTGAACCGAAAAATTTACTTTTTCCATTTTCCTTTCAAAATTCTGTTATTTTTTTCTAATTTTGTATTTTTCACAATAATAGTTGTCATTAACAAAGTTTTAATAAGTCTTAAAAAAAGGTTTTTTGTTCACATTTGTAATTGGCGCTGTCTGTAGTGTAGTGTTAAGACAAGAGAAGAAGTATCGGACTTTTCATTGAAACACTTTTAATAATTGAGGAGTTGTTAAATAAGTACATCTACAGCTGAGGAGTTGAAGTGAAAACCGATTCAAGTGCCCGAAAATCCATTTCTAATTTTCTTTTCTAAATGAGAGATAAATACCATGCACAGTCGAAAAGCCACTGAAGAACCGAGCTATGTTCAATTACGCTGGAAATTAGTTCAAAAAAGATCGAATATGTAAGGTGTTAAATGTCCTCATTTCCTCAACTCCTCCATTGAATTTACTTTGTTATTCATTAAGTTTTTGTGAAAAATATGTAAGAATTTTTATAAACATAATAAAGACGGCACACAGCCTGAATATATAAATATATTCAACCTTTCCGGAGCTCTATAATATTGTTTAGTCTTTTTAGGACTGCGAAAACAAATCTCATGCGAAATTTACCAGTTACTAGAAAACTAGTAAATAACTGGAAAATTTCACATGAGAGTTGTTTTGGTAGTTCTGAAAAGACTCAACAATATTATAGAGCTCCGGAAAGGTTGAATATATTTATATATTCAGCCTGTGTTCTTTAAAGTCGGAACACTGCCTGGATATATAAATATATTCAACCTTTCCGGAGCTCTATAATATTGTTGAGTCTTTTCAGGACTACCAAAACAACTCTCATGTGAAATTTGCCAGTTATTTACTAGTTTTCAGTCCACCTTTGTGGCCCTCAACATAAACCAGAAAAATAATATTGTTTTTGAGATCATGTCTTTCCATTAAAAAAGTGAATAGCCAACTGCAGACGCGTTTCGAGATTTATCTCTCATCAGTGCAGCTTTGCTTTTACTTTATTAAGTTTATTTGATTATCAATAATGTTAATAGGTATGGTGTTACCAATAGTAAGAATTTTTATTTTATCGAAAATTGATCCGCTTGTGTTACCCCACGTATCGCGACTTGGTAGAAATTAACATTATTTCGTTCTAAATTTGCCCAGTTTGCAACAGTATCATACTGTTAACATCTAGTATCTTCAAGAAAAACTATCTTGGTGTAAGATAACTTTTTTATTTCGTTCAGTCATTTAAATAATTTTCTTTTTGCATTTAATTTGGCTTTGTAACGATAAACGCGCACTAGAAATGATAAATACATTTCTTACTATTAGAACTTATCGACTATTGTTACCGTCATAATTTATTTAAAAATTATCATTTTACCTAAATAATAACAATAAGAAACGTTATTGTTAAGCCAGTTATCAGTATACTGGAAACATTATTGCCGATAAGCTTTCTAGGTCCCCCTTTTTTCCAACGTGCGACTAAATAGTTACGACTATATCAACGACGACAAAACAAAAATTAATGATCGAGTGAGTTCTAATTATCAATTACTCTAATCTATTTCTTATTATTTTTATTTTATGAAAACTAAACTAACATTGGTATTTACGTACTAACGCCACCGCAGCTTCAGATTTGAACAAAATGGATGGTTACATTAGGTTATAAGGAAGCACATAAATCTAGACCACATATCGCGCGGCAACGCGACCTCTCTATCCGAAATTAGAAAAAATATTGGATAAGGGTTAGATTTGGTTATATTAGAGCAGATAAATTCAGACCACATAATGCGCGACCTCTCGCTGCGGTGGCGTTAATACTTATGTAACCTAACATTTATTAAAAATGCATGGACCGCTTCTAATAATTCTAAATGATCGTGGCTTCTAATAATTCTAAAAATGTCCCAGAAACCTCCGAGTTGTCTGAGCCTAAAAACTCCTTAAGGGGCGTTTAGCAAACGTCTAAAAACTACTTTTTCCATTTAGGGAATTTTGCAGAAATCTGATTAAGTTAACATGTGAGGATACCAGGTGATATAAATACTGTTCATGTCCTTTTTTCCATTTAGTGAAGTTTGCAGAAATCTGAATATGTTAAAATGTGAGGGTACCAGGTCATATAAATACGGTCCATGTCGTTTTTTCCATTTAGGGAACTTTGCAGAAATCTGAATAAGTTAAAATGTGACGGTACCAGGTCATGTAAATACCCCGGATGAGGCAAAATCAAGCTATAATTTTTTTTTGTTAAAATGTGATGGTACCGGGTCATATAAATACGGTTCATGTCCTTTTTTATATTTAGGGAACTTTGCAGAAATCTGAATTAGTTAAAATGTGATGGTACCAGGTCATATAAATACGACGGATGAGGTAAAACCAAATTATATATTTTTTTTGTTAAAATGTGATGGTACCCGGTCAAATAAATTCCAGGTCATATAAATCAAAATTCAAATTTTGATAAAATTGATGGTTCCGTCCATGTTCTTTTTTCCATTTAGGAAAGTTTGCAGAAATCTGAATGTTGAATGAAATAAGTGAAAATATGATGGTACCAGGTCATGTAAATACGGCGGATGAGGCAAGACTAAGCTATAATATTTTGTAACAGATTGTCAAATAACATGAAGTTGGGCATTATCTTATCTAAAAAATATTACATTTTAGCTCCAATGACTTAACAGCCAGTTTTGGTTGATCTAGCAGTATTTCACTTATTCAGATCTCTGTAAAATTGAAGGAAAAATATATCTGTGCAAAACGTATCTTCGGAAGATTTTTGCACAAGAAACCGAGTTCCAGTAATTAAAGGGTGTTCCAATAAGAGGTTTCATTTTGATATATAAAAAACGAGTATTTTTAAGCGAAAACATCGGATGTTTATTTAATTGTAAAGAGGAGGTTATGCCATTAATAATAGAAAACAATATTAGCCAACGCTACGCTACGGCTATGGCTACTTGCCAATGGGCTATTGCTACGGCTATGGCTACTTGCCAGTGGGCCATTTGCCAATAACCTTGCCTTTCACATAGCCCCAAAAAAAAAGTCTAGAGGTGTTAAATCACAAGATCTCGGTGGCCAATTGTGATTGCCTTTTCGAGAAATCACACGGTCAGGAAACTTTTCACGCAAAAGAGCGATGGTATGGTTACTTGTGTGGCACGTAGCGCCGTCTTGTTGAAAATAAACGTTGTCCACATCAAGATCTTTCAACATCTTACTTATCCACATTTTAAATATGAAAATATTGGATTTACTAACCTCGGCAGCTTTTTTGGTTTAATTGCTTACATAATCAAATGTTAATTGTTTTATTTGGGTTCCCCCAAATTTATCGATTCCGGACGTTTTCTAATTTATATTACATATTACATTTTTATTAAAATTAATTGCAAATATTTTCTAAAATTCTATAGATTCTATAGATTTAAAATTTATAAAATTTCTTTCATTTCCGTCCTTTCTTCCTTTCTCCTGTCCTTTCTTCCTTCCTCCTGTCCTTTCCTCCTTCCTCTTATCCTTTCTTCCTTCCTTCTGTCCTTTCTTTCTTCCTCCTCTCCTTTCTTCCTTTCTCTTGTTCTTGCTTCCTCCTGTCCTTTCTTCCTTCCTCCTGTTCTTGCTCACTCCTGTCCTTTCTTTCTCCTGTCCTTTCTTTCTACCTTCCTTACTTCCTTACTTCCTTCCTCCTGTTCTTTCTTCCTCCTGTCCTTTCTTCCTGCCTTCCTTCCATTCTTCCTTCTTTCCTTTCATCATTTCTTCCTTTCTTCCTTTCTTCACTGCTTCCTTTCTTCATTTCTTCTCTCCTTCCTTTCTTTTTTTTTCCTTTCTTCCTTCCTTATTTTCTCTAAAGTTCCTTCCCTTTTAAGGCGCTACTGCCAAAAACTAGGAAATTACTGCCTAACAGAGTGGGAACGTGTTTTTTGAAAGACATGTTTAACTTGATTACCGATAATATAGAGTAATACTCCTATTACAAGTAAAGAATTAAGAACTTGCTACGTTCTAATTCACTTATGACTTATAAATAAATATAATTATAAGTACAATTTGGTTTCTTGCACTTTCGTGCCACGAGAGATCATGTGGGTTGCTAAAAACACTATAACCTGGTAAATATTAATTGTAATGAACATCCATAGACGGGCTTCTGCCTGTTGGCTTCATCCATATGGATTTATCATCTAATCTCAAAACAAATCAAAATTAAATATAAAATACAACTTACTCATTGCATATTTCACAGAGAAATGGTTTTCGTCATTTATCATTATCATATTTGTAGACCAGGAACAGACATCTTTTAGATCACCACGTGTGCTTACTGTACAAGTGGATTCATAAAAATATTTCTTTTGTCACTTTACAAACTCAGTTTACACTTGAACTCTTCAATTATAGATTTACTTTGTAATGCATTAAGTTGTTGTGTAAATTACGTTCATATGATGGTCTCTCGTGACACGAAAGTGCAGGAAACCAAATTGTACTTATAATTATATTTATTTATTTTATGAGTGAATTAGAACGTAGTAATTTCTCTCAATGTTACAATACTCCTATGTTTTATTTGCTAGCATCATTTTATTTTGGACCTCCAGCACCTCATTTTTCAGGCTTGCGGTGTTAGTTCCAAGCCGTATGGAACTATCCACAGCTTCGATGCTATCCATGATATTTGTCCTTTAATATATATTTCTTCTGATGCATGAACTGGAAGGCACTCTCGATTTGGGTGTGTAATACCAAACCGATTTCTTTTGCTGTTGCCTCTAGTTGCTGGGAACAACTGTTGACTGAGGCGATCGACATTTAGTCAAAAGCTGATCGGTATATCCAAGTTAGTTTTTAATAACATGGTCATTTTGACTCGGACATTGAGGGTTTAACATCCAATCCCCGGACTCGGGTTTGCAACGTAAAAGTTCGAATTAATCAATCTTTGACGTTAAATTCGACGACAATTTATATAATCTATATAATAGTAGTTTATGATACCAGTGTGTGAGGAAGCGCTTTTGTGCATGAGTTGCGACGTTTGCCTTCGGCTCGTGCTTTAATCGCAATGAATGCACAAAAGCCTTTCACACACGTGAATCATACATTATTTTATCTACGAAGCATGTTAAGTACTGTTGAATCTTCGAAAAAATAATTGTTTCTTACCGATAATATCGAAAAAATGTAATTTTGACATACAAAAATACATCAAATCATTGACAAAATAAGGTTAAAACGCGCTAAGGTTCAGCGCCTCCGTGGGAAAAATTGCTAACTAGTAAAATCGCACAGTGACGGGAACAGTATTTTGTCTATCTTGTCGAGGTAATCTAGGTTACCCTAGATTTAGTCTAGATTAGGTTATGATTAGGTTAAGTTATATTAGGGCCACATAAATTCAGAGTGCGAGGCCGAGACTTCTTGATTTTATATAAGAAAAATTAATTCAACTTTAATATACGTCAGAAAATATATTTCCACAGTATGTTTTTTGTTAAGTGACGCGAGTTGTTGCCATAGTAACAACAAACATAAATCGTTCAATAATGAAACTCCATTTAGTTTACATTTAACTTTTACACACGATTTGGATATTTTTACACACGATTTTAATAATAGCATATTTCACATACAATAATTTACTTATTAATGTGTTCATTTTGGTGGGGATAAAGGATAGTAGATTAATTAATTACTATTAAAATTATTATTATTACTCTTTAATTTTATATAATCTATATTTTCTATATTCTGTATAAAAGTAAATTACCTCTTCGATGATAAATTGGAAGAAAATGTAACCTTGTGACGTATTGTTAGAGATCTAAACCATAAAACGACTCTTCTACGATTTTTTTTTCTTGGCCTATGAAAGGCTTTTCTGGCGCAAGACTCATTCTATGTTGATAACCCAAGTACAAGGGCGGTTTGAGCTGTTTTGTTGATTAGATTAATCTTTCATTCGACGTATATTTTCCAGATTATGTGCTCAAGTGCCAGGTTGAATAGCATTGGATGGAACCTTATATACTTTCTAATCCTTACCTGTGTTTAACTCACCCGCCAGTAAAATTTACATTCCTATAATGTGTTTGAATTTCTCGTTTTTCAACCCCCGACCCAAAAAGAGGGATGTTTGAAGTGTCAGTCTGTCCTTCTGTCCGTAGATGTGGCTGTTTGTGGAATCGTAGCTCATAAACGAATGGACCGATTTTGATGCGTTTTTGTTTTGTTTTGAAAGCTGACGTGATCGAGGAGGTTCTTAGATATAATTTATGAAGATTCGTTCATGCGTTTGATGACCATCAGCTCATTTCCTACTTGGAAAAAATTAATATGCAAGCAATTTGACACAAATGTTTGTCTAGTTCCGTATATCCAAACGTTCAGTTTACGAAGATCTGTTCAGGCATTTGATGATCATCAGCTCATTTCCTACTTGACAAAACCTAATCTATTTTTGTAAACAATCCGCACCAATCACGTGTTTGCGAACGAAATTTCAAAGAGGTAACATTAATCACGTATTTACAAACAAAGAGAGAGAATATATTTATTGTATACTTTATGCATTATACAAAGGTCTATCGGCCACAAGGTCCTTCTGCCCTTTGCAAACAAATTATTAAAGAAAAGAAAAAATTTGGAATAATAAAATAAAATTCAAAATTTTAAGTAACCACCGACACAAAAAAATCTCTAAAAAGTAAAAAATAAAATTTCTTTCTAGCCCTTTTAACTTCATTAAAAGTCACATCGTGTTCCTAGTTTTCAAAATTTATTGTTAAATTACATATTTGCAAATTCTATTCTTGTTTTCAGGTTTTGAGTTTTTCAGGGATTTTTAGTTTTTAATATTTATATGTATTCAATTTGTTCAGCTCTCAAAAGTTTAAATTTGTTAACCAACTAGTTATTTTTTTTACGAATTTTACAAATTATTAGTCAAATAAAATTGATTGAATTTTGTTGATTAAATATCTCGTAAATTTTTTAATTCTTCAATGAAAAATATAGTACCTTTAGTATTTTGATGATGAACGTTCCCACATCGGGGGACTGGTAAGTAAATCAATATAACCAGAACACACAGTATTCTGTAATAAATACGAGAATAATAAAACCAAAATACAAAGAATATGGATAATGATAAAGTATGGATTATGCAAGATGCATACTCTGTGTATGCAATGTACGTAAGTAACAAAACAATATCCAATTGTTTAGTTTTCAGCGGGCTTCACATAGCGGTCCCCCGACGCGGCGACGCTCATCATCAAAGTATGAATAGGTACTTTTAATGAAGTTAAAAGGGCAAAAGAGAAATTATATATTTTTACTTTTTAGAGGTGTTTTTGTTTTTTAAAATTTTTAATTTTATTTTATCTCAGTTTTTAGGTCTTTTTATTTATTTTGATAACAGTGAGTGACGAAAATCGTAAATTACTTTATCAGTTTTGCCCCAAGTTTCGACATTCAGGACTATTTTATATATTACTTTTTATACAAACGTTTTCTGTTTAAAAATAATAATCAAAAATAGACACTAAGTGTAAGTTTCACAAATTTTCACGCTTTGTGAAACTTACGCCTAGTGTCTATTATTTATTATTATAATGTTTCACCTAGTTAGTGTCTACAGCTGAATCTTTAAATTTTATTTCCTGTTTAAAGTTATACTTATAGGAAACATAAACTCTATTTAAATTGAAATTTAGAATAGAATATAAACTGCTTTTCTTTAATTATTTTATGATTTTAACATTTATTAGATTTAATCAAATGGACAATAATAAGCTTCCAGTTTGTTTTTATTTTTTTGCATAAAAATGTAAAAATATTTTAATATATAAAACCAAGGTCATTTTTAACCAAGGTTCATAATCATTATTGAAAGTTTTTTCAAACATGTTTTTCTAATATTTATAACTTTTCTTCTGTGATTTGTTTTCGTATATTTTACTTTTATTCTTCTAATAATAATAATAATTATTATTATTTTAATGTTTAATAATATCTTTATTGTCACCTACAGTAGCAAATGGTTTTCGACCACAAGTTCTTTCTGTAATTAATTCTTATATTTTCTCCAAATATTTATTATAATATAAGATTTGTTGGGCAAAACCCTTCTGACTGTACGACTATGTACGAGTATTTTTTTGTTTTGTTTCAGTAACAAGAAAATAAACTTTAATTGAAATTGTTATCAAAGTGATTGTGATTCAAAGAAAGAAATATTAATAGCATAGTTTATTTAATTTTTGTATATTATTTGCATTTTTATTCTTACAACAAGTGGAAGTAATAATTGTTGTTCTGGTAAATGCGCGAAATGGAACGTGCTCTTGCAACAATTCCGATCTACATCAGGTGTTAAGTTACTCAGAATTATGTTGTGGAATAAGCGTTTATTCAGCGTTTTCCCGCTATGACATTACAACTTACATATACAACCATCTTAAATTATTTACAAGATTTCATTTACATTGCATTTCATTATTACTTTAAATTTTGATAATCTTTCTATTATTTTATAACAAACTAAATATTCGATATAATTACATGTAAAAATGTTGTAATTGAATTATTTAAACTAATTTTATTTTTTATTTTCTTTACTAATTAAAAAAATTTAAATTTCAAAATTTATTGTTAATTTAAATATTTATAAAGGGTTTTTCAATAGGGACATAACAATTTTGATTTATAATACGGAACATAACCTTTAAACTTTTTTATGATCCGCCAAAGTCAAAACGTTAGTCAAGGCTAACATTTTTATTATGGTGAAGTTCACGAACGAGCAACGTTTGGATTTCGTTAAAACTTACTACCGAAATTCTGAGTCGGAAGTCGCAACATAAAGAGCACAATAATCGTCCCACCAGACAAGCAATGGTGAATAAATTTGAATCAACATATTCACTATTGAATCTGCCTGTGCCAGTGAGTCTCAAAATGAACCAAACAAGTCGATTCCACGTCGTTCACAAGAATTGGAAATTTTTTTGTCCGCATTAGGGCGAATTTTAAAGGTAAAGATCTGCAGCTACACCCTTACAAGATCAAATTAACCCAAGAACCAATACCTCGGGATCATTTAAAGCGCCGAAACTTATCCGATTTTGCAAAAGTTTGGAGAAAATCCTGAATTTCATCGAAAAATTATCTTTAGCGATGAAGCTCATTTTTTTATGAATTGCTTTGTCAATAAGCAGAATATGCGTTATTGGACAGCAACGAATCCACATGTGCTTCATGCGACTACATCCACAAAAAGTGAGCGTGTGGTGTGGATTTCATGCCGGAGGTGTGAGACGGCCGTATTTTATCGTCGATGAAAATAATCCCCAAGTTCGCTACCATACCATGTTGGAAGACTATTTTTAGCCGGAATTGGATGGACTTGACATCCGCGATATGTGGTTCCAACAAGATGTTGCCACAAGCCACACAGCTGGTCAAACAATTGATTTATTGAAATGAAAATTTTGTAATCGTTTAACCTCGAGAAATGGTCCAGTCGAATGGTCACCTCGCTCATGCGATTTGACACCGTTGGATTTTTTCTTATGGGGTAACCTTAAGTCAAAGGTTTACGCCAACAATCCAACAACGTCATATGAGCTCAGGAACAATATCAACATTCCGGCTAAAATGTGTGAAAGAGAGATTGAAAATTATCCAAAGAATCGATCGCTGCCGTCGTGTTCGTGGTGGTCCTATGAACAACATCGAATACAATACATAATTGTAACATGTGTACTACACCTGGAATAAATTTCAGCCCAATATCTCAATTATTGTACGTTTGATTTAAATACAAAATTGTTATGTCCTTATTGAAAAACTCATTATTTACAAATTCCATTCTTGTTTTCGGGGTTTTCAGAGATTTTTAGTTTTTAATATTTATTGGCATACAATTTGTTCAGCTCTCAAAAGTTTTTCATTTTTAAATTATTGTTTGATTCTTTAATATGAAAATTGATCACCTAGTTATTTTTCTGACGAATCTTACAAATTGTTTGGCAAATAAAATTGATCGAATTTTGTTGATTAATATAGTTCTTCAATTGAAAAATATAGTTAAAAAGTATATACGGGATTTTATGATAGATATTCAATTTTTGTTATTGTCCTCTTCAATGTCAATCCACAGAAACTGATAAAAATTAGCAAATTTGATTTCATTATTCTACATTATATGATCTATATTTATGTTGAATATCAATAAATTTCTTAACTTTGTAAGCTACCCAATATTTAGACTATATTTGAACCAAGAGTTGCCCAGTATATAATATTTTGATCAGAGATTCTCAAACAATACCTACACGTAGTAATGTTATTGGCTATGTGCACGACAGTAGCTCCACCTAGCATGAATAACTATTCGGGATTATGTTATTAATTTTAAGGATTATAAATAATAGTATTCAAATGTTTAATTAAAAGAAAGCTGGCAAATTGTATTTTTAGAGGATTTTGTTAAAAATAATATATAGAAAATGAATGTTATTATAAAAACCTGTTTTGAAAGTGTTAAACACAAAATTGTTGCTATTACAGCGGATCTATCCGGCCAAAAGACTAAATTAACAGTTGCAGAAGCTAGATTTTGTTAGATTAAATGAAAAATTTATGAGATTGTGGTTCTATGTACATAAAATAACACATTCAATGCAGAAAATGTCAATCCAGTTTTAATTTTCATTAAATACATTACCAGACGGTCTTTAATGGAAACTGTACATTTTTTATAGGCAATCTTCTTAATAAAAACTCAAAATTGCTAAATGATACACCAACAAGATCCAGGAGTTCTTTATCATTTTTTATTGATTAATCTTGGCCTTTTATATAGGTAGATTGATCCTCATACGATTTTTCGTCAGAGCTTTTGTGTTTCTTTCTTGAATTATTTGTCGTTACAATTCTTGAAGGTGTTGTTATGTGATTTGCATTTCCAAGTTCATTAGTCTTCTGTGTTCCTTTGGGCGATTCTTTTTAAGCCGTATATTCTTCTGAAAATATTCCTTTCGAAGATTAGCTAAGAAATTTCTTACGTAGAACGCTTGTTGGGTTCATCGTCTATGTCCCATATACCACTACCAGTATCATTGCTGTTTTTTATAACTTAATTTTTGTATTTGTGCTTATTTTTGTTCTTGCTTGTTATGATGTATTTGTAGAAGGCTCTATATTCCGCCTTGCACTCTGTGGTTTATCTCTATTCTTCGGTCATTGTTGTTTTTTTTTGGTATTTTATGCCTCTTTTCGTTGTTTCTAGTTCAAAATTTCGAATTGATTCTTCCATGCTTCTCCAGTATCTGGTTAATATCCTGATATCATCTGCGTAGGCCAGAATTTATACCATTTTATTAATTAAAGTTCCTTTAAAGCAAAACTCTAATTGCAGCATCCAATACTAAGATGAATAATGTCGTTGATGAACCGTCACCCGTCTTACGCTGATATTGATTTCGAACACTTCGATTGCATTACCTCTGCTTTTGAGTTCTTCATTATCATTTCTGTTAGCCTCACTAGCTTTCCTGGTATATTTGTGTCTTTCGTGGCGTTTATTACTTAATCACGGTACAGGCTATGAAATGCTTGTTTAAATTCGATATACGTTAATCCTATACATGTAATCCTATACCATATTATGGTTGATCTTCCTCTTCTAAAGTGGATTATCTTCGGGTAATATCCGATTTGCGTCTCCTTATACTTCATTAGTTTTTTAGGCACTAACGTGGTTAAGATCGTGTATACTGCGTTAAGCAGAGTGATTCCCCTGCAATTTGACCTTGCGTTTGGGTTTCCCTTCTTGTATATTGGAACTATTGTATATTTTTCCCAATCCAATGACATCATTTGTTTTTCCAAGATTTGTGAAAGTATTTAATTCTTTGCTCTAGTTGTTCTCCTCCATATTTGACCAGTTCGTAGACAATATTATCGCTTGCCCCTGCCTTGTTCCTTTTCAGTTTGTGTTATTACTTCATTAAATTCTTCTTCCGTGAGAGTGTCCACATTGTAATCCTTTCTTCTCTGTTGTGTTCTTCCCTAGATTTTTTTTCTCTTTCACTGCCTATTCCCTGCGTTGCCGTCCGTTAATAGTCTATTAAAATGGTTTTTCCATTTTATGCCGCATATGTTTGTTGACGTTCTTTTCGTGTTTGGTTCTTTATATATTTGTCTAGTCTGTGTTATTTTTATTATTCCTCTCAATTATGTTCATTACTTCCTCCAGCCATTTTGTCTTCTTTGTTTTTATTAAATGTGCTTTTTTTCCTGATTGCCTGGTATGTCTTATAGTCTTACTGTCCCGATTCCAGTTCTTAACCATTTTATTCTCGCGGCTTTCTTTTTTTGCTAGTCCCTTACAGACTTCGTCGAACCCAGTTTTTACTCCATTCTTCCTCTAAATTTTCCTTCATCGGTTTTTTTTTCATATAAGTTTTGTAACCTACTCATCATACTGCTACTTCATTCCTATTATCCCTTCGGTCTTCCACCTCTTCCTCCCTGAGGTACCATCCTTCCTTGAGGTACTAACATTCTTTATAAAGACACGAAAACTTTTGTTTAGCTCCTGTAATATTTTGGGCGGATATCGTTTTTTCTTCATCTTCGGCCATTAGGTCGATCCTTCAACTTAGGCCTTTCCCAATAGTTTCCATCTTTCCCTTTTCTGTGAAGTTTGGATCCATGATTGATTCCCTTGAGGTCAGCTTACCATCTCATAGGTGATCTTTGTATTCATCTTTTATGTTCATACTGTCTCCATTCGATGATTCTGCTGTCCCATCTTATCGTATCACTACGGCTCTCCATTTTAGGATTGCAATTTTTTTTCTCTGCACAGTTTTTAGTGCCTCGATGTTATGACTAATTGTAGTTCAGTTCTGTGCTACAGTTCTGTGCTACTATATATCACCACAAGTAATATGCACTGGTCAAAAGCTCCTGTTATAAGGTGTTGAGCAATTTTCATATTTTGCGGGATGAATTATAGTTTCTAGAAGCACACACATCATAGTCTTATTCTACTTCTTATTTCTAGTTGGTTAGGCCTATAGTTACTTTCTGACCTAGATATATGTATTCTTCCACCTTTTGTATTTCCTGTCCTCCCACTATCATTGGTTGTTCTATTTCTTGGTACGTTTTTGAAACGTTCATTTTCATTCCAATGTTTTGTCAATCACTTTATAGGTCTGCAATCATTGTTGTTAGATCTTCTCTGTGCCATGAACCTTCTATGTGCCAAGATAATAATATCATCAGCACATCTTAGATTGGTGAGTCCAGTTCCATGGATATTGATACTGTTTGTCGTTCGAGTCAGTTTTCTTAAAAATCTCTTCCAATGGTAATCTAAAGAATTTTAGAATCACCTTGTCGTAAGTTGGACAGGTTTGGATTTTCCGAGGAGAATGTAAGTTTTACAATGTCCATCTTAAGAGAGTATTACGACAAGGTGACTCTTCAGATTAGCATACAAAGAGATTTTCTCTATTTTCTGCGATTGTCTCGTAGTTGCATTCTTTGATCAGATCACTTTATCTGTGGTCGATTCTACTGTTTGCCATTGCTCAAGTTTCTATGCAATTATTCTATATGCAATAAGACAATACTAGACTAGACAAAACTAGACAGAGCTAAGTTGGACTAGACAAGATATCTAACTACGCAGGGTTAAATAAGCCTAGACAAGCTAATGCAAGAGTAATACAAGATTAGACTCTCTCCGTCAGCCCGTGTTCGCCTACTCCTGGACATAGACCTTTCCTATACTCTTCCATTTGTCTCTGACCTGTGCTTTTTGGTGTCAGTCTTTTCCGGCGGTTTTCTTGGTGTCATCGATCCATCGTAGTTGGTGTCTTCGCCCACCCCGTTTTGTTTGCCTGGGTCGCCATTGCGCAATTTTAGCTGTCCAGCGTTCATCTGTTCGTCTTGCGACATGTCCAGCCCATTGCCATTTTAGTTCTGCGATTCTTTGTATTAGGTATTTTACTAAACTTCTTCATTAGTGATTTTGTCTCTTAGCGTTATGTCGGGCATTCTTTCAAGAGCCCTTTGCATCACTCTTCAGTTTGTTAGCTGTTGTTTTTGTTAGGGCGGTTGTCTCTAGCCCGTAGGTGGTTACAGTAAGTATAGGTACTTGTATCGAAAACTTTTCTCTTGAGATTTATGGGTGTGGTGTTGTTTTTTAGTATGTATATATTTATTATAGTTTCCCGAATGCTGCCCCTGATTACAGTTGTATTCGTTTTGATATTTATTTTGATCGGTTTTCCTTTCCCAACACTATTATGTGGCCCAGATAGTTGTATTCGCTTACATTTTCAATACAGTGGGTTCTCGGGACTCATTAGTTTCGTGTTGTTGTAGTTCATCTTTAACCCTATCGTCTCATCGTTTAGTTCTTTAAGCATTTCAGTGAGTTGGTCTAGGTCTTCTGATACCAGTATGATGTGTGCAAAACGTAGGGGGCTCAGGTATGCTCCGTCAATTTTGATTCCTTTGTTCTCCCATGCGAGTCTTTTGAAAACATCTTCCAGGGCACCTGTGAACAATTTCGGAGAGATTGTGTCTCCCTGTCTTACTGATCGTTCCACTTTGATGGTGTTGGTCAAGTCACCTTCGTTAATTCTTACGTATAGTAGGACGTTTGTGTATATGCGCTCGATGATTGCTATGTTTTTCCATGGATTTCAGTATGTGCCAAGTTTCGACGGTGTCGAAGGCTTTGTGGAAGTCGATGAAGGCCATATGAATGTGTACGTGGTATTCCGCGTTTAATTAGATTTCGTATTGTTTGCAGATTGTCGGTTGTACCAAAGCCCTTTCGGAATCCGGCTTTTTCTACTGGTTGATACTCGTCAAATTTAGTTACTCGGTTGGTTATTATCTTTGCAAAGAGTTTATAGCCGTGGGATAATAGACTGATCGGTCTGTAGTTCACTATGTTGGTCATGTCTCTTTTCTTGAATATTAGTATAACTTCTAGGCGCTTTTCCAAGACGAGGCTATAGAAGTCTATATATATATATATATATATATATATATATATATATATATATATATATATATATATATATATATATACATATATATATATATATATATATATATATATATGGGTTCTGGACTCCTAGGTGGAGCATAGAGCCTCCATAAGCACCCTCCAGCGGACCCTATTATGGGCCATTGCTTTGGCTTCACTCCAAGAGGTTTTCTGGGCTTTTAGTTCATCTAACACTGTTCTCCTCCATGTTTGAGCCGGTCTTCCTCGTCGTCTCGTTCCTTGGGGATTCCAGTCTAGTGCTGCCCTTGCAATGTCGTCTGGTTTTCTTCTTAGAATGTGGCCGATCCATCCCCATTTTCTTTTCTTAATGTCGTGCTCTATTGTTTCTTCTCCGCATCGTTTTAGAAGTCTATATACCACAAGACTATAGACTGCTCATGTTTCTATGCAATTAAAGGCTTTTTTATAATCTCATAATAAACTCCAGATTTAATGGTTTATATTTTCATCGTTAGTATATTATTTGTGACGTAGTTTCCTAAATCATTTCTCATCTAAATCTGTTCTCATGGTTGGTATTCGTCGATGTTTCTCTCTATAGTCCATATTTTTAAGAATGCAGTAACTAGAAACCTGATTTACACTATGACAAATGTTCAATCTAGTTACAAAATTTGGCGCTAAATTCAAATATAGTCACTTGAATATAAAATTGGTAATTTACTAATGGCTTCATTGAATATCTTATTATTATTGATTAAATACTCGAAATGGTAACAATAGTCATAAAATACAAACAAATAAATGGAGAAAAACGCATAATCATTTTTTGCATTACCCATAATCATTGCAACTTCTTACCATATTACAGTATAATCTCGGTAATTCGGACGACACGTTCAGTAATCCGGCGGTCTGGAGATCATGCCTTACTTTCAACACGTAGACCCGACCAGTTCAAAATAATACAAACAGATCAGATGATATTTGTGAATTGACACGCAGCCATTGACAACTAACAGGTCCAAATGTATGTGAAAAGAAAGAGAGAAAAGAGGTTGAGATGGAGAAGTAAATATCGTCTGTGTGAACTTCTCCTCGATTTAAGCCAATCAGAAAACAAGGTCAAATTAGCCCGATCTTCCCTGCACTGCATTCTTAAAAAAAATGGACTATAGTCTGTTGGTGATTATTTCTGTCAGTAATTTGTATACTTATGACTTATGACATTAGACTAATCGGCCGGTAATGTTCCTTCTTTTCAATCTTATTGTTATCACTTGTTTTGTAGATTACGACCACGTTACCGTTTTTCCATTTTGGATGTCGTTTAGGCTTTCATAAATAAAATTATTATAAACGAAAGTAAAAATTCCTTACTAAATGCTTTCTCATATTCCTTTAGGCGTTTGCTTTATTTATTGTGAACATTTGTACGATGTATTAACATAATTTTGAGCGTTGATTTACATAAATGGTCAATAAAAAAAGCTTCAGGATGAATTTTGAGTCGAAAGTTAAACACACCGTTTAATATTCACAAAGAAGATATTAGAATTAACATAAATCAACCTTACTTATCCTTTACATTTTTGCCGCAATACTTCGACTTTTAAGCAAATTTACTTATTGCTTCAAAATTCTAATTTAATAGTACATTAAAGAACGAGTTCAATAAGCTCGATTTTTCAGCACGCGTTCATGGACAAGTGTGAAAAACGCCTTATGAACGAGTTGTATATGCTATTTTTGTGAAATTTATATAGTTATGAGAAAATTGTATCGCACTCGGCGAGCCATTAACGAAACCATATGAGTGCTTTAATGACTTCATTATAGACGCAACATAGAAAAAAATATGTTATTGTATAATGTATTTCTCCTATGACTTAATACATTTAACATAAACAACTAAATCTGACCGAATTCATCAATTTGTCTTTAATACTTGAAATTTGTCGTTATCAGGAGTACTTTTAATTAAAAAAGATCGTGTCACTTTTGTTTTATTATCGTTCGAGATAATGAAAAACTTTCAAATGGTGCCGAAATATGTTGATAATCCTTTCAAAATGGGCAAACACAATTGTTTAAACAGGGAAACAACCACACATTCGACTTATCTAATCTCGTGAAATCTTCATTGCCCAAAATTTGCTATAATAAATATTTATATTTTGCGAAATAATTGTAATCTCCTTTTTTAAATTGAATATATAAAACGTGTTTTCGTTTTAAGAAACTTGTGTAGAAAGACAAGAAATTGGAGAAAAGATTAGACAAGAAACTAGAGAACATACTAGACAAGAGACTAGACTAGAAACTGGAGGACATACTGTACAAGAAACTAGAGAAGAAATTAGACAAGAAGCTGAAGAAGCGACACGACTCTACAAAAAAGTAGACTATGAGTTAGAGAAGAGATTATACAAAATACTGGACAAGAATCTAGAAAAAAACTCAGCAAGAAACTAGACTAACACTAGTCTAACAAAAATAGACTACACTAGACTAACAAAACTAGTCTGCAGTAGACAAAAGTAGGACGAGACTGGAGTAGATAAAAGTAGACTACACTAGACTAACAAACTAGTCTGCAGTAGACAAAAGCAGGACGAGACAAGAGTGGTTATAACTGGATAGAGGATACATGTGTTGAGAAGACAAGACTCGACCAACCAGAAAAGATCGGACAAGACCAGACGAGACTAGACAAGATCTGATAAGACCAGACGAGACTAGACAAGATCGGACAAAATGAGAGCAAACAAGACTAGACAAGATCTGATAAGACCAGACGAGACTAGACAAGAGAAGACTATACAAGACATGACTAGACAATACTAGACAATACTAGACAAGACTAGGCAAGACTAGATAAGACTAGACAAGACTAGACAAGACTAGGCAAGACTAGACCAGACTGGACAAGACTAGACAAGACTAGACAAGACTAGACAAGACTAGACAAGACTAGACAAGACTAGACAAGACTAGACAAGACTAGACAAGACTAGACAAGACTAGACAAGACTAGACAAGACTAGACAAGACTAGACAAGACTAGACAAGACTAGAAAAGACTAGACAAGACTAGACAAGACTAGACAAGACTAGACAAGACTAGACAAGACTAGACAAGACTAGACAAGACTAGACAAGACTAGACAAGACTAGACAAGACTATACAAGACTAGACAAGACTAGACAAGACTAGACAAGACTAGACTAGACAAGACTAGACAAGACTAGACAAGACTAGACAAGACTAGACAAGACTAGACAAGACTAGACAAGACTAGACAAGACTAGACAAGACTAGACAAGACTAGACAAGACTAGACAAGACTAGACAAGACTAGATAAGACTAGACAAGACTAGACAAGACTAGGCAAGACTAGACCAGACTGGACAAGACTAGACAAGACTAGACAAGACTAGACAAGACTAGACCAGACTAGACCAGACTAGACCAGACTAGACAAGACTAGACAAGACTAGACAAGACTAGACAAGACTAGATACGACTTAACAAGACTTAATTAAAAAAACAAGACAGAAGACTTAACTAGACTTAACAAGCCTAGGAAGGTCTAGACAAGACTAGACAAGACGGGAAGAAGACGACAAGACAAGACAAGACCAGACAAAAGCAGACAAAACCAGACAAGACCAAACAAGACCAGACAAGACCACACAAGACTAGACAAGACGAGGCATGACCAGAGAAGGCAAGACAAGGCTAGACAAGACAATACTGATTAGGCGAGACAATACTGGACTAGACATGGCAATAGGAGACTAGACAATACAATACTAGACTAGATAATCCCAGACAGAGCTAAATTGGACTACACAGGACTAGAATATAGAAGACTATATATGACAAGACTAGACTATATAAGACAAAACTATCCAACACTAGAGAGTACTATAAGGGATTAAACAAGACTAAATAATGTTATGTTAGACTAGACTACATAAAATATAGCAGACATGTTAATGTAATATTAGATTTGACAAATCTACATTACACATTACAAATAAAAGTCTAAATATGACTAAATAGTCTTAATATGTTTATTTATCTTTAATATGTTTTACTAAATTAGACAAGACTATAAAGACGACGAGAAAAGTTAGAGAAACGCTAGATTAGATACATATTATTACATAGATTTAGATAGCCATAGTTGAGATGAGACAAGATTAGGCATAACAAGAAAAATGTGTTAACAGGATCAGTCTTGTCTAGCCTTATCTAGTCTTGTCTAGGCCTGTCTAATTAAGTCTTATCTTGTCCTTATCTAGTCTCGTCTAGTTTTGTTTAGTATTGTTTGGTTTTATCTAGTCTTGTCTCGTGTAGTCTTGTAGTGTTCAGACTTTGTTCGTCTTGTCCCATTTTGTCTGGTCTTGTCTCATTTCGTCTTGTCTAGTCTTGCCTCGTCATCTTGAATCTTGTCTGCTCTTGTCTAGTGTTGTCTAGTCTCGTCTAGCCTTGCCAAGTCTTGTCATGTTTTGTCTCGTCTTCTCTTGTCTAGTCTAGTCTGGTCTGGTTTAGTCTAGTCTGGTCTGGTCTACTCTAGCCTGCTCTAATCTGATCTTGTCTGGTCTTGTCTATTCTTACCTGTTCTTGTCTAGCCTAATCTAGACTTCTCTAGTCTACTTCAATCTAGCCTTGTCTAATAAGACCGTAAGACCGTTTACGGCTTCACTAAATAAGTTTGAAAATGGATACAATAATGTAATCAAACTAGGCTGGACAACATTAGAGTATTACTAGACTCTTGTATAGTTGCGTTTAGTTTTATTTGATTTTGTCTGGTCATGTCTAGTTTTCTCTGGTCTTGGGCGGTTTATCTGGTCTTGTTCGGTCTTTTCTAGTCTTATCTGGTCTAGTCTTGTATAGTGTTGTACAGTCTTCTCTAGACTTGTTTGTCTTGTCTAATTTTGTCTGGTTTTGTGTGCTCTTGTCTGGTTCTGTCTAGTCTTGTCTGGTCTTCTCTCGTCAAGTCTATTTTAATCTGGTCTTGTTTTCAATAATCTTTTCTAACAAGCTTTGTCTAGCTTTATAAGTTTTGTCTGGTCTAGTCTTGTGTAATAACCATTCTAGACAAAACTATACAAAACTTAACATGGAAAGGTTATAATAGTCCAACTGGATTATACATAATTAGACTGTAGTAAGCAAGGTTATATCAAATAAGATATAATACACATAACAATGTAATACTAAACATGATAAGAGCATGCTATATTATAAGACTAGATAGATCTAACAAAGTAAGCCTAAATATGTGCTATATTACATTAAAGCGCTAATCGGGCCGATTCTGTAAGAGAAACGTTAAAAGTTAATTGAAAAGATGGCGTTAATTTGTTTTAATTTTCGATCATTTAATAATAGTAGTTTACGATACTGGTGTGTGAAGAAGGGCTGTTTTGCATGAGTTACGAAGGTTAAAGCACGAGCCGAAGGCGAGTGGTTTAATCGCAATGTGAGCACAAAAGCCTTTCACACACATGTGTTATCTTATAAATACCGCCCGTGTATCTTACAAGTGTGGGATCCAGGGGCCATCCAAGAAAATATTATAAAAAATGAAGAATTTGCTTTTTCAATTGTCTCCGGTGGTGTGGATTGGTCATAGGAACTCTCATCAGTATCCGGTATCACCATAGAATTTACACTAATTTTAAAAAGTTTTCTATAGACTATTTTATCTACAAAGCACGTTCAAATACTGCTGAATCTAATATTTATTTCATCTACGAAGCACGTTAAAATACTGTTGAATCTATTGTTGAATCCGTGGAAATAGTCCGGAATATAACACTATTTGGTCGTTGTCGATGTTAACCTAGATATAATCTAGATTAGGTTATGGTTAGGTTAAGTTATATTAGGGCCAGATAAATACAGCCTGACAGGCCGAGACTTCTTGATTCAAAATAAGAAAGATTAATTAAATTTTAATAGGTATACGTCAGAAAATGTATTTTTACTACATCTATGTTTTTTGTTTAGTGACGCAAGTTGTTGCCATAGTATCAACAAACAGAAATCGTTTAATAATGAAACTCCATTTGATTTACATTGAACTTTTACGCACGATTTGAATACTATTTCACACGATTATAATAATGGCATCCTTCACATACAATAATGTGTTTATTAATGTTTTCCTTTTGGCGTGTGAGTAGATAAAAAATATTAAAAATAAATAAATAAATTAATAGATTTTCCTAGTCTCCACTAGACCAGTTAACCTTTTTAAGCCGCGACCCAATTTTGAGGAATTTTGGGTGTATTGCAGGACCCAAAAACCAAACGAAAGAATTCTTTAGACCATATTTAAAAAAAGATTTTCAATTCTACAATAATTACCACTTTAACACACATATCGTGAGTGTACTGCCAAAAATGACCAAGAATAAAATTGGCAAAAATGAGATAATCTGCCCAAGCCGTTTTAACGTCTGCTACCCCTGTGGAAAAAATAGTCCAAGCCAATATACGTAGCTAATCATAGCCTTCTAACATGGGCTAAAAAAGTCTTTTAAATAAAAATCTCTACAATTAAAAGCGTCCATGTCTAGTTACTCATTTTTGCTATTTTTGACTAGGTCATTTTTAAAGATAACTTGTGTAGTGATAAATCTACACACTTTACTGACTGGAGTTTCGACTGTTGAAGGTCATTTTCCAGTGAAAGATAAATCAAGGTACTTTTCGATCAAAGAAAAATTTAATGAATAAACTAATAAATATTAATACGTTAGACATAGTTCGTATACCTATTTTTTTCTCATAAAATTAGGGGAAAAAACTTTTCTGGTTCACCTCTTGGTTCGACCCAAGAAATATGTTTCGTGACCCATAGGTTAAGAATCACTGCACTTTTCTAGTAATAGAGTTTATCTCTATATATAATATAATAATATCATTATTATACAATTTGTATAAAAGGCTATCGACCCTGAGTCTTTCGGCCCTGGTAATTACATCAGTGGTTGGAAAATAAATAAATTAAAAAAAATTTATAACAAACATAAATATAAGCGCAAACGTTAACGAAAATATAACCACAAAATGGATAAATCTAACATATTAATTATTCTTATTATACAAAAATGTTGACGGCGGCTTTTTAATTAACTTTAAACGTTTCTCTTACAGAATGAGCCTGAATGTTTGACTAAATTTTAAAATTTTCGTGATATATTGCGCAGAGCCTTATAGGCCCGCATAGTCCTGTATTATAGGCCACAGATCTGCAAGAATGCCCCTATTATATATTTAATATTAACGTTTTTATTTAATTATTAACGTTGATGCAAGTTTCCCTCTTAGGATGTCATCTGAATTGTTGTGAAAGTTGAAATTGTTTGCTTTCCGAAATTTGGTATAATCAACAGTCTCAGTTAAAAATTACAATATTCGGTACCTTCTTTCTAGCCTATTCAAGTTAGTTCTAACCGATGTAAATCTAAATTACCTACAGTTTCATTTTTATTGTAAGGAAGCAAAATTAAATTCTGTACTCGAAAGGTAATTTTAAATATTTATAGGTTTTGTTTGATAATTTTAAAACGCTATAAATTAAATGCGGTTCGACCTTTGATGACACAAGACACTTGCACTATCATTGTTTAAGGTGTGCGTTTCCTGTGACCCGTATAAAATTCCCCATGAATATTTATGCGTTTTTTATGGAATGGCAATTTTTTGAGTTCTTTCGTAAATAATTGTCGTTTCGAAATAAAATAAACTAAATAGGGAAACAAAAGCAGCTGCCCGGTAATTGTTTTGACTGTTTATTTGGAACGAGCCTCGAATTTATTATTTTTCTTTTCCTACGGAATTTACAACGAAAACAAATAATTGTACATTTGAACATTTTTTTTAAATCACAATTATTTATTAATAGGATGGTTGCGACTGTTACTACGTGGTAATTCATACTTACACTGGATTGAAAAATTCACTATGTTTTAACCACACTTATAAGTGAGGTGAAAGCATAGTGAATTTTTCAATTCAGTGGCAATTATTTTATTATTATTACTAAATGTTAGGTTAGATACTATTTAACATTAATACAACGAAAAGTAGAAACATTAATTTATTTACTCACTCACTAAAATGAACATATTAATAAATACATTATTGTATGTGAAGGATGCCATTATTATAATCATGTGTAAAAGTATCCAAATCGTTCGTAAAAGTCCAATGTAAATCAAATGGAGTTTCATTATTTAACGATTTCAACAGCTTGCGTCACTAAACAAGAAACATAGGCGTAGTGAATATACATTTTCTGACGTATATTAAAAATGAATTAATTTCTATCAGAAAAATCTATCAGAATTTTGAAAGGAAAATCGGAAAAGTTGCAAATTTTCCGGTTCAATGTACTGCTATGGACTAGTTTTTTTGAAGGCAGTTTTCCAAATTCGTGTTTTCTCGAGGGTCTTTTCGGATCCAAATCTCAAATCCGGCCTTCAGCAGTTGCGAAACATTAATTTCTTTCCTAATTTCGCGATTTCCTTTCCAAAACGCCTGGAAAAAGCGACATTTTTCGGAAAATGCTTCAGTTCAACAAATCTCATTCCAAGATCCTAGCTGTAGCTAAAAAAACGGAATTAAGAATTTTCCGACAATTTCTTCGGTTCGCCATCGTCCAAAATCTAGGCATCAAATTTTCCGAAAATCGAGGGGAAACTGTTCAAACAACTTTTTCAGTTTTCCAAGGTATGGTCCATAATCCATATAACGATATTTCTGAAAATTTAGTAAAACTTCCTTAGTTTGGTCCAAAATCAAGGAAAAACTTTTGTGTGCCAGAGGAACCGTTTGCTGCGCGGATCCATCCCAGTGCTGGGCTCGTCCATCAGAACTACCTTGGGTCTATATACTGGCTCTACTATACTCACCATGGCCAAAGACAACTTCCGCCTGGTGCCTCTCGAGCACTGCTGTGTCTGCTTGTTCGCGTGCTCGTGGATTTGAAAACAGGATAAGTACAAACTAACGATTCTGCAAATAATATTAAAGTTGCAAAAACTAAATTTCCTCAGCCTTTCTTTTCTCACCCTGATATTTGATTATGAGGCCTGATATTTGATTACCCGCGGATCGCCGCGTGGTTCAACATTCCAGGTGTTCGCGAACGGTGATGTTCTTCCACAGGGCGTCGTGCTGGGGACAGTAGCCCAAAAGTTAAAGCGTCCGTTTTCTTGGAGGTGATGCTTTGACCGCCAATTTGAACCTACAGTAACGTTCCAAATCAAAGTTATATACGGATAATTGTTATCAATCTTACTCTTCCGCGGGTGGCTGCCTACTCAAGGAAAAATTTTCGAATGTCGACTTTTGTTGATCATCTCATGGTCTGATCCAAACTGTGAGTAGAGATTAATGAAAATCTCCAAACTCCTTCAGTTGGAATGGTCTGCTCCAAAGCCTAAGTAATAGTTTTCCCGAAAATCGAGGAAAAACTCCAAATATTCCACAAAGATTTCTGTTTCAAACTCTTCTAAGTGATGATATCTCAAAATCCCAGGAAATCAAACCGATTTTCAAATTCTTTTCCTTCTAACGATTCGTTGAGGAAAAATTCGTGAAAACTGCTTAAAGTCCTCCAGTCAGCTTTCTCCCGGGAAAAGAAACTGAAGGAGCAAACTGAAAACTGCCGAACGTTCTTTAGTCGGCTTTCTTCCGGGAAAGGTTTTCAATAAAAATAACGTATTAGTACGTCAACGGCTTCTATACTTTGATTATAAATTGAGTTACTACTACGTCATCGGCTACCGATTTTATATGAAAAAAAACTTATTCATACGGCAAGGGACTGCAACATGTTAATTTAAAAAATGGCATTTTGAAGTAGCAGTGTAATGAACAATGAAAATGAAATGAACTGGCGATCTGCGCATCTTTTAAGTAAATTAATTTTATGTGAATTTACAAGAAAATGCCTAAATTTTGCGGCACCCCAAGATGCCTCGGCACCCTGGTTGAACAATGGACTAGACTAAACAAAACCTATCGATAATTCTTATCTTTCTAGACTAGATCGATTAATCTAGACTACAATGACTAATCTAGACTTCATACACCAGACTGACAAAAATGTCCTGAATAACGATCCTTGAGAGACCTCAGATAGATCACTTAATGATTTTACCAAATTAATATGTTATTGTGGTCTTGTTTAATCTAATCGAGTCTACCATAGCGTTCAATTTAGTACAAAGGACTATCGTACAAAGGACTAAATATAAATTCAACTTTACACTATTAGCTTAGCAATCTTTAGTTAATGATTAACAGCATTCGATTTTATAAAAATGGTAAATTGAATATATGTGTGAAACTAAACTGATTATAAATACAATTATACCAACTTATTAAAGGGGAACATAGCTTAAATATATCAATATATTCAACTCTTCCGTAGTTCTATAATATTATTAAGTCTTTTTGAGACTACAAAACAAATCTCATATTGGAACACATCATATTGTCTGTTATTTAGTAGCACTCAGTCCACTTTCATGGCACTAAAACAAGAAGTAGATAAATAACATTGTCTTTAAGATCAGATCTTTCTATTTAAACCAAGAGCAAAGCTGTACTGATGGTAGATAGATCTCGAAACGCGTCTGCAGATGACTTTTCACTTGGGTTCAATAGAAAGATGTGATCTTAAAAACAATGTTATTTATCTAGTTCTTGTTTTAGTGCCATGAAAGTACTCAGTTCACTTTCATAGCTACTAAATAACACACAAATATCTATTGTGTTTCAACATGAGATTGTTTCGTAATCTTAAAAAGACTTAATAATATTAAAGAGTAAATTGTTTTAGCCTTAACACCTAACCACCTGACATACGTCTCTCAGACCCAAAGTAGCAGTACTTTTCTCACCTGAGACGTATGGCACGTGGTTAAGGGTTAACTATATGAAACGACATTTTAATTTATTTGAATAAAACTAATTTTGTGATTTGTTTCATGTATCATTTATTTATAACTATAGTTTTACCAACACAGTGGCATCTTCAGATAAACATCACAGATTCACTTCAGGTCAGGGTTGATATGAAGATGTCACTGTGTTGGTGAAACTATAGTTATAAATAAATTATCACATGAAACAAATCACAAAATTAGTTTTATTCAAATAATTTACTTAATAATATTACAGAGCTACGGAAAGGTTGAATATATTTATATATTCAAGCTATGTTCCGCTTTAATAATTTGGTTGGAAAATAGTAAATTTTCGAAAATTTCATTTTAACAAATTCTGTTAAACTAAAACCTATATTCTTAACTAAATCTGTTTAATCGAGTTTGTAAAATGTTTGCTCAAATTTGTAAAATGTTTGGTCAAATTTGTACAAAATGTGATTGTAACTTGTTTAATTGTCTTGCTGTTGAAGCTTAAATTAGACTAACAATGAGAATCAAACGATTTAATTCAAACTGAGTTTAGTAAATTAGTTTGTCTGCAGGACTAGATAAGTAAGTAGTAGTTCTAAACCTAGTTACACTTAATCTACGCATAAAAGCAAATTAAATTAGTCATTTAGATTAGTTTTTACATAAAAAAGTAAAGAAATTATGCTAAATTTGTACGGACTACAAAAACAATTCCTATTGTATTTATTTCGAAAACCGTTAACTACTTCATTTAAATAGAAGCTTTTTATCAGCTTGTTATCGGTACTTTGTTCACACCCTTTTTCCCGATAAAGTAAATATTGAACGACGCAATCTGCCCCTATCATTTCAATATTTGCCTAAATAAGCAAACACGGCAGGATAATTAGATTTGTGTAATTTAGAGCGCCAACGGATTTTCCCAAACTAAATGTATTAAATAATGTACAGATAAGATATAGAAAATACGTTAAAATTTAACGATAACGGAAAGGGGATTGTTTAGTGTTTACTAACTATTGGAACCTTGATAGTTACACTTCCTTTCTGATTGTATGTAATCTGGTATTAAAATGTATTATTTGAATTTGAATGTGTACAAACGTTCCTGGACTGCTTATTTCAAATAAGTTTAATTACACGTAAGTTACTTTTTTATTTTTTGTTTTATTTCGAAAAAATTTTCTCTACACTTGACTTGAAATTATCAGAGTCTGTAACATCAATTTTATTTAACAGTGCATTCTTCAATTTGCTATTATTATGTTTCAAATGGTTACATTCTTTAATAAAAGTACCATATTGCACTTTTAAACTTTATTCTACCATTTTAACATGTTGCAACTTCTCAATTTAACTCATTCTTTCGGCTTCATTTTTCCCTGTATTGTCCAACTCAGCAATGAGTTCATGCTTAGGATCATCATTAACATTTTGAAACAACTTCGATGTCCAAATTCAACTTTTTCAATTTATTATTTTCTTTGGACAAATCATCGATTGCTTCTTACAAAGTTTCGATTTCCTCATTCATAGTTGATTCTTCGTCAGGATTTCCCCAATTCGTTCATTCGTTCAACTTGTATTCGTTATTTTCAAAGCCGTAATTGCTCTTCATATCTTCCAAATTGTATTTTAAATTATCGTTCGCACACTCCAAAATCTCTATAGTTATTTGCAAGACCAGTGGCGGCTCGCCCATAAGGGCTGCAGTGCTGCAGCCCTCCCGCCAAAATGAAAACATGTTTAAAATTATTATAAACTATTCCATTAGTATACATTTATTTTACAAAAACATATTTTTCCGTTCGTAGTATATTTATTTTTTGAATTGTAGGTAATAGATACCTCGATAAACGCTCTGTATGTGTGTATTGTATAATTTAGGGCGGTTGTATATTCATATCTCGGGCTGCAGTCAGTGCAGACCGACTCTCGCCGCGTAGTTAGTGTATTGAGCTGATTATTCCCACCCGCGATATACGTTTTTGTAATAAGTATATCGTGGGCTGCAAACATTTAAAAATGTCCGCACTCTGTATTTTAGGCATTTTATGAGTTTGTTTCTAAGAACTCGAGTTTCGGCAACGGCAAAGAACCTTAAGTGGTCAATTAATTGGTTCAAACAATTGAAAAGTGGACAATTTAAAACAAAGTATTAATAAATAAGTAGTTCTTAGCTATACACATAGAAAGTAAGATAGTTGTTTTTGAATTTAATTATTGAATATGATTTTAATTACATTTTTATAGAAATGAACGAAGCAAAAAATTCAGTTATGCATTTGCAAAAGATCAACTTTATACGACTGGAATTTCAAGAAAAAATTGAAATTAAATTTTTAGGGCAGTTAACTCCAGATTTAAATATTTATCCAGTGTCACAAAGTCGTTCAAATAATTATGACCGAAAATTTGATTTCAACATTTATATGAAGCATAATTGGTTAACAGGTTGTCACTGAATTAAAAAATTCCATATGTTTCTGTACGTGTCAATGAAAATGCGGGTTTTTCAACTCGTAGAAATACTTTTCATTATAATTTTTTCCAGTCCTCCCACAAACGTCATCCACGAGCCGCCACTGTGCAAGACTCTTGTACAGTTTCTGTACTATATCTAATTGATGTCCAGTTTCGTCTCTTCATCGATACCAACACTTCTTCTTTGTTGCATTGATTGACCAACTTCTCCAGTTCCTCGATCCTTTTATTAGAACTTTCCTGTTGACTTTCTAACAAAACAAGCTTTCTTCGCGGATTTCAAAATCATTTCTCAATTCGCACCAATTTTATCCCTTCCAATCTTATTCTACAAAAAAACAAAATTCGACAAAAATCTAAATCTCTTTCTTCTTAGACAACTCGCCGTATTTCTTTTAGTAGTGATTCAATTCTTGGCCCTGCCTCATGAGCACTTTGTTCAGATCATCGAAATTCTTGATGAGTTTCTGGATTTTATTATTCTTTTCTGTTAGAATATTTGTCTTCTCCGCAGTTAAATTTGGAAGTTTTATAGTGAGTTACCCTATCCCACTAGAAGTCAAGGACGAATTTTGTGTTACCTTGCACATTGGTCACGTATTCGGAGAGTTGGGAGTGAAAATGTTTCAATTTGTTATTTCCGTTGGACAATCCTTCGATGGTTTCCTTGAATGTTTCGATTTCCTCGTTCAAAGTTTCTAAATTGATGCTTTGTTCAGTGAACTTGTATTCGGTATTTTCAAACTCGGTTTTAATTTGATCGACGCACAGTGAGTTGGATTGTCGAAAAGGTGGACAAAAATAGAATGCCTTGACATATATACTTGAAATTTTGGGTGCAGGTGTTGTTTACATCGCTGATTACGAATCTGTTATTAAAATTTTCAAAAACAAAATGGCGGATTTAATATGGCGGCCAATTTTTCGAAAAATTCATTCGATTTTTACAAAATTTCGTACCTATAGGTTCATAATCTTGCTGATTATGAATGAGCTATCTACATTTTATAAAACAAAATGGCGGACCAAATATGGCGGATAATTTTTCGAAATCTTATCAGATAGGAATTGCGTATTTTGCAAGATTTTCATGTCGTTAATCAGGAATCATTTATCAGGATTCCAAAAAACAAAATGGCCGGTCCAATATGGCGGACAATTTTTTGAAAAACTTGCGCATTAATGGTTATTCACACTGTACCAAATACGTATAGACAAGGTTCGGCATGCAATTCGTTAGAATTCTGAATTTATACATTATTACCTACGCAATGAACATGAAACTTACCCGGGATATATTGGGCGATTTATTATTTTTACAGTTTTGTGTCAATACACTATTTATAAAAAGGTTTCCCCTCGCACTTGCCAGTCCTTTTCCTGAATAAGCATAAACTGTTATTTAATAATGTCAAAACGCCAGGATCACCCTTCAATAAGAATAGTCGATATGAGACACTTCAAAAAAAAATTTGCAGCGGTTACACGGAGAACGTGTTTCGAGATATTCTGATAATAGATTCGTAATCAGCGACGTAAAACACCCCTATATACGCCATTTTATACATTTTGTAAAAATTGGATGAGGATTTAGAAGAAACATCCGCCATATTAAATCCGACATTTTGTTTTTGAAATTGTTGATAACATATTCGTGAGCAGCGACAAAAATAACCCCGGTAACCAGAATTTCAGATTTATAGGATGTGGTATTATATTTTTGCCCACTTTTTCAGCAATTCAGCCCACTGTGCGACTCTTGAATTCAAGTCTTCCTTTTGCTCTCCATATTTTTCATATGGTGTTCTAAATTCTCGTTGGCGCAAAATTTTGCAAAATCTCATAGTCGTTTTCCAGAGTCTTGTACTGTTTCTGCATAATATCTAATTGATCTCCTGTCTGGAAAAGTTGTTTCTGCATCGATACCAACACTTCTTCTTTGTTGTCTTGATTTACCAACTTCTCTAATTCCTGGATTGTCTCATTAGAACATTCCAGTTGACTTTGGAACAGAACAACATTTTCTTCGTCGGATTCCAAAATCATTTCCAAATTCCCACTGGAATTCTTCATCTCTTCCAAGCATTCCTCTTTGTAGTGTTTCAGTTCCTGACCCTTCCTCATGAGCTCCTTGTTCAGATTTTCGGATTTTTTTTATAAGTTTCTCGAATTCGTGATTCTTTTCTGTCATAATATTCGTTTTTTCCGGAGTTAAATTTCGAACCTCTAAATTAAGAGTTTTGTTATACCTTGTATAGTGGTCGTGTATTCGGAGAGTTCAGAGCAAAACTCTTACATTGTATTATTTTCCTCGGACATTCCATAGATGGGTTTCCTTTCTTTGTTTCGCTTTCTACTTTCAATGTTTCTAAATTGATGATTTGTACAACGAACTTGTATTCGGTATTTGCAAACTCAGTTTTAAATGGATCGACGTTTGAATTCAAGACTTTCTTTTCGCTAAAGCATACATTGCAATTGCACTTCATATCTTCCAAATTGCGTTTTAAATTCTTGTTGGCGCTCTCCAAAATCTCATATTAATTTTCAAAAGGCTGGCACTGTTTCTGCACTATATATAATTGATCTCCAGTTTGGAAAAGTGGTTTCTGCACCGATACCAACACTTATTTGTTGCCTTGATTCACCAACTTCTCCAATTCCCGGATCCTCTTATTATAAATTTCCAGTTGACTTGCCAACGGAACATTTTCTTTGTTAGATTTTTCCGAAATCGTTTTCAAATTCCCATTGGAATTCTTCATTTCTTCAAAATCTCAAATTCTACATCTCATTCTTTTAAGCAAACTCGCCGCATTCCTTTTAGTGGTGCTTCAATTCATGACTCTTCCTCATGAGTACCTCGGAATGCTTGATGTGTTTTTGGATTTTAGAAAATCTTGGAGTTACTTTGCAATGGTCTCGTACCGTTTCTGCATTATATCTAATAAATCCCCAGTTTGGCAAAATTGTTTCTGAATGGATGCCACTACTTCTTCTTTGTTGCCTTGATTGACCAACTTCTCCAATTTCTCAATCCTCTTATTAGAAGTTTCCAGTTGTCTTTCCAATAGAACGACATTTTCTTTGACGCATTCCGAAATTGTTTCCATATTTCCAGTGGAATTATTCATCTCTTCCAATATCAAAATCAAAATCTCATTGTTTTTAATCAACTCGTCGCATCCCTCTTTGCAGTGTTTCAATTCTTGACCCTTCTTCATGGGCTCGTATTCAGATCTTTGGAATTCTTGATGAGTTGCTCGATTTCCTGATTCTTTTCTGTTACAATATTCGTCTTCTCCGCAGTTTTGAACTTCTGTACTTAGAGTTTCTCATTATCCTGTGAAGTATGATCTCAATTTTTCATTTAATTTTTATGATCTTAAATTAACCTCGACAGGAACTATCGCAAACAATAAATTGCTAACCTGTCAGATAGCCAAGCAGCCATCAAGGCCATTAGCTCATACACCATCAGATCCAAACTGGTGTGGGATTGTGTGGGAAAGCTAAACAAGCTTGGCAGAGAAAATAAAGTAACGCTATAGGGGGTACCAGAACACACTGGTATAAATAGAAACGAAGAAGCCGGTCACCTAAGAAACAAGAGATCTAGTAATTCCTTTATAGGCCCGGAACCTTTTTGCGGCATGAGTATGAACACCATCCACAAAAGCTTAGATGAAAAAATAAAAGAAGAATGGATGAAAACCTGGAAATAACTTCCAGGGGTAAGACAATCCATAGTAATGTTTGCAAATTTCTTGTGATTTCCTTCAAGTTTCCAAATTTTGAACATGAAAAACGCAACCTAGGTTTTCAAATTTTGCCAAGAAACGCTCAAAAATAGTTCTTGGAACAATTACAACCTTAAGGAAACTTTATCCATCAAATTTCTTGTGATTTCCTTTCTTGTGATTTCAAGTTTCCAAATTTTGGACCGGAAAAACGCAACGTAGGTCTTCAAATTTTGCCTAGAACCGCCCAAAATTAGTTATTACAACAATTTGGAACATTGAAGAAACTTTATCCGTCAGTTTTCTTAATTAATTTTGAACATGTACAACGCAACCTAAATTCAAAAATTCCTTCAAAAATAGTTCTTGGAACAATTTGGAACCTTAAGGAAACTTTATCCATCAAATTTCTTGTGATTTCCTGCAAGTTTCCAAATTTTGCACAGGAAAAACGCAACCTAGGTCTCCAAATTTTGCCTAGAACCACCCACAATTAGTTGTTAGAACAATTTGGAACCTTGAAGAAACTGTATCCGTCAAATTTCTTGTGATTTCCTTCAAGTTTCCAAATGTTGCACACGAAAAACGCAACCCGGGTTTTCAAATTTTGCCAAGAAACGTCTGGTTAAAAGATCTTGTAAAACTTTCCAACGGTTCCAAAAATTCTTCCAAAAAACTGATTTTGGGCGTTTCTTAGCAAAATTTTAAGACCTACGTTGCGTTTTTCGTGTGAATAATTTGGAAACTTGAAGGAAATTACAAGAAATTTAACGGATAAAGTTCCCTCAAGGTTTCAAATTGTTCCCACAAATAATTTTGGTAGTTTGGTAGATCTTTTAACCAGAAAAGAACAAAAGCTGGCCTGAAACTAAACAGGAACAAGCTTAGAATTCTGACAGGAGTCCTTACGGGATACTGCAGACTTGGAAAACACCTCAAGGCCATAGGCCTAGAGGGAGATGACAAATGCAGATTCTGCGGCACAGCAAAGGAAACCCCCATACATCTGCTCAAAGACTGCGGAGCACTGCTCCGCAAGAGACAAATGTATCTTGGGTCCCACTGCTTGAACGCAGAGGATCATGAAATTGATCATGAAATTTTTAAAGGAATCATAACTAGAGAAGGAGCTATAACTGGGTAAGTATACTAACAATTAGAGGAAGAAGGTGGGGTACAATAGATCTAGGAAGATCGCAGTAGAAATCACTACCGAAATCTACAATCTACATCTAGAGTTTCTCATTTCCATTTAAAACCAAGGACGAGTTTTGCGATACCTTGCACCATTTTCGGGTATTCGTAGTATATTCGGAGGAAATATCTGATGAATGCAATTGGAAGTCACTGCAATTTAAAATGCTTTATTTGAGGATTTCTACGTATTTCTTGTGGAGTTTGTTGTTTTCTTCTGTGCTAGCATTAACTTGTTTCTTTAACTCGCGATTTCTTGCTGGCATTTAGTACCATCATCTATTTTTACTTCTTGCGAGTTGTTATTTTGCAGCAACAATATTTCACTCTACGACTTCTTTACCTCACAACGAAGTAGCATTTTCTCATTTCTTTGAGTTGCTTCTAATAAATCTTCACATTAGCGCTTCAAAACTTTTAATTGTTGTTGCATTTTATTTGTTTCCGTGGTTTTAATCCGTTAATTTTGAAAGGATTTTGTAATTTTAAGTAACTAACGACGGAATTTCTTCTTCGTAGTCGCGAACTTTCTTCTCGTAAACTCCCAATACTTTTTATAATCTTGATCCTCTTTTAACCCCTGACACAAAAGCGCGGTGTTATAAGTTTGACGTGTCTGTCTGTCCGTCTGTCCGTATAAGTGGCTGTTTATGGAATCGTGGCTCCTAAACGAATGGACCGATTTTGATGTGATTTTTTTTGTTTGATAGCTGACGTGATCGAGTAGGTTCTTATAGCTATAATTCGTAGCTATAATTCGTAGCTCTCTCTATAGCTATAATTTATGATGATCTGTTCAGGCGTTTCATGATCATCAGCTCATTTCCTATTTGACACAAGTGTTTGTCTAGTTTCACCACCAACATTCTTCTTCCAATTCTCCTCATATTCTTCATCAAAAATCCATTTTTCTTCAAATCATCATATTTGACGCCCAACTTGTTTTGGGTGTTTTCGCCAACATATTTCACAATCGCCATAAATTTTTATTTTCGGATTCAATTTTAAGATATTATTTTGGAATTATTTGCTCCTGACAACACAATTTGTTCCTTCGTTTGAATTATTCTTAATATTTGCTGTTTGAGTTTCCCAAGGATGAGTTTAAATACTTTGTAGCATGCTGGTATAGTCAATGGGAACAAGGTTTTTACATAAGAATTGTTAATTATTTAGTTTCCAATTTAGATTTTCTATAGAATTATAAATTAATTAAACAATTGTCGTATTTTATTTGTAGTTATATGTAGTGTAAATAGTTCTATCATAAATATGAATTCTTTGTCTGATAAATATTGCCTGTGCCGTCCAATTCAAAGCTATTTATTTTTCCAGTTGCAAGTCTCTTATGCAAATGTCCTCGTTATCGCAAATGCATACATTATATATTTAAATTAAAAATAAAATGGCAAGTTATCAGCCTTTATACATGTATTGTACGTATATATTAAAATATAGCTAAATTAAGTACAATCTATTTTGTGCTTTCAAGCCTACGATACAGCGATAACGCATTCTATTATAAACTTTATCGCATTCTGAACAATTCCCGTTTCATTAATTGTTTACTTGTTGCTGTTTCAGGTGAACGACAATGAGACTGCCAACGACGACGGATGGACTTCTTGGGATTCTCCAGACACGTCCAAACAACCCCAAACCGATACCGTTATTGCCAACCTAACAAAGAAAATCGAGGAATTGGAGAATGAGAGGAAGGATTTTGTTCATAGTTTAGAGCAGTTAGATTTAGACTGTCAGCAAACCACGGATAAGTTAGTCACTATGAAGGATGAGTTGCAAGGGGAGCATAATAAGTTGAAAATTGAATATGATGATTTGAAGCGGAAAAACGAGTTTTTGATGAAGATTAATGAAGAGAATCAGAAGAAGAATGTTGGCGGCGAAGAAAGCTATAAAAAGGAAATTGACAACTTGCAGGAGAAGATCGCCAAGTTGTTAATTGTCCAACAGGATTATCAAGATTATAAAGCGGATTTAGGCGATTATGCGAAGTTGGAAGGGATATTGCAAGATTACGAGAAGAAAGTTTGCGATTACGAAGAAGAAATCGCGTCGTTACATGCTCTAAATTCCAAACTCGCTTCTCAAAATGAACTCATTAAAACCGCGGAACAGAATAAAATGCAGCAAGAATTAAAGGTTTTTAAGCGAAAATGTGAAGATTACGAGAAAAAAATAACGGAAGTAACTCAAAGTAAAGAGAAAATTGTTCTAGGCTTAAACTGTGAGGTAGAGAAGCTGAAGAGTGAAATACTGTCGTTACAAAATACCAATTCGCAAGATGCTAAAATTGATGATGCTACTAAGTTCCAGCAAGAAATCGCTGAGTTAAAGTTACAAATTAATGCGAGCGCAGATGAAAAAAACAGACTACACAGGAAATACGTAGATATTCTCAAAGAAAGCATTTTAAATTGCGGTGATGTCCAGTTGCCTTCAACAGATCTCTCCTCCCAACTCTCCGAATACACGACAATGGTGCAAGGCATCACGAAACTCGTCCTTGATTTTAAATGGAAAAGGGAAACTTTAACTATAGAAGTTCAAAATTTAACTGCTGAGAAGACGGATATTTTAACCGAAAAGAACCACGAAATCGAGAAACTCATCAAGAATTCTGAAAATCTGAGCAAGGAGCTCATGAGGAAGGGCCAAGAATTGAAACACTACGAAAAGGAATGCGGCGAGCTCAATAAAAACAATGAGATTTTGATTTTGAGATTGGAAGAGATGAAGAATTCCACTGGAAATTTGGAAACGATTTCGGAATCCAACGAAGAAAATGTCGTTCTGTTGGAAAGTCAACTGGAAAGTTCTAATAAGAGGATCGAGGAATTGGAGAAGTTGGTAAATCAAGGCAACAAGGAAGAAGTGTTGGTTTCGATGCAGAAACAACTTTGCCAAACTGGGGATCAACTAGATATAGCGCAGAAACAGTACAAGACTCTGGAAAATAACTACAGGATTTTGGAAAGCACCAACGACAGTTTAAAACACAATTTGGAAGATATGAGGAGCAATTACAACGTCTGCTTCAGCGAAAAGGAAGATTTGAATTCGACCGTCGATCAAATTAAAAGCGAGTTTGAAAATACTGAATACAAATTCGCCGAACAAAACATCAACATTGAAACTTTGAACGAGGAAATCGAAACGTTGAAGGAAACCATCGAAGGCTTGTCCAAAGAAAATAGTAAACTGAAAGAGTTGAATTTGGACAACGAAGGTAAAACCGAGTTGTTGCAAAACGAGATAGATGATCTCAAGCAGGAACTAACGGCTGAGTTGGAGAATGTGGGGCAAAAAGAAGCCGAAAGAGTGAGTTTAATTGAGAAGTTGCGAAATGTTAAAATGGCAGAAACAAGTTTAAAACTGCAATATGATACATTAATTAAGGAAAACAACCATTTGAAAGATAGTAATAGTAAATGGAATGTAGAGTTATTAGAGCTTAGGAATAAACTTGATGAGTTGCAGAAGGTTAACGATGACTTGAAAGGGATTAACTCGGGTCTTAAAGCTGAGAATTTGAGTTTTAAAGAATCCATACAAACCAATTTAGATGTGCAAGACATTTTGTCGGATAAAAATAAACTATCGGATGAGAAAACTCTTTTAGAAGCAGCAATTAAGGATAGAGACGTTTCATTTGCACAATGTAAAGAAGAAATTTTAAAGTTAACAGGCCAATACAACGACGTTTTGCAAGAAAAGTCAAAGTTGCAAGCAGATTATGATATTTATAGGAAACATGTGGAAGAAGCAGACGATCCTGTTTCACTCGAAGCACAAAGAACCCAGTTCGGTTTAATTCGTGACCAACTGATCCGCCAAATCCAAGAAAAACATCAAGAAAACGTGAATTATTACCAAGAAATTCAAAGATTGACGCAGCTGTTAGCCCTAGAAGCAGAGAAATCCAAACAACTAGAAGCGAAGCAGATCCTAAACAACTCGGAAGAACAGAAGCAAAATCAAAACATTGAGAAATTAACCGACCAAAACAATTTCCTCGCCGAAAAGTGCAAGATCCTCACAGACAACTTGCTCCAAGAACAAGCCAAGTTGCAAAAAATTCTGGCAGAACGCGCCGGTCCTTCCGAAAAAGAAATCAATCTCCAGAAGAAACTCGACAGTCTCCGCGCTCATCTCATCGAAGTTGAGGACATGTACACGAAGGAGGTGCAAACGGCCGAGCAGAGATGCGAGGAGATGCAGGCCAAGCTGCAAGAGGTCGAGCAGCGCGAGAAACATTCCAGCACTCGCTACACGTCGTACAACATCCGGGCGAACCAGCAGGTGGAAACTCTGCAGACGCAAATGCAACTCGTCACGAACCAGCGGGACGAGTTCAAAAGGAAGGTTACCGACAACGAGGATCTAATCGCCAAACAATCCGCCGCCATTACTAATTTGCAAATAGTTTTGCAACAATTCCAAAGGGGTAAAATAGCAACTTCCAATACTCGACTAATATATTTAGACAGAGAAGACTAAACCGAGAAGACTAGATAGACTAGGCTAGAAAGTCAATACTAGGCAAACAAGACTAAGCAGGCAAGATTAGAGACACAAGGCTAGACAGACAATAGTAGACATACAAGACTTGACTGACAAGACTACACAAAGTAGACTATACAGACAAGACTACACAAAGTAGACTATACAGACAAGACTAGACAAACAACACTAAACAGACAAAACTAGACAGACAAGACGCGGCAGACAAGACTAGACCAACAAGAATAGACAAACAAGACTGGACAAGATATGTCTAGACAGAGTAGACAGACAAGACAGACAAGACAGACAAGACAGACAAGACAGACAAGACAGACAAGACAGACAAGACAGACAAGACAGACAAGACAGACAAGACAGACAAGACAGACAAGACAGACAAGACAGACAAGACAGAGAAAACAGACAAGACAGGCAAGACAGACAAGACAGACAAGACAGACAAGACAGACAAGACAGACAAGACAGACAAGACAGACAAGACAGACAAGACAGACAAGACAGACAAGACAGACAAGACAGACAAGACAGACAAGACAGACAAGACAGACAAGACAGACAAGACAGAGAAAACAGACAAGACAGACAAGACAGACAAGACAGACAAGACAGACAAGACAGACAAGACAGACAAGACAGACAAGACAGACAAGACCGACAAGACAGACAAGACAGACAAGACAGACAAGACAGACAAGACAGACAAGACAGACAAGACAGACAAGACAGACAAGACAGACAAGACAGACAAGACAGACAAGTCAGACAAGACAGACAAGACAGACAAGACAGACAAGACAGACAAGACAGACAAGACAGACAAGACAGACAAGACAGACAAGACAGACAAGACAGACAAGACAGACAAGACAGACAAGACAGACAAGACAGACAAGACAGACAAGACAGACAAGACAGACAAGACAGACAAGACAGACAAGACAGACAAGACAGACAAGACAGACAAGACAGACAAGACAGACAAGACAGACAAGACAGACAAGACAGACAAGACAGACAAGACAGACAAGACAGACAAGACAGACAAGACAGACAAGACAGACAAGACAGACAAGACAGACAAGACAGACAAGACAGACAAGACAGACAAGACAGACAAGACAGACAAGACAGACAAGACAGACAAGACAGACAAGACAGACAAGACAGACAAGACAGACAAGACAGACAAGACAGACAAGACAGACAAGACAGACAAGACAGACAAGACAGACAAGACAGACAAGACAGACAAGACAGACAAGACAGACAAGACAAACAAGACAGACAAGACTGACAAGTCAAACAAGACTAGAGAGACAAGGCTAGACAGACAATACTAGTCAAACAAAACTAGACAGACAAGACTAGACCAACAAAAGTAGACAGACAAGACTACATGGACAAGACTAGACAAGCAAGACTAGAACGACTTGCAGGCAATAATAGACATACAAGACTAGACAGACAATGCTAGACAGACAAGGCTGAACAGGCAAGATTAGACGGACAATACTATACAGACAAGACTAGCTAGACAAGCTAACTACAGAGACTAACTACATAGACTAGGCAAATTAAACAAATAGGTCTAAATTGATGGATAAAGTGCAGTAAATGTTCTCTGTTTTGATGTAATATGTTTATTTTAGAGAAAGATCAAGATGTGCATCATGAAACTGAGCGAATTAGGAGACAAGTGGCGACGGAGAAAGTGGTTCAGGACGGATTAAGGAAGGAAATTAGTGAGCTTAAGAGTCAGCTGGATGAGAGTAAGCAAGGTTTGATGGCGGCTGTTAGATTGAGCGACCAGGTTGAGGTTTCTAAGCGGCAGGTCGCTGCACTGAAAGAGGAAGGTGAGTGGAAAATCGTTTTTGCCTAACGCATTCAGCAAGTATTTAGAATTACGCGATAAGTAATCTTGATTTCTAGCTAGTGGTTTTTATAGAAATGTAAATTGTGTTTATTATAAAACTAAATCTACCAAGAAAATATTACAGTTCAACATTCAAGTTTAATAGGACAATAAGCTAGGTTTAAAAGGATAATAAGCTAGGGTAAATATAAAAGATTTCACTAATCAAATTGAGATTATATTGAATAAATAGACCTCGGCATAGTTGCATTTTTTTTTGTGCGCATGCGTAAATTTCCGTCATGTTTTCGGACACTTTTTTGACGTATAACCAGTGAAAAAAACAAAATGTGCCCGAAACTTCCATATTCCCGCCTTTTAAACAAGGCTGACGCGCATACGCTTAACTAACCGTAAAAATGTATATTGTTATTCGTTATATTTATACGTAAGTGAGCAATTTATTGAATTAAGTAATCCCAATAGATGCTAGATCTTTACTAAGACTGATATATTTGGACTATATCTGCAGATACAGCATAGATAACTCTTGTTGTAGCAACAGTAAAAACGAACATTTGCCTAGACTAGGCTGACTATATCTGTAGATATATAAATAGGTAATTATATGAGAATAGACAGAGAGGGTTAGAGAGATCTGACAAGACTGCTTAGATTAGATAATCAAGACTAGACGGTCGAGACTAGGCTGACAAGAGTAGACAGATGAGACTAGATGGACAATGCTAGACAGACAAGACTAGACAGACAAGGCTGACAGACTAGACATAATAGATACACTAGAGAGAGTAGACAGACAAGACTAAACAGACCTTCCCCCTCAGAAAAAAAATACATACAAGACTAGACAATCCTAGGCAGGCTAGACAGACTAGACAGACAAGACTAGACAGAGAAAACTAGACAGTTAAGACTAGACAGACAAGACTAGACAGACAAGACTAGACAGACAAGACTAGACAGACAAGACTAGACAGACAAGACTAGACAGACAAGACTAGACAGACAAGACTAGACAGACAAGACTAGACAGACAAGACTAGACAGACAAGACTAGACAGACAAGACTAGACAGACAAGACTAGACAGACAAGACTAGACAGACAAGACTAGACAGACAAGACTAGACAGACAAGACTAGACAGACAAGACTAGACAGACAAGACTAGACAGACAAGACTAGACAGACAAGACTAGACAGACAAGACTAGACAGACAAGACTAGACAGACAAGACTAGACAGACAAGACTAGACAGACAAGACTAGACAGACAAGACTAGACAGACAAGACTAGACAGACAAGACTAGACAGACAAGACTAGACAGACAAGACTAGACAGACAAGACTAGACAGACAAGACTAGACAGACAAGACTAGACAGACAAGACTAGACAGACAAGACTAGACAGACAAGACTAGACAGACAAGACTAGACAGACAAGACTAGACAGACAAGACTAGACAGACAAGACTAGACAGACAAGACTAGACAGACAAGACTAGACAGACAAGACTAGACAGACAAGACTAGACAGACAAGACTAGACAGACAAGACTAGACAGACAAGACTAGACAGACAAGACTAGACAGACAAGACTAGACAGACAAGACTAGACAGACAAGACTAGACAGACAAGACTAGACAGACAAGACTAGACAGACAAGACTAGACAGACAAGACTAGACAGACAAGACTAGACAGACAAGACTAGACAGACAAGACTAGACAGACAAGACTAGACAGACAAGACTAGACAGACAAGACTAGACAGACAAGACTAGACAGACAAGACTAGACAGACAAGACTAGACAGACAAGACTAGACAGACAAGACTAGACAGACAAGACTAGACAGACAAGACTAGACAGACAAGACTAGACAGACAAGACTAGACAGACAAGACTAGACAGACAAGACTAGACAGACAAGACTAGACAGACAAGACTAGACAGACAAGACTAGACAGACAAGACTAGACAGACAAGACTAGACAGACAAGACTAGACAGACAAGACTAGACAGACAAGACTAGACAGACAAGACTATACAGACAAGACTGGACAGACAAGACTGGACAAACAAGACTAGACATGCAAGACTAGACAAACAAGACTAGACAGGCAAGACTAGTCAGATCAATTTGTCTGGTTTCTTTTTTTCGAAGTTATACTGGACTAGATTCTCCCTAATCATACCTGGATTATATCAATTCAAGAAGGTTATCTATTTCTAGATAATATTGCATATATTAGACTAGATTAAATCTATAGATTAGTAACGTCTGTGAATATATATTCCAATGAGTAGTTAGATTAATGTTTGGATGGGTGGGCGATATTTGTCTAGGACTACATAGTATTTCCTAATATAGATTGAATCGATAGGCTAATGAGAACTAAACGAATGTAGTTAATCATAATAGATTAAAGTTTTAAACAATTTATCTATTACTAGATACAATAAAATAAAGACCAAACTTAAATCTGTTTATTCCTTACAAATATAGACTATGTAGATAATGAAAACAAGACTCAGTGACTCAGTTGTATGAGAGACTTGGGCAGGGGTCGGCAAAGTATGGCTCGCGAGACACATGTGGCTCTTTTGGTGTGAGCTTGTGGCTCTTCAGAATTATATTGAAACATAAAAAAAATCACAAAAAAAGAAACAGAATTGTCAATATACGGAAGTCTTACGACCGCCGCCAAGTTCATAACTCACATCGCGGATCTCGGTTGTTTCTTTTAGTAATTGTGTCTCGCAGTCAAGTCAGTGAATAGTTCAAAATTGTGCTTTTTTTGACATAATTCTCAAAATTCCTCTCAAAATGACTTCGAAAAAAAAAAGAAAAAACATCCGATCTAGATCGCGATTTCCAAAGTAAATTGACTGAATCGTTTACGTTTGTACCTAACGCAGCTGGTCTTCCAACTTGCCTTATTTGCCATGAAAAGCAAGCAAACATCAATAAGGCTTATGGCGAGATACATTTTGTTGTCGAGAGACGTATAAACATGCCGCATTTGCAAAGAATTATCCCTTCGCTGATGTTAGCAAGAAGAACATTAACAGAAAAACAACAGAAAAATTAAACATAAAGTTTGTCTTTTAACTGTTGAATGCAGTTTGCAAGTAATGCTAACTTGACAAACTTTGTCGTGAGTCACGAAATCGTCAAAATCGGAAAACCATTCACAGCTGAGTGGGTTCATAAAAAGTTGTTTTCTAAATGTGGCTGACACACTTTTTCACAATTTTAACAATAAAGCAGATATTATGAATAAAATCAGAAGCTTACCATTGTCTGCCAAACCTGCATACAGACAGGACAAAAAAAAATCGTTAAATGTATGCCAACAAGTTGGGGACCTTAAATTAGCATCAGCCATATAAATAGCGGTCGAAAAGTCTTGTGACACACAGGATACTGCTCAAGCTGTCTTCTTTGCTCGGTATATTTCATCAGATGGTCCCAAAGATGAACTCCTGAGATCATTACCACTCAAGGGTCAAACACGAGAATAAAATGTTGAAAATGCAGTAACCGAATGTCTGTAGAAAAATCACACCCCACTTACTAAAATTGTGTCAATTGCAATAGATGGAGATGAAAGTATGGTGGATTATAAAAAAGGATTTGTCGCAATTTAAAAAAAAAAATATCATGACATGTTTTCTTTTCATTGTATAATTCACCAAGAAGCAGTTTGCACACAAACATTTCTAGAAGATATTGGTAAAGTTATGGATTTGTTCAAGGCCACCAATAATTTTATTGCAAACGCGCTTAATCATCGTCAATTATAAACAAAATATAAACATATGACTTTATCCAAAAAAAAAATCATCCGTGGCTCTTGATCCAGTATGAAATCATTTTAACTAAAAAAATGGCTCTTAAGTTTATAAAGCTTGCTGACCCCTGGACTAGGGTATAAGACGTAAACGAGGCGGCGGCGATATATGTCCCGGATTCAAATCCCGAGGTCACAAGCATGGAAATAAGCCACATATTTAAGGCTTCCCGCGCACTAGGCAGTCTAGCCTTCTCTGTTCCCACGCAGCCAGGCTGTGGCGGCCGAAATGTTTGAGCAGCCAATAGACCAATAGTAAAAAATTCAAGTCAAATATTCAAAAATTAAAGTTTCAGAATACAAAATTGGCTGCTGCGAAAAGTACGTGGAAACTAATAGCAGCCTCAAACATTCGTTTCATTCGCTCTGGCTGCGCGCAGCCAATGGGCTGCCGTTCAATCGGGCGTGTTGAAATGGCTGCCGCAGCCAGGATTTTATGCGCGGGCTTCTGTACGCCGACTTGTGTTAGACTGCCTAGTGCGCTAGAGGCCTAAGGGCCCTTATACTAGTGTCTAAGATCTAGATACCAAGCACATGTGTAGGCAGGGAGAGGAGGTCCAACCAAGTACACTATACACTGTTGTATAGGGACTGAAATCCAGAAAACCGGTACTTAAACCGGTGTTAAGCGTTTACAGGATCCGGTACCAATATACCGGATCCGGTCACCGGATCCGGTGATGCTAATTTTTGGTAAAATAATCGCGCTGTAGCATGACTTGGTACTTTAAATAAGTGGTGCGCATGGTGCACAAATGGCGAAGAAAACATGTGTTTTTCAGATGTTTTTCTCAGATTGCACAGATCAATGAAGATGAGGTTGAAATATTACAATATTAACATTTGTAGACACTAGTTTCACTAGTTTCTTTACTGTGTGACTATTTGGAGGAGTTTTGGAAATCTAATAATCACAAATTTCTCCAAAAAGTCCAAATTTTGAAAATCTAAAAGGAATTTGTTAATATTGTGAAAAATAAGGCAACGACATATCAAAGAAGATTCGGTTGAAATTTAACAAAATTACCAATTCTTGACTCTTACTATTTTCTTGACTGTGCAACTATTTGAAGGAATTTTGGAAATCTAAGAACCACAAATTACTCCAAAAAGTTCAAATTTTGATAACCTAAAACCGTTTGGTTATTATTTTGAAAAATAAGACAGCCACAGATCAATGAAGATGACGTTGAGATTTTACAAAATCAACATTTGTTACTATTTTCCTCACTGCGCGACTATTTGGAAGAATTTTGGAAATTTAAAAACCATAAATTTCTCCAGAAAGCCCAAATTTTGAAATTCAAACCGTTTTGTAAGTATTTTAAAAAATGAGGCAGCGACAGATTAATGAAGATTTTGTCAAATCTTAACCTCGATATGACAAAATTAACATTCATAGACTCTCGCTATTTTCTCTACTGTGAGACTATTTTCAGGAATTTGAAAATCTAATAACCTCGAATTTCTCAAAAAAGACCAAATTTAAAAAATCTGAAACCGTTTTGTTACTAGTTTTGATAATAAGACAGCGCCAGATCAAAGAATATGAGGTTGAGCTCTAAAATTTAGGTCCGCGTTATAGGCGCACAAAAAGTAGGTTGAATTTTAAGGTGCGCCTTTTGCCTCGGAAAATACGGTATTTATAGTAAGTTGATTAAACTGAATAGACATTTAAATAGATATTATATTTCATTTGACAGATTCATCATGATGTCTGTCATAAATATGAGAATAAGACTTGTTAGCATGCTCAAATACCTACTTGTTGTGATCTTAGTAGATTAAGTAAAGTTTATTATGTTAGATTTAATTTCATCGGCCCGGCCGGATCCAGACGGATCCGCCCGGATCGGTGGAAATTCGACCGGATCCGGCCGGATTGGAAATGACACTGGATTGCAATCCCTACTGTAGTGCCTGGAAGAAGAAGACTCAGTCGTATACGTGGTCTGTTAGAAAAGTATTCGACCTTTAGCAGGTAAAAAAAAAACGCATACCTGGACGTTGGAAACCTAATCACCCTCAAAGTAGTCTCCTTGTAACTCCACTCACTTCTCCCAGCGGTGCCGCCATTGTTGGAAGCATTCCGAAAAAGCCTCTTTCGGAATCGACTTTAGCTCGGCTGTCGTTGCAGCCATAATGTCCTCTCTTGTCTGAAATCGCGTTCATTTCAATGGCCTCTTGACTTTTGGGAATAGTCGGAAGTCGCAGGGGGCCATATCAGGAGAGTAAGGAGCCTGTCGAACTAGATGAGTCTGGTTTTTCGCCAAAAAAATTGTGAAACAAGTGCGAAGAATGTGCTGGAGCATTGTCGTGATAGAGTCGCCAATTTCCTGGTTATCACAACTGCAGTCGCTTGCGCACAGCACAGCATCACGTAGACGACGTAGGACATCCCTCATTCCACATGTCGTCATTTTACTTGCATTGAAAAACCGCCGAGAGCACTACACACTACGTCACTCGAACACTGCTCGACAGCAACTGACGCTATCTACAGGCGGGAAAAAATTCTCGCATGCGCACGAAGGTTCAAGATCGGCTCATGCAAGCGCGAATGATTCCATCGAAGTCCATCAGGTTTTCAAAATAAAATATAAGGTCGGATACTTTTCTAACAGACCACGTAAACTGTGTTATATACTTATCCCTCGTTTTACACGGTTCCTTTTTTTACACTTTTACAAAATTAAAACGTTATTTTTAATTTATATTATTTACATTTTTTTAACTGTAAAAGCTAGAGTGTTTAAAATAGGAACCGTGTAAAACGAGGGATAGGTGTATATAGATATAGACTGTTGAATATTGGTGAAACTACACTAATTATAGATCAATAAACACTAATCAATAAACACTAATTATAGACAATCATATAAACTTATTAAAAACGAAATATAGCTTGAATATATTAATATATTCAACCTGTTCGTAGCTCTATAATATTAAGTCTTATTAAGACTACGACAAATCTCATGTTGAAACAACTACTTCCTGACTACTGCCACACAGGATATTGAAATGTACAACAGACATTTGCATGTTATTACTAGTACTAGTAAATTTTTATGTTATTAATCCAATAACTGTAACTAAGTTCATGTCTTTTTCCACAAATGTCAAATTAGAACCGAACCTCGCCAGTCATGCACGAGGTGTCCAAGTTCATGTAAGTTCATTCCAATTTGTATACAACATGAGACATATATTTCGGCTTTTATAAGTTGATATAGATTGTGTTTGATGTGTATATTTTATTCTTTCTAATCTCTCAGGTCAGGGCTAATACTGATCCTAAAACTTAGTCTAGTTTAAAATGAATTGTCCTCTTTTAAATGAATGGTCGAACTATGTTTTAACGGAATGTAGTTAGCAACACGATTTCTAATGAATTTATCAAATTTCTAAGAATGAATTTCTATAAAAACCATTTAATTCACACAATTACAAACATTATCGTTGACGTCAAGATTATTTTTTGCACGCGCATATAAAAAACGACTTAAACTTAATTATTATGTTAATTTTCAGTTAGTTTTAAATCAACTTAAACATATAGAAAATTTGAACTTACATTTTAATTTAGGTCGACCAATGTTTAGGTCCACTTATTGTTGTATTGGTTTTAAGTCGACTTAAATATTAGTTTATGTCAATATTTTTTTTAGTCTACTTAAATATTATTTTTAATCAACTTAAAACTTGTTTTTAATAAACTTAATTATTGTTTTGAGTCAACTTAAATATTGTTTTAAATCAAATTGAATGTTGTGACTTAACCCTTTAACTGCGGAAAGTGTATATTTACACCCTCTCGAGCTTATCAATATATACGAAAGGCGTATATATACGCTGCCTATATAATACAGCGCCATTTGTATTGCTGTCTACTTTTCGAGAGGGCGCAGCAGTCAAAAAGTTAAATATTATTTAAGTCAACTTAAACTTGATTTTAAGTCGTTTTTTTTTTAAATTTATGTTTGAATTTTCATATAATTTTGTTTTGTTTATTCGAATGATTTATTTTGTATGTTAATATGTCTGAAAGTACAATATCAGCCGGTAATTCTGGGTTTGTACAAATTGTCTCAGGGTATCGGCCGGTATTACAGCGTTCAGACATACAGACCATCCACATTTTAATTTTAGTATCCTTTTTTATACTGATTTTACTAATTTTTGTATAATTTGTTCAAGAACTACATACATTACATATACATTTTTACCAAAGGATATTAAAAAATGAAACTAGAACTATCATCGCCATCAAAAACAGATGGTCTAACTTTTTCAAAAATTAATAGTATATTAAACAACGAGTTCAATAAGCGCGATTTTCAACACACGTCCATGTTTAGAATGTTTCTAATGTTTCTAAAGTGCGAAAAACGCCTTATGAACGTGTTTTTATACTATTTTTTTCTATTTTTCGCCCTTTTATGCTATTTCTAAATAAAAAAAATCGTCGATACATATTCCGAAAATTGTATCGCACTCGACGAGCCATTAACGAACCCATATGAGTGCTTTAATGACTTCATGATATGACTTCAGAATATTAAAACAATTTTTCACCTGTTCTGTGACACAGACATATATTAAACTAAAAGAAACAAACGATGAATTTTTCAATTTGAATCATTTTTAAATATCCTTAAAAAACATTTTGATTTGTGTGTGATTTTTTATTTTTTGCACAGCGTTGTTTTGTGTTTGTCGTTTCTCTTTTTCTATTATTTTTTTCGCACGTGAATTTTTCAGCACGCTTTTCCCAGTCGCGTTTTCTTAATCTCATCTGGTAACTGTGAGGTCTTTTCGCCACCTCAGGTTACTAAGTGGGATATAAAAAATGCAACTGTTTTTACACCGTATTTTTTATCAATTAGTTTTAGTCTCTTTCTCAGTCTACACACTGCACCACCGCTTATTATTAGTTTTCTTTGTATATTTAAACTAGTTTGGACTAAGAAGACTAGACAAACAAAACTATACAGGCTTGACAGACAAAATGGACTAGTCGGACTAGACCAATGGTGGCGAACCTATGGCACGCGTGTCACAGCTGACACGTAGAAAAGGGGTATATAATACTTTTCTAAAGAATTTCTAAATTTTCTCAATGTAGTTTTGTGCAATATCAAAGGTGTCAAACATGAGGCGTCTTAAGTTCAAGCTAATACGGTAACTAATTCTCACTATAAAATATGTTTTTATTTATTGCAAAAGTTACCTGGATCGTCAGCATTTCCAAATGTGTGAATTTAAAAAGAAATGGCACGAGACTATAAAATGGTTCGCCAACCCTGGACTAGACGGACTAAACAAACTAGATTGACAGACTGGAAATACTATACAGACTAGACTACCGAGATAAGAATAGATACACAAAGTTAGACGGACTAAACCGACTAAACTAGATAAATTATACCGGCAATACTAGACAGACAACACTAAACATGCAAGACTAGACATACATGATTAGTGAGACAAGACTAGTCAGGCAAGACACGAATAGACTAGACAGACAAGACTAGACAGATTCGACTAGACACGACTAAACACACAAAATTGGCAATACTATACGGACAAGATTGGACAGGCTGGACCGACCAAACTAGACAGATAAGACTATAGATAAGACTAGAGAGTCAATACTATACAGACAAGACTGGACATATAAGACTAGACAGACAAGACTATACAGACAAAACTAGACAGACAATACCAGGCAGACAAGACTAGACAGACTAGGCAGACAAGACTAAACGGACAGGGCTAGACAAATAAGACTAGAGAGATAAGACTGGACAGACCAGACAAGATAGACAACACTAGACAGACAAGACTACTCAAAACTGGACAAGACCGGACAAATCTAGACAAGACAAGACTGTACAAGACTAGACAAGACTAGGCAAGACTAGACAAAACTAGACAACACTGAATAAGACGCGACAAGACTGTACAAAATCAAAAAAGACCAGACAAGACCAGACAAGACCAGACAAAATCAAACAAGACCAGACAAGACATGACTAGACTAGACAAGACCAGACTAAACCAGACTAGACTAGACTGAACTAGACTAGACAAGACTAAGCAAGACAAGACCAGACAAGATATAGACATGACTTTTCTAGGCTAGACAAGACTACTCTGTACAAGTCTCGACAAGACTGAACATGACTGGAGAAGCCTGGGCAAGAGTACACAAGACTACACGATACTACACAAGACTGGAAAAGACTAGAGTTGACAAGACTAGACAAGACTAGAGAAGACTAGACAAGACTAGACAAGATTAGACAAGACTAGACAAGACTAGACAAGACTAGACAAGACTAGACAAGACTAGACAAGACTAGACAAGACTAGACAAGACTAGACTAGACAAGACTAGACAAGACTAGACAAGACTAGACAAGACTAGACAAGACTAGACAAGACTAGACCAGACTAGGCAAGACTAGACAAGACTAGACAAGACTAGACAAGACTAGACAAGACTAGACAAGACTAGACAAGACTAGACTAGACAAGACTAGACAAGACTAGACAAGACTAGACAAGACTAGACAAGACTAGACAAGACTAGACAAGACTAGACAAGACTAGACAAGACTAGACAAGACTAGACAAGGCTAGACAAGACTAGACAAAACTAGACAAGACTAGACAAGACTAGACAAGACTAGACAAGACTAGACAAGACTAGACAAGACTAGACAAGACTAGACAAGACTAGACAAGACTAGACAAGACTAGACTAGACAAGACTAGACAAGACTAGACAAGGCTAGACAAGACTAGACAAGACTAGACAAGACTAGACAAGACTAGACTAGACTAGACTAGACTAGACTAGACTAGACTAGACTAGACAAGACTAGACAAGACTAGACTAGACAAGACTAGACAGATAAGACTATAGATAAGACTAGAGAGTCAATACTATACAGACAAGACTGGACATATAAGACTAGACAGACAAGACTATACAGACAAAACTAGACAGACAATACCAGGCAGACAAGACTAGACAGACTATACAGACAAGACTAAACGGACAGGGCTAGACAAATAAGACTAGAGAGATAAGACTGGACAGACCAGACAAGATAGACAACACTAGACAGACAAGACTACTCAAAACTGGACAAGACCGGACAAATCTAGACAAGACAAGACTGTACAGGACTAGACAAGACTAGGCAAGACTAGACAACACTGAATAAGACGCGACAAGACTGTACAAAATCAAAAAAGACCAGACAAGACCAGACAAAATCAAACAAGACCAGACAAGACATGACTAGACTAGACAAGACCAGACTAAACCAGACTAGACTAGACTGAACTAGACTAGACAAGACTAAGCAAGACAAGACCAGACAAGATATAGACATGACTTTTCTAGGCTAGACAAGACTACTCTGTACAAGTCTCGACAAGACTGAACATGACTGGAGAAGCCTGGACAAGAGTACACAAGACTACACGATACTACACAAGACTGGAAAAGACTAGAGTTGACAAGACTAGACAAGACTAGAGAAGACTAGACAAGATTAGACAAGACTAGACAAGACTAGACAAGACTAGACAAGACTAGACAAGACTAGACAAGACTAGACAAGACTAGACAAGACTAGACAAGACTAGACAAGACTAGACAACACTAGACAAGACTAGACAAGACTAGACAAGACTAGACAAGACTAGACAAGACTAGACAAGACTAGACAAGACTAGACAAGACTAGACAAGACTAGACAAGACTAGACAAGACTAGACAAGACTAGACAAGACTAGACAAGACTAGACAAGACTAGACAAGACTAGACAAGACTAGACAAGACTAGACAAGACTAGACAAGACTAGACAAGACTAGACAAGGCTAGACAAGACTAGACAAGACTAGACAAGACTAGACAAGACTAGACAAGACTAGACAAGACTAGACAAGACTAGACAAGACTAGACAAGACTAGACAAGACTAGACTAGACAAGACTAGACAAGACTAGACTAGACTAGACTAGACTAGACTAGACTAGACTAGACTAGACTAGACTAGACAAGACAAGACAAGACTAGACAAGACTAGACAAGACTAGACAAGACTGGATAAGACTGGACAAGTCCGGACAAGACTGGACAAGATTGAACAAGAGATTTACAAGATTTGGACAAGACTAGACAATACTATACCAGACTAGACAAAAAAAAAATCTAGAAACAAAAATTAGGATGAAATTCTGGAAAGGACTGATCATAGTCAACTCTACACGCTAGCTAATAAATTTGGGAGGGTCCCGGAATTTCTTCTGTTACTGCTTGGCACACGTTGCTCTAGATGCGTTGAGTGAGCCGCTCGCTGCGCCAAAGCGAGTAACTAGAACGGTCAAAACCTAAAATTGTTAAGGCTTGAGTTGCAGCAGTTTATTAAACACTAAAATAAACAGGGACATCAATCTCAGGATAAATGAGGAAAACACTCTGTCAAATTGTTAAACGAACTCCTCAACACAAACAGGCATGTCAGTCAGAAAGTCCATACCCCAGCTGGTAATTTTCTGCCTGGCATGCCCGTTTGTGTTGAGGAGTTCGTTTAACACTTTGACTGAGTGTTTTCCTCATTTATCTTAAGATTGATATCCCTGTTCTATCTCCCACTTCTTTTACTCCTGTTTATTTTAGTGCTTAATAAACTGCTGCCCCTCAGGTCCTGACAATTTTAGTTCTTGACCGTTCTTGTTACTCGCTTTGACACAGCGAACGGCTCTTGAGCATCTTGAGCAACGTGTGCCAAAGAGTAACAGAATATATTCCGTGGCCCTGCCGAATATATTAGCTAAAGTGTAGGGTTGACTTTGATCAGTCTATATCAGTATTTTAAAACTAGACAAGACAAGACAAGACTAGACTAGACAAGACTAGTCGAGACTAGACGAGACTAGACGAGGCTAGACGAGACTAAACGAGACTAGACGAAACTAGACGAGACTACACGAGACGAGACTAGACGAAACTAGACGAGACTACACGAGACTAGACCAGACTAGACGAGACTAGACCAGACTAGACGAGACAAGACGAGGCTAGACTTGACTAGAAGAGACTAGACGAGACTAGTCGAGACTAGACGAGAATAGACGAGACCAGATCAGAGTAGATGAAACTAGACGAGACTACAAAAGACTAGACCAGACTAGACGAGACTAAACCAGACTTGACGAGACAAGACGGGACTAGACGAGACTAGACGAGACTAGACAAGACTAGACAAGACTAGACAAGACTAGACAAGACTAGACAAGACTAGACAAGACTAGACAAGACTAGACAAGACTAGACAAGACTAGACAAGACTAGACAAGAGTAGACAAGATTAGACAATACTAGACAAGACTAGACAAGACTAGACAAGACTAGAAAAGACTAGACAAGACTAGACAAGACTAGACAAGACTAGACAAGACTAGACAAGACTAGACAAGACTAGACGAGAGTAGACGAGACTAGACTAGACGTGACTAGACGAGCCTAGACGAGACTATACGAGACTAGACGAGACTAGACAAAACTGGACAAAACTGGACAAGTTTAGACATGACTAGACAAGAGTAGACACGACTAGACAAGACTAGACAAGACTAGACTAGACAAGACTGGACAAGACTAGACTAGACTTCACAAGACTAGATAAACAAAACAAGAGAGACTGGTCTAGATAGACAAGACTAGATAGACAATACTAGACATACAATACTAGACAGACAAGACTCGAGAAATGGACAAACAATATTAGACAGTAAGACTAGATGGGGAAGACTAGACGGACAACACTAGACATACAAGACTAGGCAGAAAGAACTTGGACAGACAACCCTTCTACAAAGAAGACTTGGACAGACAAGACAAACAAGATTAGAGAGACAAGACTAGACAGACAAGACTAGATTGACAAGAATGGACAAATGAGACCAGACAGATAATATTAGACACACGAGACTAGACAGACAAAACTTAACGAACAGACAAAGTTAGACAGGCAAGACTTGATAGAGTAATAAGACTCGATAGACCAGGCTAATAAAGAAGACGAGATTAGACATGATAAGACTAGTAATATAGGATTTGTTATTATTTAAGTTGTATTGTTAATATATCTAAAGCTTGTGTTGTATAATTAGATTAGACTAGGATATTAAGAGAATTAGCTTAAGTACAGTTTTTGTAGTTATTTTGTCAGATTTGCATTGGCTAGTTTAGCGGCAAGTAACTTAACAATACAACATGTTTTAACCTGGAATGTATCTATAAAAAGATTAGTTCACTGGATTAGAATACATATTTGTAGACTAAACATTTAAAAGTGGACTTCAACGTACTTGGTAAATGTACAAAGTACTAAATGTAAATATGTGTAATGTAGCTTACTAGCCTCATAGATACTTTTTGCATCGATACTTGCGCAAGTATGCACATATTACTTTATTAAAATAATCCTCCTCTTCACGAAGTCACTTAATAAAGTCGGAACACATCCTGAATATATAAATATATTGAACCTTTCGGGAGTGCTATAATATTATTGAGCCTTTTTAGGACTACCCAAACAAATCGCATATGAAATTTGTAAGTTATTTACTAGCCCTCAGTCCACTTTCGTGGCACTAAACAAGAACCAGAAAAATAACATTGTTTTTAAAACCATGTCTTTCTATTAACTTAAATGAATAGCCATCTGCAGACGCGTTTCGAAATTTATCAGTCTGCGTCTACAGATGGCTATTGACTTGTGAAGTTAATAGAAAGACATGGTCTTTAAAACAATGTTATATTTCTGCTTCTTGTTTAATGCTACGAAAGTGGACTAGTAAAGGCTAGTAAATAACTTACAAATTTCAAATGAGATTTGTTTTGGTACTAAAAAGACTCAATAATATTATAGAACTCCGGAAAGGTTGAATATATTTATATATGCAGGCTGTGTTCCGACTTTATTAAATCACTTTGTGAATATGAGGATTAATTATAAGCTCTTTCTAGAAACATGGGAAATTAACTGGTTCACTAACTAGCACACTAATTCTCGTGGCTGACTAAAGCTAAATAACAAGATTGAATTCAATTTATTGGACAAACTAAATATTTGTTTATTTTGTGTTTTATGACAACATTTTAAAACAGTTTTTCTAATGTATTTTAGCCTAATTTATTTATAACAATAAACGTTCCCAAGATTATAATTAGTTTGTTAAATTTGTTTGAATTTAGACTAACTAATCTTTTTTTCTGTGTTTTTTAATTTTATTAAATGTGATTTTGCACCGCACTAATTAGAGCTTCCATGTAATATTTTCGTTCTTAAAAGCTTTTTATATAATTATTATTGATTTTATTTTTAGTAAAAGCCGATTATTATTTCTATTACAGCGCATGGACTAGCGCATGTCGGATGTAGCATGTAAAGAGTTAGGGGTTGAGTATTACATCAGGTACTGGTTTTTACCGTACCGGTGCCGATGTAACACTTATCTCCTTCCCCTTTGAATCAACGATACTCACACACTTTTTATTTCGCAGTTTGCAAACGAACATTGGTAAAAGTAACAAAAACGTTTACATATTCACATTATTCTTTGTTTTCCAACTCCGTTTTGTTTTCTGTTTATGTGTGTTTGTGTTTCAGTTGCGAAGCTGCAGAACGAGCTGGGGACGTCGCAGGAGAAATGCAACAAGTTGTCGAATCAGACCGACGGCAAAGTGGACAAAATGCTGATAAAAAACTTGATCATTGGATTGATTGCTACCAATAACAACTTGACAAAGGATCAGAATCAAATTCTAAAAATCATTTCCACGGTTTTAGATTTCAACCAGCAGGATATCGAGAAAGTTAACTTGAATAAGAACCAGAATCATTCTTGGTTTGGGTCGTTGCTCCATCCACAAGGAGAAAGCATGACGCAGGAATCTTTATCCCAAGCGTTTGTTAAATTCTTAGAAGCCGAGTCTAAGCCTAGGGTTTTGCCCAACTTGCTTGAAAGCTCTCCAAACCTTGAGAATAAAGGAGAAAGTTCCAATAGAACCGTTAGGCAATCGCCTATTCTGCTTAACGAAGTTGTTTTGCCCACGTTTGCGGATTTCGGCCAGAGTAGGAACTCTAGTTCTATTTTGAAGGACGTCTTGAAGGACAACAGCAACAGATAAATAAAAGCATTTGCATATAAGTAAGATTTATTTGTATTATTTTGTAACATAACTTGTTGATTCAATATTTTAATAAAAACATTTATATTTTACCAATTGATTTCCTCACGAAACAATTTAAATTCTCGAGGAAGTTACAGAAAATATTAGAAGTTGAGTATTATATAAGACACTGGTTTATTTAACATCAGTGTCCATGTAACACTTATCTTCTGTCTTTTTTAATCTACAATGTCCTTTTTAAAGTTTCCTTAACTAATTTCATTTCCCTTTAAACTAGACATTGTTTAGGAACAAACATTCATTCAAATTAAGTACATTACAGTGATTAAACTGGTTATGCCAGCGATCTAAACCAGAATAGATGACAGAAGAAAATAGTAAATGAGTCAAAACTAGAAGTGAAGACAATTCATTCATTTCCGAGTCTGAGACACCAGTGTTTACATTCAGACCCTTCCTTTCAATAGTAGGAAGGGTGTGTCTTCGTGATATACATACACGAATCCAATTTTCTGGAAGATATTTTTTGCGCAAAGCTCTGCCAACTCAAAGAAATATTTAATTTACTTAATGCATATTTTGAAAAACATTCAATTTCTTGGAATTTATGTCATCATATATGCACTGATGGAGCTAAAGCTATGGTTGGTATTATAAAGGGCGTAATTAAAGAAACTAGTTTCAGACATCAAAGCCAGCCATTGCTGTCTTCATCGTCATGCTCTCGCTGTTAAATGTACATCAAAAGCATTGCATAAGTTCTCAATGAGGCCGTTAAGATGGTTATTTTTATCAAAATCCAGACCCCTAAACCCAGGGTATTTGCCCAATTGTGCGACGATCTGGGAAACTCACATAAAAATCTCCTTCTTCATACTGAATTAAGATGGTTATCCAGTGGAAAGGTTCTGACCAGACTCGGGGAATTGCATGATGAAATTCGAATCTTATCTAATCGAATTTATCTGAACGTGAATTTTCTGGAAAACTTAATGACACTAATTGGTTTCAAAATCCAGCCTACCTTGCAGATATATTTTCGTACATGAACGAAGTTAATCTTTTACTTCAAGGACCAAATACTGCTGTTTGTACGGTCAATAGCAAAGTAAACTCAATCAAATCGAAAATGAAGCATTGGGAGGAATGCATCACCAAAAGTAATACAAAATGTTTTTCTAATTTAAATGATTTCCTGGCAAACAATAATAATCGTATTCGGCCAGAATTAAAAAAAAAATCATATTTTGGAACATTTAACGGGATTGCAAAAGTCATTGTTTCCCCAATACTGTGAAATAAATATTATATAAAAAAATACTATGAAAAATTCGTTCGTAAGGCGTTTTCAGCACTTGTCCATTAGAATCGTCCAAACTTGGACGCTGCTGTAAAATCGCGCTTACTGAACTCGTCCTTTAATATACTATTAATGAGTGTTGTGATGTGGATACCTTGCTAATTAAGGAAAGAGAGCAATTTCTAGATATATATACCGACACTGCATTACAATTTACATTTGGTCAGGATGGCATTGGCCCTTTTTGGATAAAATTAAGGGAAGAATATCCGGAAATTTCCAAACGCGCGGTTAAGGAATTGATGCCCTTCGAATCAACCTATCTCTTTCGAAACAACCAATCGACTTGATGCCGAAATTGATATGCGTCTCCAATTAACACCGATCCAACCAGATACTGATAAATTATGCAGTCATAAACAAGAACAACGAAGTCATTAATTTTTTTAAGATTTTTTTCTTTTGATTATAATTTCATTTCTATGTATATATAGTACAAATATTTTATATTTTATATGAAGTTACAATTTTGTTTGAATAAATGCAAATTTATTTATTGAGACTTTTACAAAATATTTATAAGAAATGCAGGGACAAACCTTGTTCATAACTTGTAATGCGATAGCCCCCCCCCCCCCCTTAATCAAACTGCTACTAAACAGAGGGTTCCATCAAAAGAAAATTCTCAAAAAAGGGTTCCGCGGGATGACAAAGGTTGAAGAACACTGATCTAGTGTAATGATCTAAATCGTCGATCTTCTTTACGACGCGGTGTACTAGACAATGCCAAACATTCAAGACCCGAGACTCGTGCATCGGGTATTTACCCTTGTACTCGTCGAGTCCGGGTCAGGGTATTCGGACCCGGAAAACCCTACCCCCAATAGACCTGCTCGCAAAGGAGCGAAAAAGAGCTGCTTTTTTCGCTCTGATTCTAATTATATCTAGAAAAAAAAAAACTTGCCAGAGAAGAACTCATTGAGAAATGGCAAAGAAGATGACTGCTAAGTGAAAAACGACAGTGGACCCAATTGCTAATACCGGACATATCCTCCTGGATAAATAGAAAATATGGGGAGACTAGTTACCATCGTACGCAGGTACTAACTGGCCACGGTCGCTTTAGAGATTTCTTCCACAACATCGGCAGAGCATCAGACGATTTATGTGTATACTGTGGAGAAAGAGACAGCGTCAGCCACACTGTTGGAGATGGCAAACGGAAAGAGAAGAACCTGAAAGGATCATGTGAAACCTATTGGCTCCAGAACAATAATTCCATATATTCTAGAGGGAAAGCAAACTGGAACACCATACAGGGGCTAATTCATGCAATAATGATATAATAAGAAAATGACGAGATGCAAGCCCAAAAAAAAGGATCTAGGAAATCTTAAAGATTTTTTTAAGATAAGATCCTTTCTTTCAGAAACATGAAATACACTAATCTATAAGTCATCCGTCACTCCCCCAAAAAATAGAGCTGTTTGTCTAATCATGCTGTATAGTCTTGCGGTCTAGTCTTCTCGTTTAGTATTGTACATCTTGTCTACTAAGTCTAGTCTTGTCGGTCTTGTCTTGTCTGTATAGTCTTGTCCCTATAATCTTGTTTATCTAGTCTAGTTTAAATAGAATTGTCTGTCTAGTCTTGTATGTCTAATCTTAGCAGTCTGGTTTAGTCTGCCTAGTATAGTGTCTCAAGCCTTGTCAGTTCAATCTTGTCTGTTTAGTCTTGTCTGTCTAGTATTGTGTGTCTTGTCTTGCATGTCTAGTCTTGTCTGCCTGGTCTTGTCTATCTAGCCTTGTGTGTCTATTGCTTTCTGCCTACTCTTGTCTGTATATCCTTCTCTGTCTAATCTTGTCTGTCTAGTGTATTCTGTCTAGTCTTGTCTGCCTAGTCTTGTCGGACAAATCTTGTCTGTCTAGCCTTGTCCGTCTAGTCGAGTTCGTCTATTTTTGTCTGTCTTCTCTTGTCTTACGAGTCTTGTCGTTGGAGTCTTTGGTTTCTTACGAGTCTTGTCGTTTTTTCTAGTTTTGTCTGCCTAGTCTATCCAGTCTCGTCCGTCCAGCATTGACTGTTTAGTCTATCTGGTCTCGTCCGCCTAGCCATATTTGTCTAGTCTTGTCTGCCTAATTTTCTCTGCCTACGCTTGTCTATATAGTCTTCAAAATGAAACAAATATAAATTTGTATCAATATATTACACACAGATGATAATGATCCTCTCTAATCCACTACATATTAAATATTGCACCAAGATTTTCCTTACATACTAGTAATACTGATATAGGCCGATGTCTTAAGTTACTTCATAATAACTTAGTGAACGAGACACATTCTCTATAGACTAATTAACTTCTATACATTATTGAAAAACAATAACAAATCGACATATAATAGAAAGATTACGAGAATTTGATTCCGAAATATCGAATAACATTAAGATTCTTTTAACAAGTTTTGGGTAGTCTGACCAGTTGTTGTGTCTACCTAATCTTTGTCTAATCTTAGTCTTGTTCGTCTAGTCTTATTGGTCTAGTCTAATCTGTTGATACTTCTTTGTCTAGTCTAGCTTGTCCAGTTTAGTCTAATTATTCTTCCCTACCCAGTTTTGTTTGTCTAGCCCAGAGGAACCTTGTCTGTTTAGAATTGTCTGTCTAATCCTGTCTCTCTGGTCCTGTCTGTGTAGTCTTACCCGTTCAGTCTTGTCTATCTAGACTTTGCAATCTAGTCCTGTTTATCTTATCTCGTCCGTCCTATTTTGTTAGTCTGGTCTTGTCTGTACAGTTTTGTCTGTCCAGTCTTGTCTGGCTAGTCTTGCCGGTCTAGTCTTGCCTGTCTAGTCTTGTCCATATAATCTTGTTTGTCTGGTACTGCGTGGTCTTTGTTTAGTCTTGTATGTCTCGTCTTGTCTGCCCACTTCTATCTGTCCATTCTTGTTTGTCTAGTCTGGGCTGTCCACTTCTATCTGTCCCTAACCTAACTTGATATAACCTAATCTAACGTTCTTTGTCTAGTCCTGTCTCTTTTGTCTTGTCTGTTTAGAGTTGTCTGTCTAATCTTTACCGTCTAGTCTTGTCTGTTTAGTCTTGTCTGTCTAGTGTTGTCTGTCCACTGCTATCTGTGCAGTCTTGTCTGTGTAGTCTTGTCCATATAATCTTGTTTGTCTGGTCCTGCATGGTCTTCTTTGTTTTTTCTTTTCTGTCTGGTCTTATCTGTTTAGCCTTGTATGTCTAGTATTATCTATCAACTTTTATCCCTCCAGTCTTATCTGCCTAGTTTTGTCTTTCTAGTCTTGTCCATCTAAACTTGTTTATCTGGTCTCGTCTGCGCAGTATTGTCTGTTTAGTCGCGTTTAAATAACCTATCTTTTCTGTCTAGCCTTGTGTGTCTAATCTTGTCTGTCTAGTCTGGACCGTCTAGAACTAGCTGTTTAATCTTATCTATCTAGACTAGACTCTATAATCCTGTCTGTTTAAACTTATCCGTCTAATTCTGCCTATCAAGGTTTTTTTGTCTTTAAAACATTATTATCGATTATGATACGATTTAACTACTGATTGTACTAATGTATTCGTGTCTAACAATTTCCCTCATCTCTGTCTCCGAGCTGATTAAGAGGGGGATGCTGTCGGAGGAGCCCCGCCTGGACACCATGACGGTGTTGGAGGCCATCGGTTTCTCTTGGCTGTTGCTTTCCTCCGTCAGTTTCAAGCGGTTGCTCAAGATTGTCGGCAGGAAGGATTTCGTCCTGGCAAATATGTACCAATTCTGAAAGCGTAAAGCTAAGTATTTAATTAATGTAGATTAGGATCTTATCTGGAAAGTTTTCCGAACGCAGTTCACCGAAGGAAAGTTTACCGACAACAATTCATCGAGCAGGAAAATTAGCGACACGCAATTAGTCGAATGGATAATTCACCGACCGTTCAAATATGCTTACTTATTACATTGGAAAATATTTGTCTACATATTTTTTTGTGTTAATGAATGTGGTTAACACGTTAGGTGCTACACAGTCACCGGTGACTGATTTTTTCGTTTAGTCGGTTCTAGGAAAGTTCACCGACTGCAATTTACCGACGGGAAGTCGAATGGATAATCGAACGAAATCCCCGTCAGACCATGTGTGCTGATTAGAAACGCTGGTCATTTACACAGTCAGTCGGTTGACAGACGCGGACTGTTACCCGCAACTGACTGTGTAAATGGCCAGAGTTTCTAATCAGCACACATGGTCTGACGGAGATTTCCCTAAGAATTTTGCCATCAAGAATTGATGAATTATCCATTCGACTTCCCATCAGTAAATTGCAGTCGATGAACTTTCCTAGAACCGATTTAGACTTGCCATATTTGGTTCTATTTAAAACTCGATATTTACTCGGGATATTTTGTGTGGTGACTTTAGCATTGATCATAAGAAATATATTTTAGATTTTTAGACAAACTCTACTGGATCTCCTAAATTCCTCCAAATTTCCTTTGAAATAAATAACATAACGAATCTAAATGAAGTTGCAGAAGAATTTACTAAATACTTTTTTATTACTCATGCGTTAAAAGTACTATCTTGGCGCACGTTTTTTAGTGCGGCAAATGCATTTTTTTGTTGTATTACCACATAACTTGGGTAACGCACGCTCATATTCAATATCGCTAAGTTGCATTAAAAAAAAGCAATTAAATAAATGAAATAAACACAATCAAGACCTCAATATTAAAAAAGTGACAGAAATTTGTTTTCATTACAAAATAAAAATTAAAATTAAAGATATCGTTTTAAAATGAGTGTAAATTCTATGGTGATACCGGAGACCGAGGAGAGTTCTTATGACGAATCCATACCACCGGAGACAATTGAAAAAGCAAATTCTTCATTTTTTATTCTATTTTTTTGATGGCCCGTGGACCCCACATTTGTAAGATACGTCCCCTCGCATGAGTAATAACAAATATTATCTACAACTCGTCTTCGTTCGTGCGGCTAATTTCGCTATCGTGACCAAATAACAACTTACCGCTCTAGTTGCAAAATATACTATTTAAAATATTCTTATCTATTCAGTATAGCTTAATTGAGACTATAAATTGTATATTTACCAAGAGACACGAAGTAATCGAGTAGACTATCGACATGCTATTGCTATAATTGTTATTCTCCAATGCCAGAACGGCGACGAACCAAACGATGTCGTAGCAAGTCTGCACTATGCAGAGCGACTTCAGACACCTCTTGCACTCCCTCAGACTAACTATCTCCCCGTCGGTACAATCGATCCTCTTCTCGTCCTGCGGATCCAGTTCGTTCCTCAGCGCGTTCAAAGACTCGGCCGAACTGGTCAGCTCCAACTTCGACAGTTCTAAATTGATCTTCCTGATGCCGTTCAGGGAATAGAGCGTCGTCGCAACGATCAGCAGCGAGACTGGAAGCATGTAGTTCACTATCATCCCCTTTTGTACGGACACAAAACAGAACTTTTTCGTCTCGTAACTTCTTGGGGAAATTATAAATGATACCTAGAAAACAAGCATTACAAAATTAGTCTAGTCTCGTCTGTTTAGACTTGTTTATTTAGCTTTGTCTGATTGGTCCTCTCTACCTAGTATTGTCTGCTCCTCTTTACTGTCTAGTCCTGTCTGCTTAGTTCTGTCAGTCTAGTCTTGTCTGTCTGGTCTTGTCTGTCTAGTCTTGTCTGTCTAGTCTTGTCTGTCTAGTCTTGTCTGTCTAGTCTTGTCTGTCTAGTCTTGTCTGTCTAGTCTTGTCTGTCTAGTCTTGTCTGTCTAGTCTTGTCTGTCTAGTCTTGTCTGTCTAGTCTTGTCTGTCTAGTCTTGTCTGTCTAGTCTTGTCTGTCTAGTCTTGTCTGTCTAGTCTTGTCTGTCTAGTCTTGTCTGTCTAGTCTTGTCTGTCTAGTCTTGTCTGTCTAGTCTTGTCTGTCTAGTCTTGTCTGTCTAGTCTTGTCTGTCTAGTCTTGTCTGTCTAGTCTTGTCTGTCTAGTCTTGTCTGTCTAGTCTTGTCTGTCTAGTCTTGTCTGTCTAGTCTTGTCTGTCTAGTCTTGTCTGTCTAGTCTTGTCTGTCTAGTCTTGTCTGTCTAGTCTTGTCTGTCTAGTCTTGTCTGTCTAGTCTTGTCTGTCTAGTCTTGTCTGTCTAGTCTTGTCTGTCTAGTCTTGTCTGTCTAGTCTTGTCTGTCTAGTCTTGTCTGTCTAGTCTTGTCTGTCTAGTCTTGTCTGTCTAGTCTTGTCTGTCTAGTCTTGTCTGTCTAGTCTTGTCTGTCTAGTCTTGTCTGTCTAGTCTTGTCTGTCTAGTCTTGTCTGTCTAGTCTTGTCTGTCTAGTCTTGTCTGTCTAGTCTTGTCTGTCTAGTCTTGTCTGTCTAGTCTTGTCTGTCTAGTCTTGTCTGTCTAGTCTTGTCTGTCTAGTCTTGTCTGTCTAGTCTTGTCTGTCTAGTCTTGTCTGTCTAGTCTTGTCTGTCTAGTCTTGTCTGTCTAGTCTTGTCTGTCTAGTCTTGTCTGTCTAGTCTTGTCTGTCTAGTCTTGTCTGTCTAGTCTTGTCTGTCTAGTCTTGTCTGTCTAGTCTTGTCTGTCTAGTCTTGTCTGTCTAGTCTTGTCTGTCTAGTCTTGTCTGTCTAGTCTTGTCTGTCTAGTCTTGTCTGTCTAGTCTTGTCTGTCTAGTCTTGTCTGTCTAGTCTTGTCTGTCTAGTCTTGTCTGTCTAGTCTTGTCTGTCTAGTCTTGTCTGTCTAGTCTTGTCTGTCTAGTCTTGTCTGTCTAGTCTTGTCTGTCTAGTCTTGTCTGTCTAGTCTTGTCTGTCTAGTCTTGTCTGTCTAGTCTTGTCTGTCTAGTCTTGTCTGTCTAGTCTTGTCTGTCTAGTCTTGTCTGTCTAGTCTTGTCTGTCTAGTCTTGTCTGTCTAGTCTTGTCTGTCTAGTCTTGTCTGTCTAGTCTTGTCTGTCTAGTCTTGTCTGTCTAGTCTTGTCTGTCTAGTCTTGTCTGTCTAGTCTTGTCTGTCTAGTCTTGTCTGTCTAGTCTTGTCTGTCTAGTCTTGTCTGTCTAGTCTTGTCTGTCTAGTCTTGTCTGTCTAGTCTTGTCTGTCTAGTCTTGTCTGTCTAGTCTTGTCTGTCTAGTCTTGTCTGTCTAGTCTTGTCTGTCTAGTCTTGTCTGTCTAGTCTTGTCTGTCTAGTCTTGTCTGTCTAGTCTTGTCTGTCTAGTCTTGTCTGTCTAGTCTTGTCTGTCTAGTCTTGTCTGTCTAGTCTTGTCTGTCTAGTCTTGTCTGTCTAGTCTTGTCTGTCTAGTCTTGTCTGTCTAGTCTTGTCTGTCTAGTCTTGTCTGTCTAGTCTTGTCTGTCTAGTCTTGTCTGTCTAGTCTTGTCTGTCTAGTCTTGTCTGTCTAGTCTTGTCTGTCTAGTCTTGTCTGTCTAGTCTTGTCTGTCTAGTCTTGTCTGTCTAGTCTTGTCTGTCTAGTCTTGTCTGTCTAGTCTTGTCTGTCTAGTCTTGTCTGTCTAGTCTTGTCTGTCTAGTCTTGTCTGTCTAGTCTTGTCTGTCTAGTCTTGTCTGTCTAGTCTTGTCTGTCTAGTCTTGTCTGTCTAGTCTTGTCTGTCTAGTCTTGTCTGTCTAGTCTTGTCTGTCTAGTCTTGTCTGTCTAGTCTTGTCTGTCTAGTCTTGTCTGTCTAGTCTTGTCTGTCTAGTCTTGTCTGTCTAGTCTTGTCTGTCTAGTCTTGTCTGTCTAGTCTTGTCTGTCTAGTCTTGTCTGTCTAGTCTTGTCTGTCTAGTCTTGTCTGTCTAGTCTTGTCTGTCTAGTCTTGTCTGTCTAGTCTTGTCTGTCTAGTCTTGTCTGTCTAGTCTTGTCTGTCTAGTCTTGTCTGTCTAGTCTTGTCTGTCTAGTCTTGTCTGTCTAGTCTTGTCTGTCTAGTCTTGTCTGTCTAGTCTTGTCTGTCTAGTCTTGTCTGTCTAGTCTTGTCTGTCTAGTCTTGTCTGTCTAGTCTTGTCTGTCTAGTCTTGTCTGTCTAGTCTTGTCTGTCTAGTCTTGTCTGTCTAGTCTTGTCTGTCTAGTCTTGTCTGTCTAGTCTTGTCTGTCTAGTCTTGTCTGTCTAGTCTTGTCTGTCTAGTCTTGTCTGTCTAGTCTTGTCTGTCTAGTCTTGTCTGTCTAGTCTTGTCTGTCTAGTCTTGTCTGTCTAGTCTTGTCTGTCTAGTCTTGTCTGTCTAGTCTTGTCTGTCTAGTCTTGTCTGTCTAGTCTTGTCTGTCTAGTCTTGTCTGTCTAGTCTTGTCTGTCTAGTCTTGTCTGTCTAGTCTTGTCTGTCTAGTCTTGTCTGTCTAGTCTTGTCTGTCTAGTCTTGTCTGTCTAGTCTTGTCTGTCTAGTCTTGTCTGTCTAGTCTTGTCTGTCTAGTCTTGTCTGTCTAGTCTTGTCTGTCTAGTCTTGTCTGTCTAGTCTTGTCTGTCTAGTCTTGTCTGTCTAGTCTTGTCTGTCTAGTCTTGTCTGTCTAGTCTTGTCTGTCTAGTCTTGTCTGTCTAGTCTTGTCTGTCTAGTCTTGTCTGTCTAGTCTTGTCTGTCTAGTCTTGTCTGTCTAGTCTTGTCTGTCTAGTCTTGTCTGTCTAGTCTTGTCTGTCTAGTCTTGTCTGTCTAGTCTTGTCTGTCTAGTCTTGTCTGTCTAGTCTTGTCTGTCTAGTCTTGTCTGTCTAGTCTTGTCTGTCTAGTCTTGTCTGTCTAGTCTTGTCTGTCTAGTCTTGTCTGTCTAGTCTTGTCTGTCTAGTCTTGTCTGTCTAGTCTTGTCTGTCTAGTCTTGTCTGTCTAGTCTTGTCTGTCTAGTCTTGTCTGTCTAGTCTTGTCTGTCTAGTCTTGTCTGTCTAGTCTTGTCTGTCTAGTCTTGTCTGTCTAGTCTTGTCTGTCTAGTCTTGTCTGTCTAGTCTTGTCTGTCTAGTCTTGTCTGTCTAGTCTTGTCTGTCTAGTCTTGTCTGTCTAGTCTTGTCTGTCTAGTCTTGTCTGTCTAGTCTTGTCTGTCTAGTCTTGTCTGTCTAGTCTTGTCTGTCTAGTCTTGTCTGTCTAGTCTTGTCTGTCTAGTCTTGTCTGTCTAGTCTTGTCTGTCTAGTCTTGTCTGTCTAGTCTTGTCTGTCTAGTCTTGTCTGTCTAGTCTTGTCTGTCTAGTCTTGTCTGTCTAGTCTTGTCTGTCTAGTCTTGTCTGTCTAGTCTTGTCTGTCTAGTCTTGTCTGTCTAGTCTTGTCTGTCTAGTCTTGTCTGTCTAGTCTTGTCTGTCTAGTCTTGTCTGTCTAGTCTTGTCTGTCTAGTCTTGTCTGTCTAGTCTTGTCTGTCTAGTCTTGTCTGTCTAGTCTTGTCTGTCTAGTCTTGTCTGTCTAGTCTTGTCTGTCTAGTCTTGTCTGTCTAGTCTTGTCTGTCTAGTCTTGTCTGTCTAGTCTTGTCTGTCTAGTCTTGTCTGTCTAGTCTTGTCTGTCTAGTCTTGCCTGTCTAGTCTTGTCTGTCTAGTCTTGTCTGTGTAATCCTGTTTGTCCAGTGCATCCTTCTGTAAGAATCTTACCATTGTAAGAATTGCTGGTAGTCCATAAGTAATGGTGTAGAATATTTGCAGTTTTGGCACATTTGAATTGCAAAATCTCTTGTAAATGTAATAGACGTAGACAAAGACCCAGAAGGCAGTGAGCAAGTGCAGATAATATAGAGTTAGTCCAATTATTTGACACTTTACTGCATTTTTAGTCGCCTGAAAAACAATTACAGTAAACAAACGACAATATCAACAAGTTTAATGAGAAATATTGTGTCTTTAGTTCTTCTTTCTCATTTAAACTTGTCTATTTTGTCGTGTATTATACAAATACTTACGTAGATTCCTAACATGAACAACAAGTTGGAAAAACACAAACAGCCCATCAACTGTAGGAAAATCGAATGGACCTCCCTTTTCCCATAAACATTTTTCTTCAGCAAAACGATGAAAATGGTGAGTAATTGAGCGGCGCAGCTCAGAACCGACCCGATGATGATGATTTCCGGCCCGTAATTGCTCCCGTTTTTATTGTGGGACCCATAATAGACGTACATCAAGTTATCTATGAAGTCATGGTCTCGCAAGTCGGTGTCTGCTAGAGAGTCGTCGGGTAGCTCAACCTCCGGTAAAATATCTATGGTGTATTTCGAGTCCGAATTTTCCGGATTGGGGAGGATTAAGGATTCCGGTCGGAGAATAGGGATCCGTGTGTTGTTTTGGGACAGTTCGTAGTCGTAGTTAAGATAATAATCTTCCTCCGCCGTCCTTTTAGTAGTCGAGTTAACACTACCTAAAAAATCCACAATTCTTGTCCGTCCTTGCAATGAAATTTGCATTCTACTTACAATTGCCATAGGTCAATGTGGCGATTACACAAGTTATTTTAAAGAAAAAATTCATCGTGGGGCAATTATTTGGTGGAAATCTCCATTGGGGATGCTGTCGCACAACCGATTTTTCGCTCGTGTGTTTTTTTTTTTGCAATTTGCGCACTCGTCGGGGTGGGATGTTGAAACGTCGGGTGGAACAGGTGGAGTTGTCGATCGTTTGCACACAGATTTCAGAGATTTGCCGAGATGGGATGCTGGAAATTACGCACGCGCCTCTCAAAAATCGATCTAGCTGGAAATTCGAAAATGTTTCATTTCAACTAGCAATCTAGACATATTTAACATTAATTAGAAGAAGATAAGGCAGAAAAGACTGGATGGAAAAGTCTAGATGATGAGAACAGACAAGATTGCAAGACTGGAGAGAGAGAGAGAAGACCAAAAAAGAATCTGGAGAGCTGCGAAGGCCTATACAAAAGTTGAATAAATATTTATAACAAACTTCCAGAATCTATTAAGGATCAATAGTATATTGTACAACTGGAGCGGTATGTTGTCAATTGCCCACGAGAGCGAGATTGGGCCCACAAAAAAAAATAGAATCAAAAATGAAGAATTTGCTTTTTCAATTATCTCCGATGGTGTAGATTCATAATAAGAACTCTCATCAGTCTCCGGTATTACCATATAATTTACACTCATTTTAAAACGTTTTCTTTGATTTTAATTTTTATTTTGTAATGTCACTTTCACGTCACTTTTTTAATATAGAGGTTTTAATTGTGTTTATTTTATTTATTAAATTGTTTTTTATGTAACTTTTATTTATGCAATTTTTATTGAATGTTTGCGTGCGCCAAGCATAATTTATAATGAGTATTTCCAATGCGTTTAGTTATGTAATAATAAGTTTAGTAATAATTGAATTGACAAACAGCCATTTGTCGCACTAAAACACGGGCGCCAAGATAGTACTTATCCCGCACGAGTTATAAAAATATATTTGAAAACTTTTAGACGCAAGTTAATATCATATATATTACAAAACAATTTATAGAACATAAATAAATATAAAGACCCACAGTCCACCGATAAATTGTGATCAACCCTCGAGAAAGCATCCAAAGTTCCCAAGTATGACATCAAACTTCTCCTGGGCGATTTCAATGCACAGATCGGCAGAGAGAAAATGCACAGGACAACATTAGGAAATTATCCCGCACATAAATTCACCAACGAAAATGGCACACGGCTCATAGAACATCTCTCAGAAAACACCCCAGAATTCAAAAAAAAACGAGCATTCGCCAGGCCAGCAGTTAAGCGAGTTCCAAATTTACCAAGTGGCAATCTCGTACCCAGTACAGAAAGAGATCCATGACGTACATGCACGCATACAGGAGCTAACATTGACTATGACCACTACCTTACACGCGTCAAAGCCAAGTTCACCCCAAAAGAACTTTCTGTAAGAAAACTCCCCTACTGAAATTCGACACGAAAATGATCGCTGATACTGGAGTGAAAGAAGCTTGGGAAAAAAGTGCATACAAATAACTGGCAAAAAAAAGTCCTCATTCCTCGGAAGAAGAACACCAAATTTTGCTTAGCAGAAATACAACAGTCCCCAGAAAATTTACAAGTGTTCAACGAAACACGAAAGACAACAGCAAAAATTATCAGACAATCCAAGAGGAAATACCTGAACTCTATAGACTACACTATACTCTATAGACAACTTCCGCATCTACAACGCAAGAGACTTCTACAGGACGTTTGCTAGACACATCCGAGGATACGTGGTGTGTATCCTCGGTTGTCCAAGCCTCGAAAACCAAACCTCTGCTTCAGAAAAAGTGATGGAAAATTAGCACTGACGAATAAGGAGAATCGCAAGGTGCTCGCACAATACTTCTCAGAACTTCTCAACTGCCCAGAACCCAAGGTTCCCAGACGAAGAACCTACAGATAGTCACACAGACAGGCGCTCCACCCCCGACACAACAGGAAGTTCACAGGCAAATCAGACAGACAGAAGATCAGACAGACATCGCCAGATAGACAAGTCCAAACAGACAATATCAGCAGACTAGGCTAGAAAGACAATATCATACAGACAAGACCAGACAGACAAGATCATATTGACAAGACCACTGGGTAGTCAGTCATATCTACATTCACAGTGGTCAACAAGCGATTCTCTGAAAACTTCGCGGAGACTTCCGTTCCGTAAAACTTTCGACACCAGCCCTCTCCCAGCGGAAAGTACAATCGAAATTGTCGAGGTGGTCATGCAGGGTGTAATCCAAACGTGCGATGCCACAATGCCACGGCAACGCGATGTCGACTTCCTACCTGCGGTACACTGTTGGAGCGAACAAAATGATCTGAGGCAAACTTACCTTCTAGCGCAAAACTCCTGAGGCAAACGCTCGTTCCCCGTATTGGTAAAACTGCACTGGATGGCGTGGTTGAAGTTTAAAAAGGCTATCAAGCAGAGTAAAGCTGAGGGAACTGCTGAACGAAGTGCAAGATGACCCCTGGAGCAGGACATACAAAGTGGACATACAAAATGACTCGGCTAAAAAGCCAGCCGATGCCATCGCCTACGGACGCAGCCGTTCTGGAATATATTGAAACGCATCTGTTCCCTGATCAGCTCGAATAGGACTACTAATTCGAGGAAGACGTCGATGAGGACATACCTCCCATCACCGAAGAAGAGCTTCTTACGCCGACTACCAAGATTAGCCCAAGCTGGTTTTGAACAGCAAAGTTGCGCATTGGCCACATCAACACGATCAGAATTATTGTGGAACAATCAAACGATTTTAACTCCCCACTTACACTTATCTTTGTCGATTTTACTCGGGCTTTTGACAGTATATCGCATGATGCGTTATGGGGGGTCCTAAAAACCAAAACGCCCTCCCAAAACCTAATCCCAAGTACAAAGGCGCTGCACAACAAAGCAAACTGTTGTTGAGAGACAGTGAAAGCTTCCTCATAAAAACTAGAATAAGACAGGGATGCTTGCTATCGCCCCTACTTTTCAACATAGCGCTAGACCACGTCCTGGAAAAAATGAATAACTCTAAGGGTATACGCTGGACTTATTCTAAACTCACTAAACTCACAGCTCAGTGACTTAGAGTATGCGGACGATATATACCTGCTAGGGCATATCTACCAGGACGTCCAAGAAAACCTCTCGGCACTCTCAAAGGAAGCAGAAAAGATTGGTTTGAAAATCAACATCGCTAAAACCAAGGCCATGCAGATAAATACAAAGAAGATGGTATTTACGACTAATGATTGTCCTGTTGAGAACGTGCAAACGTTTACCTATCTAGGGAGCTTGATAACTGAAGCCGGTTGTACAGCATGCGATATCTAATGCGAATTAGATAAGCCCAGCAAGCATCCAGACAATTAAAACCGGTATGGGACTCCAGGCAGTACCCAAAAAGAACTCTCTCTTCCAATCAAATGTCAAATCTGTCGTTCTCTTCTGTCTCTTCCAATCAAATATCAAATCTGTCCTTCACTATGCATACGAAATCAGGAAAATGTCCAAATATTTTGAAGACAAACTGCAGGTGGCAGTAAAATAAAGCCCCCGGCATGGATAGTATGGCGAACATCGCGCTTAAAACAGCAATCAAGTCGGCTTCGGCAATATTCCTGGGCATGTGCATTTATACAATGTTCAATGCATGATGGTGGCTCAGATAGCTAAGCACTTGTCTCTTAAGTCAGACAGCTGGGGTTCAAATCCCATACAAAACCTAAAGCAGCAAAAATAAAAACTATTGGCTGCAACCCATCACACTTAATTGCCCAATCCAGCTTAGGTAACCGTGGGGTCTCAACTGCCTAACACCTTCTCTGGAAATTTGTCGTTCGGATTCGACGTTAAAACGCTAGGTCCTCCCATATTCTTAGTGCTGAGGTTAGATATGTGGCAGAGAAGAGGCCGGTGCCCCAGCAGTGGAGACATAAAGGCTGATGACGACGTACAATGCATATCTTGAGGAAGAAATCTTCCCGGACAAGTGGAAGTGGCAGGGACTAGTGCTCCTCCCGAAAGTAAAGATGCCACCGGACGAACCTTCATTCTATCGCCCGATCTGTGTGCTGGATACCGCCGAAAAGATCTTCCAACGGATAATCCATAACAGAATTGAGAAGGTAGAAGAACCTCTACTCTCGGAGGGCTAGTTTGGCTTCAGAAAGGAGCGCTCTACTCTGGATGCCATTAACACAGTAGCGAAACAGGCACAGGAGGCTACTGCGGGGAAACGATAGACAAGAGGCTTTAAAAGCATTAGGTTTACCATAGTATCTACGCAGAAAAATAGCGAGTTACCTTTGTAATAGGTGACTCATGTACGACACAGAAGATGAACCGAAGACGCATAGGGTGACTGTATTAGTTCCTCAGGCTTCTGTACTCGGAACGCTTCTGTGGATCATCATGTACAATGCTCTGCTGCCTTTAGAATTGCCGAGAGGAGTATCCATAGCAGTGTTGGCTGATGACGTGGCGCCGATCATCGTTACCAAATTTCTGAAGCAAATTACCGCATTCTTCGGCGAAGCTTTCGCCAAGATAAAGGAATGGATGACCTCTATTGGACTGCAGCTGGCAGCTCATAAAACCAGACAGACCCTCGCAGGATTGCGGGGATACAACCTCACGTTTTTCCTGTGATTACTGATATTTCAGCACGGCTGTGTTTGTAGGCGATGGCATTGGCTGGCTTTTTAAATAATAATAATATAAAAGACCGCAGCTGATGCCAAAGCCGGAACCTAGCGGATACGGAAACTAGTGGCCCTAGTCACCTTAAACGTCCGAAATACCATCAACTCGGCAGACATAGCAGATGAATAGCTACATAATAGCTACATAAACAAAACAATATATAAATAGCTACATAATGGATGAAATAAAAACTACTTATGGAATACCTCATGAAGATCGTCTTCAGCTACCTGCCAAATGGGCAAAAACGCCTAGAAGCTAGCGGATCCTTGATCTATTTTCTTCTATTATCACATTTTCTCGTTGTTTCAATATGTTTGGCGTGTGTAGTTGTTCGGGACAATAAAGATAGAGTTAGTTTGTAATAATATTTTTATTAATTATCTTCAAAATTCATACATTCTTTTAAAAATCGTATTTCTAAATCGATCAACAAACAGTAGTTATAAGGCAAAAACTAAATTGATATTTTTTGTACCAGTTAGCTCACTTTATAAATCGGTCACTTTATTTTCTCTGTAATATAAACATGGAAGCATATAGTAACAGCAATTGTCAACAACAACAAAAATGTAAATAAACAGAAACTCGATAATTAGTTTAAGATTTAGATTCGTAAAACTATTTACAATAAATGAAGAAACTTTGTTTGTGATGAGAATATGAGCAGCTAGAAAACTATATTTTGATATTTTGTTAAAAGTTTTGATTAAAGAGATTATTTCCCTAAAAATTGATTTTGTTTCGGCCAAACGGAAAACTCACGCGAAAGAAACGTTTCAAAATTGACGATTTTCCCGTTGTCCAAATTTTAAAGCTGTGTGTGCGAAATTCGCAAATTTTGAAACTGCGTTACATTCCCCCGGCCGTTTTAATTCCACGATAGATTCTTTTTATTTTAAACTACTTTTTGAATTTGAGCGTCAATGATTTTCTTTTTCAAAAAATGTACGTTAAATTGACTTTATCGAAGATTTGTCTACCCGCCACCGCCTCCCAATTCTTCTTCATACTGCTTGCGGAAACAATCGCCCACAGGGAAGAAGTCCCAACACCTTTGCTGGTACATGTTCCACACATACGTCTCTTGACCTGTGTACTCCGTGTCCGGTTTATTGATCAAGTGCATCAGGAAGAACCTAAAATAAACAGATAATATATAGTTAATAGATCAATTTCATGTTTGTGAATAGACAAGACTAGATAGATGAGGCGATGGTGCCTAGTAGTCAAGGTGTCAGACTTCGGAGCCGCAAGTCCCGGGTTCAAATCCTGGACATGGTAAAAATAAGCCACCGTTCTCATGTAGATGGCTCTGGCAAAGTCATCACAGTAAAAATCTGCCTCGATCGAAATCTTTCCTAATAGTGGCTCGCCAACCACGTTAAAAACTGTAAGGGCTCCCTACACTTGTGTAAGCTCAAGACACCGAGCACAAGTAGACAGTGGGAGGAGGCCCAAGTCCAAATGGGACTGTAGCTCCACGAAGAGAGATGACTAGATAGATTAGACTGGGCGGATTAGACTGGACGGACAAGGCTAGACGGACAAGTATTTTTTTACACAAAAGAAATATCATATTCCTAAAACCCCTGGTCATTCACAGGGTTAGTCCTGTACTCCCGTTGTTCTCCTATTGTATCTCCTATTCGTGATCACCTGGGCATAGCTTCGAACTGTCTGTTAGTTGTAGGTTTTGGGAATATTCTAAATGGATAAGACTAGACGAGACTAGATAGACAAGAAGAAAACATAATCTCTAAGTTTGAAAATACTTACATGTAATTTGCTAAATTATGCTCCTGCTGCACGTGCGTGTCGAAACCATGCGGAACTTTGTCAAAGTAGTCTTTGCCGATTCCACAGATGAAGCAATTTGACTCCATGTCTTCTTTGACACTCTCCAGCTGATCACGGAGTTCACCGAAAGCATCGATAATCAAACCTGAAACAAAGCAAAAATCTAATCTGGAACCACGGCTATTTAGTTCGTTAACTGTTTCTTGCCTTGAATGATGGCCAAAAGAATGATAATAACGAAGAAGAAGAAGGTAATATCAAACATAATACGATAAACTTCGTAATCGTCGCCATCTGGTGGTTCGATTTCATCACCAATACCACCACCAGCCCTCACTCCCTTGTAAAGATGGAACACGAAGCACTAAAAGAAAATTACCCATTAACATCTTCCTTCACTTCATATTTAACTTACTGTTAACATATCGTGACATTTCTTATCGACGGATTCGTCTTCTTCTTGCACGTAGAATTTTCTGAAGAAGTTGAAGGCAATCACAGTGTAAATGTATACGATGATTGTCAGCAGCAGGACGGTCAGGACGAGTTGTTTGCCGTTGTGGGTTACCGACTGCAAGATGGTGCGCAAGGTCTTAAAACCGACGGCGACGTCGAGTAAATGCGCGGCGAAGAAGAAATTGTTGAAGTTGCCGAGGATGGAGAACGTGAAGTACCAGAGCGAGTAAAGGAAGGAGTTGTCGGTGATGGTGACTCCGGCCTTCCAAATCTGGTACCTCCAGTCTATCCGGAGGATGAAGGAAACTATGCTCTTGGGTTCTTCATCAACTTCCTGGGTAAACGAAGTTTTTTCCATGCCCAGGAGGTTTGAGATTGAATCAAAGTCGTAGGTTTCACTGTACTTTTGGCGAACCTTCTTCTTCACAAATTTATCCCAATAATTAACAGGGAAAGATCTAAAACAAACAAAGTAAATCTACGCCTCAACATCCTTTCTATAAACTTACTTAGCTGATATGACCAATTTATCCCAATGCGATTTCAAATCGTCGTCTTCCGGTTGCTCTGCAATATACAATCCATCAAACTCCAACCTTCTGGCGATTTCCTTTTCCCGTTTGAAGATGGCCAAAGGTACCTTCAGATGGTAATAAGCTATCAGCATCGCCAAAGATGCTATAGAGTGCAGTAAGGCAGCCAGCCGCATAACGTGAGCCATGTAAAAATAGTCTTCATCCACGTGGACCAGTTCCAGCGGATCTTCTTCCTCTTCTGACCCTCCGCCTGAACCACCACCACCACTACCTTCTGCCGAACCTTCACCAATTATGTCATCCATTCCACTTCCGCTTCCACTACCACTGCCATCACCTTCACCCAACGTCGACACCTAAAATTAAACAATAATCTTAACAATCAAATGTTATTTAATATTTGTATTCACCTTGTAGAAGAGTAACATGAAATTGATGCAGAAGGCCAAAACCAAAGCGACATATTTCAGATTGTAAAAGTTCCTGGCCAAGAAAGAAACAGCCCTTTGACTGTAAGCCCCAAAGTTGATTTCATTAACAGCCGAAGGCTCAGCGATTGGTACTTGTTTGCTTTCAGATTCAATAGCCGCCATGGCGGCCTGTTGTGCGGCTTGAGCCTCGGCCTTTTCTTGTGCCGCCCTCTTAGCCGCCTCGCCGCCCAAAAGATCTTGAAGTGAAACCGGAGGTTCGACGTGCGTTTCACCTTCTGCGTGAGGCTCAGCTCCTTCTTCCGACGTTGTCTCCCCTTCACCTTCCAAAGACGATTGCTGAGAACTAGTTGGAGACTCATGAGGTGCCATCTTCATCCTAAACAAAATGAGTTTGGTGAGATTTAAGCGTTTTCTAATAGGAAGTTTTAAATTACTGTCCGCCTTCTTCTTTAGTTATGTCCAAGCCAAAAGCTTGCATTTGCCCAACAGGTTCTTCTGCGGCTGGCAATGCTGGTAACATACGCAGCTGAGGTTTCTCTTCTTCCTTCGCTACTTCTTGAGGCTCTTCCAGTTGGGGACCTCTCATAAGGTTCAATAATATACCGCCAAAGTATCTAAAGAAAAATTTAAATAGATTTTACAGAAAATATTAGGTCATTAACGAGTACGGAAGATTAGGTTGGATCACATTAGTTACAGGTTAGTATAGGATATATAACAATATTTCATCAAAACAGTGTCTCAGTTTTGTTTGTTGGTTTTGCTTGAAGTCTAAAACTTGATTAGGTTTGTTTTGGTCAGATTTTGTGTTGGTGGATTTTCGAAATTTTTTTCTGGAAACCCTGGTGAAAATTAAGTGTCGTCGAAATGTAACAAAGTGTCGTCGAAGTGCAACGAAGTGTTTCCGAGACAAATGAAGTTTCACTTCAAATGTCAACATCTTCACGAAATTTTGACGACACCTCACAATAAAAGAGTTGAACGAAGCTTCACTGTTGACGTGTTTTTGAAGACACTTCTCCTGACATTATTACGACATTTCGTTGACGCATTACCGACACTTCGTTCAGACACTTCAAGGACATTTCATTTTCACCTGGGAAGCTTTGCTCAAGATTTGATACAAAAGCTGTGAAAGTGGAAGAAAGTGAAAAAAACCTCTTATTACAAACCTCCAAAATCTATTTCCAATTAAATATACTAGTGGACTAAATTACACAAATTAGTTAGACGCATGTTAAATGTAAACGTATCTAATTTGACTTACCCAAGTACAGAGAAAACTCCATAGCCCGAATAATAGAACACATTGAAGATATTTTTGAAGAAAGCAACGATGATCTCCAAGAACGTCATGCTTTGCATCTCAATAAACTTATGTTTGATATGTGAGGGTGATAAAGAAGAAAGACCGTAAGCAACACCGTCTTTGATAGCTTGATACGTTCTTCTTATTGGATCCTTTCCAGCCCTAATGAACAGTTAAATAATTGTAACAACAAAGAAAATGTAATAAACATTATTTCGTTATTTTTACCTATCTTCATCTTCGTCTCCCATATAATGGTAACTTGCCGTTCTGGTTTGTCCAGGTCCTCCAGATTCTTCCACGGCCATTAATCCACTGGCATGTTGCATTTCAAAGATGGCGTCTTCACAGAAGTTGATGAAAGCTTCCAGTTTTTCCTTGTCTCCTCCTTCTGTGACGATGGAATAGAAAAATGCTCGCTTGGATTCCTTGATTTGTGGTTTCTCCCACTGCTCGATGTTGGATTCCTTGATCTCGAAGTAAACTCTTTCGATGCGTTTGCTGCCGCCCAAAATCTCAATGCGTCCCAAGAAAGGTTCAAAGTAATTCAAGACTGAGCCGGCGGTCTCCAGGAATCTTGCCAGTCTCGGCTCGTTCGGCATATGCTCAGATAGATTGGTCAGCAAAACGGCCAAGTTGAAACCGATTTCTTTGGCGGGTTCGTGGAAACGGTCGATGAAACCAACATAATCGATTTTACCATCGTGATTTACTTCACAACATTCCAATAAGAATTCAATTTCCTCACTACCAAAACCAAGTAAATTTGAACTAAAAGTAAAGATAGAATGTTATTAATACTTACGGTGTGTAACTCTTTTGTTGTTCCATTTTCTCTTTGAAATCCTTGGGTAAAACCCAACCCTCGTTGTTAGGATCAATCTCTTGGAAACTAGCTGAGGAAGTCAAATCCTTCAACTTCAAGAACATATCGAAATATTTCAAAATCAACTCAACATTTGAAGCGCTTTCCACCAAGGTATCCACCATCTGCTTACCAATAGTACCATTTACAACGTTACCTTCAAGCATAGACAACATCATAGTTATCATATCCTTCTGCAAGTTTAACAATTCTTTTAACAAATCGACTTGGCTAGAATGTTTCGAGAGTTTGTCCTGCATGTGGGAGAAGAGGAAGAGGAAACCACCGACAGCATCCCACAACCTGGAGTGAGCTAACGCTTGCTGATTCAAGGTGCAAGGACCTTGGATGACTTCAGTGAGCGTGTTGAAAACTTGACTGGCGACGCCGATGGCCTTGAAGAAGTTGGCTTTACCGGCTGGATCGATGAGCTGCTTGCTGGAGTAATGCCAGTAGAAGTCCATGATGGATTCTTGAAGGCGGAGCAGGTAATCGACGGTGCAAATGACCACGTTGACGGTTGTTGTGTTACCGGCTTGGGTGCGAAGATAATTTTGCCACTCGAGGTTGTGACCTTCACAGGTCAACTGGATGAAACGGAAAAGGGCGCAGGTGAATTCGGCATCGTGCATGTTCTTTTCACCAGCAGCACCTAGTAAATGGATAAATTATTGATAGCATAGAATTAAAATGAGCGAAAATATTTAATTGAATTTACCTTCTGAGCCGACGCCGAGGCCTTCGGCTTTGGTGTTTCTTTCGAAGGCGTCTAGGTCCAGTACGCTACAACTGTTCATGAGCCCGGCGATACTGGTGAAGAAACCGACGTCTTTCTTGTCCTTTAGATGGTTCAACATTCCCATTTGGATGTCGACGTTGCCACCGCGAAGGACGGAGATACCCAGTTGCAGCGTCTTCATCACCATCTCGGATGGAACGCCTTTGCACGCAGAAATGTGCAAAAGAACCATTTCGGCCACTCCGCGATTCGCCAAACGAGCTTGATGGAAAAGCAGTTTCTGCTTCTCCATTTCTTGCTCCTACAGAAATCACAAAATTTGAAAATGTCAACAGAAACGCACAGAGAAAAAAATGGTTTGAATAACAAGGTCTAGGCTGTCTTGACTATTAAGTCCTGATTGTTCAGTGAAATCTGTTTAATCTTCTATATCCTGTTTTAGCCACAAATTTCTTACCATCAATTTTTCCATCGTCCTCTAAGCATTAGTTAAAACACAATTGGTATTAAAACTTAGTAACAAATATCACATTCTACTTATAAACCGAATATCTTACATGGATCGAAGCTGCTCCTTCTTCTCCCTCACCACCTTCTTCCTCTCCATCGCCTTCTTCTTCCTCCTCGCCGCAAGATTTCGCGATGATTTCTGCATAGCTCATGTACAAAGGATCTTCCTGGAGGGCGCCGGAACGTTCGGTCATCGCTCCTCGGCAGAAGGTGGTGACCAGCTGGTTGAGTGGGTCGGGCTTTCCCTCTTCCTCGACGGCATCTTGCTTCTTCAGCTCGGCGTCCTCGAAGCTCTGGGTCAGATCTTCGATGAGGACTTCTTGGCCGACGTTTTCCTCCTGCAGCCAGAGCTCGTAGTAAGTGCGAGCGAATAAGTTGATCGCCCTGTGTCTAATTAAAAAGAAAAATGTTAATTTTTCAAGTTGACTAAATCTTTAAACTTGATGACAGCTGTCTTATGGTTAGTCTAAGTATAAATATTCCTTTATATTGTTGTTAGTTAACAAACCTGCTGATCTTGTACAAAGGTCTGCAATGCAGACATGCTATTGCTGCGCGTTTTCTTGCGGCATTTAACACTCTTCTCCATCCATCACCATTCACTTTAGGTCTTGTCGCCTAATTGTTAGCATTTAGAAAAAAATCAAACCAACAAGCCTAATTAGCCAAATTACAAATTAGTCACAGTGAAAATACAAATGGAAAAAAATGACCACAAACAAAATTAGTAGATTGGCGAAAATCTGTTAGGACTGGTCATGTCTGTATAGTAGTGTTTCTCCAGTCATGTCTGGTCTTTTCTGTCTAGTCTAGTATTGTTTGTCCAGTCTTGTCTATCTACTCTGTCTTGCCTGTCTAGTCCGTTTTGACCGTCTTGTCCGTTTTGTCCGTCTAGTCTGTCTGTGTCTAGTCTGTCTGGTCTGTCTTGGCTTGTCTGTCTAGTCTGTTATTGTCTATATAGTCTATTCTCTTCTATACTGTACTCATGTATTTGTTAATGACTATGTGCAGAAAATGTTAATATTTGTAGAAAATAAATGTTAGGAAAACTGTGCAAAGAAGAAAGCTGTATGTCCAGACGAACCTGGTTAAACTGTGCAAGGACGCCTGACGGAAACACGAAAGTACAGCACGCTTGCGCTGAGTTGACACAACGCTCCTATAAACACCTTTCTGTTGCTGTTGCGGATGATCGATCTATGTGCAAGAGCAAATCATAAAATGATAACGAACTGAGAGACTGCGATAGGGGAGAAATGAATAAGAAAGAAATTGTGCTGAGATAAATAATATGATTTGTATGTTGTTAGTTTACCATGTGTAAGCCGAAGAGGACTTTGGCCATGGCCACGATTCTGTCCACAGTCTCCTCCAGTTGAGTTTTGCCGTTGGAATCCGTGGAACTTATCGTCACACACTTTTTACTACCCAGCTGACTGTATAGATAATGTTGCCATGACATCTCGTCAGCCGGATCGATCTTATCCGGCAAAGTCAGCTGCGTCTTGGCGAAATCTATTATATCATATTCCGGCATTTTCTACAAAAGGACAAACATCAATTCATCGATAATTCAATTTATTGATCATTGTTACTTTAAGGAATCTGTCTTTGCAGTGTTGGACTAACTCCTGCTCTCTTCCAGCGAAAAGATTTAAACCAACTGGTAGCAACCTCTTCAGACAAGCAACCATTAGCGAAGCTTGGATTTCCTTGTCTTTGTCGCGTTTCTTATCACGATGCTTCTTCTTCTTCTACAACCACAAGGAAACAACATTAAAAAGATAAGACAAATCAGACAAACGAATATAAAAAAAGATCAATATGATTAAATACCTTTCCTCCACTTGGTTGTGAACCGTCAGTGACCACCGGTCTCCTGGTGGCAGTTGGCATGATCAGAACCATGTTATCGATCTCGTTGGCCGAGATGAAGTTTTGTTCCTCGCGCAGGAAATACTGCGACTTCGACCATATGTTGAAGATGTCCGCGATGTGATTGTACAGTTCCTCCGCCTCTTCGATGTTGTGTCTCAGCCAATGATTACGCTGCAAATCCACATACTTGATCAACAACGGATAGAACGAGTAAATGTCGCGCACGAGCAGGTGCCAGTCTTCCTGGATCTGAGCTTCAATCTATAACAAAAAGGATATAATAGAGTAATCTAGTGTAGACACGCGGGATTAAACCGATAAAACTAGATAGAGAAGTCAGACAGGACTAGACAGACAAGACTACACAGACACCACTACACAGACAAGAAGAGTCAGACAAGACCAGACAGACAAGACTAGATTGACAAGACTAGATGGACAAGACTAGACGGACAAGACTAGACAGACAAGACAAGACAGACAAGACTAGACGGACAAAACTAGACGGACAAAACTAGACTCAGAGCAAACCGACCAGACAGACCAGAGAAACCAGAGAGACCAGACAGACTAGGCAGGTAAGGCAGGTTATGCAGGACTAGTCAGAAAAGACTAAGCAACTAGACGATAGACAAGGCAGGTAAGGCTAGTTATGCAAGACTAGTTAGACAAGACTAGACAGACAAGACCTGAGAGACAAGACTAGGGAACAAGACTAGACAGACAAGACTAAACAGACGAGACTAGACAGACAAGACTGGACCCACAAGACTGGGCAGACAAGACTGGACAGACAATCTGATCTTATCTAGTTTTGCCTCATGCTGTTTGGACCTTTCTGGCATTGTCTACTTTTTTATGACCTCGTCGGTTATTGTCTAATTGTTTTCTGGTATAGTCTAATCTTGTCTGCTTAGATTTGATCTCCTCTGGTCTCACCTGGTCTTATTAGGTCATCTCGGATCTTGTCTATTATCCTGTCTGATATCTTGCCTGATCTTGTCTGATATCCTGTCTAGTCTTATCTGGTTTTGACGGGTCTTCTTAAACTATTTACTTGTGAAGTATCATCTGTAGAGCTCTTGATGAAACCTCGGAGACTCTCCTCCTTGTGGAACATCGTCTCCGTGCGTTTTTTAACTCTCTCGGCGAGGGGCAAGAACGGATCCTTGAGGAGCTCCTCGCTGCTGTTGATGATGATCTGCTGGGTGTAGGCGGCAATGCGCGTCATCCACGGCGCCGTTTCGTTTCCGATATTCTTCTTGATCAACTTGAGGACGTTCTTCAAAAGCTGGTTCATGTGCTCGGCAGTCACCATCGTCACATGATTACTGGAAAGGTCATTACAGAAATTTGTGCCGTTTATTAAGGCTGTGAGTGTATAATATTTACCCTCCTGTTGGACTAACTGTGTCTGGTCCTTGGTTCCACCAGTAAGGTAGATAAGAGCAAAGCATTGGCATGATGCAGTCAATCACGTGCATTCCGTCCGCATAAGATTTGTCGCTTTCAACGAATTGGTCGACTTCTGCTAGAATTGTCTCCAGGGTGGGCATGGAACCTTCCATTTTGGACATGATGTCTGTAAGTCAAGAAAAGTTTGGGGTATTATCTAGAGAAGTTTTTGTTTGTTTGGTGGTTACCTTGCGCTTCCAAAGAATGGTCAGCTATGCGGTTCAAGAGGGAGAACTGGTTGTGCTTGTTCAAGTGGGGTTCCAGGTAAGCGACGGGGAAACAGGAACCGAAAGCCCCCAAACAGGAACCTGAAAATAGAAACATTTGTTTGAATTTAAGACCCGATATAGCCCGCGGGTTCGCTCGCTTGGATTTTGCGAGTTTCATCCAAACCCTAGGGATATGAGTAGGGATTATTTCAACACCCTGAGCATACTAGGCAGCCTCCCGCATACTAGGCAGTCAGTCTAACACATGGCCGCGAATGGCTAGTGCACTAGGCGGCCACGAATTCCTGGCTGCGGCAGCCATTAGAACACGCCTGATTGAGCGGCAGCCCATTGGCTGCGCGCACCCAGAGCGAGTGAATCCCAGAGCGATCCAGAGCTGTGTTCCGTCAGTCACCGCGCACTTGCCGTAGCAGCCAGACGTATTTTGTGTTCCGAAACTTTTTCACAAAACAGCTTTTGATATGAAGAAACGTCGATTGGCTGCTCAAATATTTCGGCCGCCTGGCTGCCTAGTGCGCGGAAGGCCTTAGACCCGATACTTGAGCCGATCTTTAAGGTTTCGAAGTCAACTCAAACCGCTTTATCTAAGAACGTGAAATTTTGAAGGGTTATTGCCTTTATGACGTAAGCACGTAAGTGATTGGATTTACTAGCACGTAAGTGATTGAAGTTAAATTTACCTAAAGCTGGTTTGTGTCTTTCGATCTCGGTTTTTAAATATTTCCTGTCGTGCGTCAAGGTTTGATCGGTGCCCAAAGTGTACAGAGCTGCCAAAATCTTGTAAGAAGCAACTTGAATTTCATCCAACAGCAAATCACTTCCGTATTCGCAATTAGCCAGATGGTCAAACATCGCCGTCAACACCGGCAGAACCACGTGGTTTACATAAAACAGAGACGTCGAGGTCTTCAAGTGGGTTCCCCTCAAATGACTATATTTTCCCTCTTGTAGATTTAATATGGTATGTCCCAAATCATCGGCTGTGTTGTTGAAGAAGGTAAGCATGGAAGTTCTTATAAATTCTGGACAGCTTTTGACTAGGGATTTAGCATCCACTCCCTTGACCAACACTTGGAGACACCTGACCGTAATGCGGACGTCCGCGCCGAAAGCAGCCAGACGAGATCTCAACAAACTTGCCAATTTGCAGAACAGCGCAGCGACCATTTCTTTTTCCTTCAAACTTGCCGCGCCAACATTGTTCGTAGCAGTAGCTACAGCTATGAAATAGTTTCTGTGTGTTGAGAAATATTTTTCCATTAACGGCAAAACAACCTGAAAAGAAATAATTATCATTAATTACAGTTTATCTGGAATACCCTGGTGCTCGAAGTGCAACCAAGTATGGTAGATGTGCAACGAAGTGTTTCCGAGACAAACGAAGTGTCGTCGTAGCGCAACAAAGTGTCGTCGTCGAAGAGCAACGAAGTGTCGTCGAAGAGCAACGAAGTGTTTTAAAGACAACCGAAATGTCATCGGAGTGCACGGTAAAAGTTCATCACTTGGCTCGTGGGTCGATGAAGAACTCAACTAATTGCGCGTCATATTGTGAACTGCAGGATACATGAGCATCGACATTTTGAACGCACATTGCGGCTCGTCGATACTGTCGCTGGGCCACTCCTGCCTCCGGGTGGTTTTCGTCCTAAGACTGTCCGGTCTTTCCGATAAGCCGTTCCTCGGACCGTCCCATCGGATCGACGTCTGAGCTAGGTGTTCGCATGCATCTGACGTCCGCGTCTCCTTAAGTCAAGGATTCCTCGCTGACTTCGTCGTCGGCTGTTGTTCTCTAAAGTTTGTTAGTGTCGTCGTCGTCGTCCTCCGGGGATCCGGCAGAAACACACATAATGTGTTTGCGAGTCAAACGAAGTAATGGGCGGCACAAAAGTCAACACTTCTCCGACACTTCGACGAAACTTCAGTTAAATTCAGAAAATCAGTTCAGGGAAGCTTCACTTTTAAAAATTTTAGTGTTCCAAAAAACGCTTCCCTGACACTTTGTTTCCGCTTAACATTCGACATTTCATTTTCATAAGGGTACTTTTATTTTTGGATTAAACTTTTAACTTTACCTTTGAGAAGAACTTTATATCTCTGGTTGAAGTTTTGAAAGAAGACCGTCTGCTGAAAGTTTGCGAAGGTTTCAACAACTTCATGTTAATAGTGGCGCGATCCAAATACTGAATAAGTTTTTCCAACAAACTGTAAGCGAATCTAAGCTCGATAGCCGGACCTGTAGCGCCCTGTTCACTTTCTCCCTGACCACCCCGACTTGGCCTAAAACGAAACTAATTACATCTCAATTCGCATTATTAAGAAGAAGATTACCTATGCAGTTTATACCCTTGGTATTGCAAATACTTCAAGAATTCCTGTGATCGTTCCCTGTCTTTCCTCTTCTCTTTATCAGTTAGCAGATCGTACGGTACAAGTTGGGGGTGGATTCCGCCACCGCAGGTGTTTAATTCCTCCTTCTTCTTCTTAGCCCAAATGTCGTGGGCGTTTTCTGAGAGGCGCTCGGCCATGTTGTGCATTTCACGGGAAAGGGTCAAGTTGGTCATGTCGACTGGATGGGGGTTGTAACTGAACGGTGAATTGGATTCGTTCTTGGAAGAACGACGGACGGAATTGCGATTGTTCGAAGGTACATCGACTTCTGTGTGTTCAACGGACCAACCGATGGCCAAAAGAGCTTTTAGAGACTCGCGTACTGGTTCCTTATACCTTTCCTTTTCCTAATAAAACAAAATAATGTTCAAAGTTGCTTGAAAATAAACAAAAAAATTGACATGTTTTACTTACATAATCATTTAGCATATTGTATGGTTTCAACCTAGGATGGGTCTTGTTACCATCAACCGACCAAGTTTCCCCATATTGCCATCCATTTTCCAGCTTTCTGGACGCCCAAGCATCATGATAATGCTCCGAGAACTTTTGCACGATCGAATTCAAGTCGTTATTCAGAATAACCGAAGAAGTGTTAATGGGTTGGGGATTGTAAGGACCATCGGGACCTAAATACCACATTATTAAATATTTTTTAGTAGAAAATCTTATTTATCTTACCACTCTTGTTGGCGTACCATTCATCATCATAGTTCTTGCTCAAAGAATAATCCGGTGGTAAAGCACAACCGATAGCAATCAGACAAGGTAAAGCTTTTCCGAAGAGTTCGGGATCGTAATCCATTTTGCTCAAGGAATCGAAAATGTTGGAGAAAAGCATCATGGTCAAACGTTTTTCTTCATCCGAAGAAGCTCCATACAAACCTTGCCCACCAGTCGATCCATAATACTTAGCGCACCTATCGTAATGGAGAGTCAACAATCTCAAAGCGACTGTTGTGTATTCCGAAAGGTTGGAGACGTCGATGGTGAGTTTTCTGAGCAGTTTCAATAACATGGAAGGTTGCATGGCGCTGGTTAAAGCCACCAGGAAGTCGGAGACGCATTCTCTTTGGCCTTTGGTCAACATGCGGTTTTTTGAAAGGCGGTAAACCGTGTGCAGGGAAGCATCGAGGAGGGCAGCGTAATTTTCGGCTTCACTGTAGAATTTGCTGTGTTGGATCAATAGGGGAAGAATTGAGTTACCTATGTAGCGGTTCATACTTAAAGCCATATCAGATTCGCTTCCATCATTCTGCACAGAAAAGAAACTTTGTAGTTTAATAAATTAAGACATTTTGGCAATATATTTACTCTGTCTAATATTGTGGCGCATCTAAGGTCGGGCAAGAAAGCTTCCTCGAGTAGTCTGAAGAACAAATCTTGGGTTTCAATGCCGTAAACTCGTTCCAAGAACAAAACTATCGACTGCTTGTGGCCTGGGAGCAAACCGGAAGGCATATCGGATTTCGGTCGCTCTTCCCCTGCTGCTGGATTGTGGATGGTAAACTTCAAACTGAGAACACCTTGAAGGTCTTCCAGTGGGACCAAAGAACGCAAAATGGCTCTAGCACGAAGCGATTCATTCTTACCCTACGAAAATAGAATTGTTTCAGCGTTCTAAGGGAAATATCAGGAAATATTAGCTTACCAAAGCAATTACAGAAGAATCTGGAGCGCAACGACCCAACAAATCAACTAAGGTGCAATAAAATGATAAAATAGCAGCGCCTGTATCAATATAATCTTCATCGTCATCACTTTCTGGTAAGGGGTGTTGGAATTGGGCAACATTTACGGTTCCCTCAGCCTCGTCCATCATCTTCCTCCTATCAGAAATTCTTTCCGACATCTAAAACCACCAATGACTATAAAACAAATTTATTCAAACCAAATATTTACCTTGTTAGCGTCAATGATGGCCCTTAACAAACCTTCGCCTTCTCCCCTAAGGGCTGGCCCTAAACATTCCGGCCTTCGAATCAACAACCTGATGACCAAATTAGCGTTTTCTTCAACGCTCTCTCCGTTAACCCAAACGCAGTATCTCAGGAAATCTAAATATCTTTCACCTTCAACTGGATCCCAACCCAAATCTGGATAACCTTTTTCAATCAATTCAGAATTGGATTGTAAGCCACAGCGAGACAGATATACAGCAATCTTCTCCAAATAATGTTCCCTAAAACAAACATTGATAAGAAATTGAGAAGATTTAAATAAGCTTCATTTACCTGAGGGCTAAAGCAAGCTCAGTATTTTCCATTAAAGATGAATAAGCAACGTCTAATGGTGTCGATCCTCTTAAGCTAGGCCTGGATAACAAAATATTGCTGTTGTCCAGAAGGAAGTTAAAGTGTTCGAACATGGCTTTTTGGTTTTGTCTGCCGGTACGACAAAAGTAACATAAGAATCTGCAACAAGCCACGACCATCTCATGGGAGGTATCTTTTTCTTTTGGCGCCGTTTCGCCCTCGTTGGCCTGAGCCTGAGTGCTTGCATCGGATTGAGCCTGGGACCTCCTGCCCAAAGTGTTAATCATAACAGCCATTACGTTCTCGTGGATCCTCAACACGCGAATCAAATCGGGATGTTGGAAGAAAGTGTGATTGTTGACCAATTTCCTAAAAAAAAAATTGTAAGGATAATTGGAAGAATAAAAGTATTGATTTGCTACCATAGCCTCATTCTCATGAGTTCCTCTTCTTCTTGGGACATTTGCACTGGCAACAAAGCTCTAATTTGCGATAATCCCACCCACATTTCGGCAACATCTATTTTAGTCTTGGAGTTACAAACGTAGGTTTTGCTCAATGCTCTGATTAATTCTCCAACGGCGTCGTATTGTCTGACCAATAAGCTGAACATTTCTTGTACCAATTTTGGCATTTCAATTTGAGCCTCCTCGGCCCATTTAACAATCGTCGCTATAAGAACCTTCCTGAATGTTTCCTCGGGAGTTTTCTTCTCAGGCTCGGGCTCCACTTTAGGCTCAATCTCCAATTCCTTTACAGCATTAATGAAATTGTACAATTTCTTGATTGGGCCCGGTCTACCGGCATCATCACCTTGCTGAAAAGAAGAAACACAATAAAATAAACCAATAAGTATTTTAAATCATTACTTCTTCTGGTGGTGCTTCTAAAGCTTTCAAAGAAACGTGATGCATCAACTTCTCATGAAACTCGTTCATCTTCTCGCAGAGGTCCTCACCAATTGGACAATTCTCTTTATCGTCTTCTTCCATGTTCTTGAAGCCGAGAATGGCCTTCATCTGCTCCCTTGGAGGACATCTGAACTCCCTTGTTTTCTTTGCGGCGATGGCGGAAGGTAGATCCGATTGTTTGATCTCGATGTATCTTCGAAGTTGATCGGCTTGGAGTTCTCCAACGAAGTCGTGGCTGAAAGCGATGATGGATTCGACGCGATGACGGAGCTGGATGTCGTTGAGGTGTTGCAGGAGGTAGCACATTTGAAGTTTCGCGCCTTCGGCCATCTTCATATGGAGGAGGCCTTTACGATGTTCATCAACTCCTTCTACAAGAAACTTATGTTTTTGGGAAAGATTTTTAGGTTTTTTATTCTTACCTTTGTCGAATGTTAGGCACCAAGTTTCTGGATGGATCATAATCAACAATTTCTCGACATCTTCGTCCCTCAACATTCCAACCAAAAGCAATCGGTCTGTTAACTTCAACAAAGGACTACAAATTTGTAACAATTAAATCGCGTTGAAAAGATTATTAATTAGTCCTTACAGAAATAGATTTTCGTTTGATCCCCCGATTGGATCCCTATTATGGAGTTGATTGATTTCGACGGCTTCGGCTAAAGCCAACATTACGTAATCCCGCACGACGTCCAGAGGGAAATACGGGGAATACAAATTCTGGATGCTTTCGATGGTTTCACTGAAATAAGGAAAGTTAATATGTTGAGATTGTGGGAATTTGAGGGGAAATTTACGTGATATCTGTCATCTTCATTTGTGGCCTTACTGATTCCATCTGCAGTCTTCTCAAACTGTGGCCCATTACGGGGTCTTCGTACATTTCTTTAAGTTGCGGCCCTAATGGAATAACGTACTCATTTTTACAAACTTCCCTACAAAAAATACAAGAAATTATTAAAGTAGATTCAAAATAGACTAGCTAGACCAGATAATCACCATGTAGACAAGAGTAGTGTAGTAGTTTTGGATATACAAAAGACTTACATTGTTGTTGCTGTTGATTCTAAATGAACAGCAATCAGCAAGTCGTAGAAACCTTGGCGTAGCGGTCCACTCATGTATTCAGACTTGATGGCATACAGCAATTGCTTCTGATCTACGTGTTTGCAAAGGGCATGGGCCGCCCGGTAATTGCTTTGGTAGCAAAGGGCGGCGTACAGGGTGAGTGTGTGAGCGTGGAACGACAACAACTTGTCCATTTCGATTAGTTCCAGGATATCGATGCAGCGATCTTCTTCTGGTATATGGAGGGCCAACATGGAAATCGCGTCTTCGCACAACATTGACCAACCACGAATGTCGGAGAGTTTTAGGGCGTGGACTTGAAGACTTTGATTTGGTACCTGAATAGATTTAAAAAAATGGAATTTTATATTTATAATCTTTCTTTGTAGAAAGGAGGATTCTTCTTGCTTCTGCATAGGAAGAAGAAGGATTGTTCCTACTTTCGTAAAAGGAAGAAGGTTCGAAGTTTAGGAAGACAGATGATTCAAAAAATTTGAAGCTTTCATCTCATAAATGCATTCCAGATGTATATCTGATTAACCAAACCTGAGGGCTAATTTGGATTCACAAAATTTACATGCAAACAGGTAACAAATCGCGGGGACGAAAAGGTGTGTTGAGTTTTCAGATTCTGATTTTGGATTAAATCTTGTCTAGGTTTAGTACTTACTCTCGCCCATGTGTGCGGTTTAAGACATTGAACTTTAAGCCGAGGTGGGAATTGCGGAATGACATGTTTTGCACTGTTTTGCAAAACAGCCGCTGACAACGGCAAACTTGTTGCTGTGCGTCCAAGCTCAATCTGAAGACATTCCTTGCTTGTAGCTTCGACGAAAATAGCAGGGAAAAGCTTTGTATCAGGTTCCATCTGGAAAACATAAAACATAATATTAAGTTATTCTAGATTTCCAAGATTTGCTAAAATTTCTACGATTTGCAACGATTTCTAAAGGTATGTACACAATAGAGGAAGTTTACGACCGAATGGATGCGGCCGAACCTGCTTGGTGTCGGTTACAAAAATAGCTTATTGTCCACACTATAACGAATGTATGCATTTCTTGTAATTTTTCATGTTCGCGTACATGTTCGAGTCATTGCATGATCTGCAGGCGTGAATTCTATTTCAACTACACGATATGACTAGGTACTTTGTGAAACCACCTCACATGTTTCTTTATTTATCCCTTTATTAACAGGCCTTTAATTTAAATCATTACTTCTTCTTCTGGTGGTGTTTCAAAGCTTTCAAAGAATCATGATGCATCAACTTCTCATGGAACTCGTTCATCTTCTCGTAGAGGTGCTCACCAATTGGACAATAATCTTTATCGTCTTCTTCCAAGTTCTTGAAGCCCAGGATGGCCTTCATCTGTTCCCTTGGAGGACATCTGAACTCCCTTGCTTTCTTGGAGGCGATGGCGGAAGGTAGATCCGATTGTTTGACTCGATGTACGTGGTCTGTTAGAAAAGTATCTGACCTTATTTTTTATTTTGAAAACCTGATGGATTTGAAGCACGCTTCAAGCGCGCTTGCATGAGCCGACCTTGAACCTTCGTGTGCATGCGTGAATTTTTTCCCGTCTGTAGATATCGTAAGTTGCTGTCAATCAGTGTTTGAGTGACGTAGTGTGTAGTGCTCTCGTCGGTTTTTCAATGCAAGTAAAATGACGACAAGTGAAATAAGGGATCTCCTACGTCGCCTACGTGATGCCGTGCGGCGCAATCGACTGGAGTTGTGGTCATCAGGAAATTGGCGACTCCATCACGACAATGCTCCAACACATTCTTCGCAATTGGTTCACATTTTTTGGCGAAAAACCAGACTCCTCTGGTTCGACAGGCTCCTTACTCTCCGGATATGGCCCCTGCGACTTCTGGCTATTCCCCAAAGTCAAGAGGCTATTAAAAGGAACGCGATTTCAGACAAGAGAGGACATTATGGCTGCAACGATAGCCGAGCTAATGTCGATTCTGAAAGAGGCTATTTCGGAATGCTTCCAGCAATGGCGGCACCGCTGGGAGAAGTGTGTGGAGTCCCAAGGAGACTACTTTGAGGGTGATTAGGTTTCCAACGCTCCAGGTACGCCCGTTTTTTTACCGGCTAAAGGTCGGATACATTTCTAACAGACCACGTATCTTCGAAGTTTATCGGTTTGGAGATCTCCGACGAAGTCGTGGAGCTGGATGTCGTTGAGGTGTTACAGTAGGTAGCACATTTGTAGTTTCGCGCCTTCGGCCATCTACACGATATGACTAGGTAGTTCATGAAACTACCTCACACATGTTTCTTTGTTTATCTCTTTATTAAAAGTTCTGATAATGAAGACAATTAGCTTTATACTATCAGATGACTGCATTTAGGTATTTCTTGAAACGTCGAATAGGTAAGTAAGATAAGTGTAAATCGCAATTATACAGCACCATCTTGACTGCAAACCGACTACAAAACCACAAAAGCGTGTTTCTGACGTACACACTGTAACCAAACCGAACACATGCGCTTAGAATTTGTCTTTGATGTACAGTTTCCAGCGAGTCTTAAGCGAAACAGAGAAATCACAAATGCATGCAGTCCTGTGAAGTAGAGATGGGCACGGGACGAGTTTCTCGTTCCAGGTCCTATCCCGTGCGACGGATCCCTGTCACTGTCTAAACCCATTACATTTTCGTCCCACTATTCCATACCACAAACCTAAAATTTTCGTCCCATCCCTTCCCATACCATACTGGTTGCGCAGCCCGTCCCCTTCATCCCATTTTTCCCATACAGCAGACTCTCTTTTCGATTCAGACTTTCTTAACGATAATTTGTTCAAATTGAATTTTTACGTAAGTTCTTTATCTGACAGAGAGTAATACTTTTTCGTCGCAATCGAATCGTAAGAGCTAGGAACTGCGTCGTTATCACAGAAATCTTTTGAGCTGGACATATTATGAAAAATGTGCGTATTGGCACCATAAGCAATTAATTATGCACGAACTAGATTTACTAGATTATCAAAACTCATCCCACTCCATCCCATACAAAATTGTCGTCCCATCCCATCCCACGTGACGTTCATATCACTCATCCCATCTTATCGTCCCATGGGATGGGATGGGTCGATGGGATCCCATCTCTACTGTGAAGTTAGCAACCGAATTTGCAAAAATCTAATATTTTATCAGAGTTCCTGATAGATATGAAATAGTAAGTCTAGAGTACTTTGTCCGAAATCTCAATACTTCTACAGAATTATCAAAATAGAATTTTTATCGAATTTTTTTCGAAATAGAAAAAATAGATTTTTTTCGAAAAAAATGGAAAATACCAATAATGATGGTAAAAATCACTTTTGAGAAAAATTGCTCATTTTTACATATTTCCGCACCTCGACCATAGTTCTGGAGTTCTTGACCTATTTTACAAAAATCGAGATTTTGCAAATTAAATCGAATTTTGGAAATGGCACAACAGTTTTATTCGCGAATCGGAATAGCACTCTAAGAGTTTATCAAAGATCCCTTTGAAATTTTTCGATCAAAAACTTGCAATAATAAGGAAGGTAAATCATGGGAAGATAAAGAGAACAAAGATGTTTTACTGCCTGGGGGAATGGATCCAACCCAACGTACTAGATAAGGAGGCAAATAAAGGAAGAGCCAGAAAACTAGACCTGGCCTACAAGCTACCGCAGAACAAGTACAACATATGGGCATTATCAGAGCCCATATGTTGTACTTGTTCCAAAGCCCAAAATCAGATACTATAAATCAGTATTACATACTGGATTGTATGCCTCGGGGAAATAATATGAAATATACCCCCTGAAATATGCAAAATATTTTAGTGTAGGAACCCTTGTGTGTCTCTTTTAGAAAGTAAATTGGTGCATATCCGTTATTTCCGTCTTAAACTCACCTAACAAACACACAACGAAATCCTGGCTACGCCCCTGTGCCTCGTAGTGTCTTATTTTAAGGTGGAATATCAAGAACTCGAAAAGAAAGGAGGTTTCTGCGGAAAATACTCGGACCACAGAAAACTACTAATGTGACTTGGAGGATGAGAGAAAACGAAGAACTCTACAAATATACTGAGAAGATCACGGCCACATTGAGGAAGCGGAGGTTCTAGGATATTTCTAGGATATTCTACGGATACCTACTAAGAATGGATGAATGCAGACTGACCAAAAGGACCATGGACCAAAAGGATCAACTACATCATGTGGTTAAAGGTCACATGTAAATGGGTATATGAGGTGAAAAGGAATGCGGCAGAAGTTGGAATAACACAACAGATGGCCCACAACAGAAGAGAGACAGAAGAGCAACAGTTATGTTTGCAGTTCTCAGAGATAGAACTGCGTTTCATGCAAAAACAACATTCCGCACCAGTCTCCCAGTGCGGACCATCTCTCCTCCTTCCTCCTTTTAGCGTCGTGATGTTGTAGGCCTTTCACCTTTGTCGGCCACACGAAGATCCGCGCGCCTAACTTGTAGAATACTTTCAGTTTGTTAGTGTTCTATCAAAAATGCTTATAACTTCTTTCTACAAAGTTAAAAATTAGAAAGATATGCGAAAAAATAGGTTAGGTTAGTTTAGACCTCACCGATACATCGGCGAGATCTAATTCCTATACTGATTTAATGAGCCTTTCGCGGTTTCACCTTAATTCGGTTTGTACTGAGACATGCATGGCTTAATCTTTGAGACACACTGGAGACCACAGGCAGGATCAACTAGGTGTTTGCTTTGCGTGAATTAACACACGACAGGGCGAATTCTCCTTTTGTTTATTTTTCATTTCTATTTCATTTCTACTTCTTCTTTATCTTTATTCCATTACGCTTATTTGCCCTATTTATTTCTTTACTTGCCCTCTCTCTCTCCCTTTCTTTCTATCTTTACTTGCCCTCTTTCTCTCTCTTTCTCTTTCTGCGTCTTCACCTTACACGAAAAAACTCTGAAAGCCTCGCGCCGCCTGTACGTACGAGATACCGCCGCGAGAAAGACTTAACGAGTTGTCGACTGGAGAAGGTATGGCCAGCATTTCTAGTCAACCGCCCAGCACATCCAGCAAGCGGGCTTGCCAGGATCTAACCGGCCGAAACGGTACAGGTAGACACCACGACAACGACATCGTCATCGATTCAGTTTGAATTTGGCGTAAGCGTAGATATAACGGCGCTGTTGCGATCCCCTCTGCCTGAACCATCATTCAACAACTTTACTTCATCTTTATTTCATCACGCTTATTTACCCTATTTCTTCCTTTACTTGCCCTCTATCTACCTTCTTTCTTTCTAGCTTTACTTGCCTTCTTTCCCTCACTTTCTTGCTTGCTCTTTCTGCGTCTTTCTCTTTCAATACTCCGCGCATCGAGCCTGAACCCTTGCGCCTTCACCTTACACGAGTAAACTAGGAATGCCCCGCGCCGCCTGTGCGTACGAGATACCACAGCGAGAAAGACTTAACGGGTTGTCGAGTGGGGAAGGTACGACCAGCATTTCTAGCCAACCGGTCAGCACATCCAGCAAGCGGGGCCGCCAGGATTTAAACCGCCGAAACGGTACAGGTAGACAGCACGACAACGACGATATCGTCATCGATTCTGTTTGGATTTGCCATGAGCGTGAGCGGACGACCGCACGAATATCCGCGCGACGAGCTTGAACCATAACGAACGTCTGTTCCTAACAGTCTGTTCCTAATTATTCATATAAGAACAGTCCTGTTGCGCGATTTTTTTTTTCTTTTTTCACATCATTGGTGTACTCAAACTTCATTGATGAACCTGCGTTTTCGTATATCTTTCCAATTTTTAACTTTAAAAAAGATGTTATACGGATTTTCGAACACTTAGAGTTCTACCGGGAACTGCAAACAGAACTGTCGCGTGTTTTTTTTTTTTCACTTCGTCGCATCGGTGAAGTCTAATTTTTCACATTTTTCCAATTTTTAATTTTACAAAAAAATGCTATAAGGATTTTCGATAGAACTCTAAGAGCTCTACCGGGAACTGCAAACAGAACTGTTGCGCGTTTTTTTTAATTCATTCAAAACTATGGGTCCCTTATTATTGAAAATATCTACGATATGTATATATATATATATATATATATATATATATATATATATATACGATATTTATGTATTTATGTATGTATGTACTTTTTGTATCTGTTTTGTTTTAATTTTTAAGGGACTTATTTATTTATTTTGCCTGTGCTTTGTCTACAGAAATCATGTATTTCTATTGACAATAAAGCAATATATTATTATTATTATTATCTTTTGAACTAAGGTTTTGATCAAAAAATGTTAAAGGGATCTGCGATAGAACTATTAAGGTAGGCGTCCACAGTTTCGCATCGTACGTATCGGACGCATCGCATCAAACAGATTATTTTTTTACAGTGCGTCCACAGTATCCGCAGCGATCGGATTTGCCGACGCAACTACCAGCAAATACCATATTCCGTATGACAGCATAGGCACGCATCAATAAAGTTGCCCCTCGGAGCATCGGCATTGCCGACGGGTAGATTCGTGCGATCCGTACAATGCGGAACATTGGACGCACTTGTATTAACTTCTATAAAAAGAATACTAAAGAATAATAGATCCGTTTGATGCTATACGTCCGATACGTACGATGCGAAACTGTGGACGCCTACCTTTAGGGTGCTATTCATATAGAACTGTTTCCAATTTTCAAAATTCATTTTTTTGCAATATCTCGTTTTTCTAAAAAAATTTGCAAATATATCAAAAACCGCACCGTTTTTTCCCAAAAGTTGTTGCTTTTACAGTTGCAAAAGTTGTGTCAATTTACCTTGAATTTGTGTTTGGTGCCTTTGCCCTCACAGGTGAAAGAAATAATTCCAGTGGCGGCGTCAATGAAGCAGCCGATGAACATACCTTGCGACGCTCCTTTGCCTGAAGCATCTTGGGTCACCTCGTTGTACAATTCGTCAGCCCTCACCATATAACAAGACTGACGATCAACACTAACATAGAAAATGGTCCATTTATCAAAATAGTTAGGTTATCAAAATTCAAGAATTTAATTGGGTTAAGTAAGAACAAAATTGACAACAATAACTAGGTTAGAATCCTGGTGAAATGAAATGTCGCTGAACTTTCTGAACGTGTCGAAGAAGTTTCTGTAATGCATCAACGAAGTATCGTCAAAATGTTGGGGTATATTTTGCAAGGCCGAAGTATGAACAGTGAAGATTTAATGAACTGCTTTTCTGGAAGTGTCTTCGAAGTGTCAGGGTATATCGAAGTATGAACAGTGAAAATTTGCTGTACTGATTTTCTGCGAAATGACGTCGAAATGTCGGTTAAATGTTGACAGTGCTCAATCGAGGTTGATACCTCGATTCAGTAAATGTGAAGTTCTTTACTTTACTGATGTGAAGCGTTATTGAACTGATTTATTGTGAAGTGTTGGTGTAGTGTTGATACTTGTGCCCGCCGACATTTCGTTTGTCTCGGACACACTTCGACGACACTTCATACGACACTTCATTTTCACCAGGGTATACTTAAATGTCCTTTACTCACACTTCATTAACTCTCTGATAGTCATCTACAATGTAGACAGAACTCTTGAGGACTTGACTCTGGTTGAATTCCTTGCTGAAGAAGTGGTATTGCGTCGTAACCCATCCGACGTAGACGTGGGCGGGATCTTGGCCAGGAAAAACTCGCACACCTTCATGAAGAAACATCGACGGGATATTAGATTACTCATTAGATTACAGATTACATTTGACTAGCTTCCATTAGTTTAGATAACGTTTATCGAAATGAAGATGTTTTCTTACCGTAGAAATACTCGTTGATCAACTTCAAACATTCCCCGTCGAATATCTCGTTTCCGATCGATTCAACGTCCGACGCCGTCGGAATGGACAGCTGCTTCTGAGGACGATCTTGTCCTTGTGGAATTTGAAGCAAATCACTCTAGATTTTCATTTTAAACATCATTACTTTGCCAATAGTGATCATATACAGGAGTGGGCAAAAGACTAGTCTTGCATGTCTAGTCTGTCTAGTCTGTCTAGTCTGTCTAGTCTGTCTGGTCTGTTTAGTCTGTCTAATCTATCTTGTCTGTCTAATCTGTTTAGTCTGTATAGTTGGTCTAGTCTGTCTAGTATGTCTAGTCTAATCTTTTCAGTCTAGTATTGTCTAATCTTAGCTATCTACTCTTGTCTATCTACTCTGGTCTATCTACTTGACATGGTTTCACTAACTAGTTATAATAAATTTAATAGGAAATTACCTGTGATTGTTTGGCTGTGGGTTGCCTAGTTAATAGAGTATTTGAGGCCAGGGGTTTAATAGGCGACAAACTAGCCATATCAGCTAGTTCCGGTTCTGGTGTTTTAGATTTAATCTTACCCCTTTCTCCACTGGTGCCATCACGTTTGCGTGAAAAGAATCTGAATACAATAATCTTATTTAAATAATAATAACAGGAATGAATCATTAAGCCGATTTGGTTCATGCAACTTAGACTAAAAAATGGAATGTGCGCTCTAGTGCCTAAAACTATGATGAAATCGTGATTAGAGAGAAATAGGTTTGTTTGTGGGATTGGGCTAAGACTAAGAGTATAGAAAATACCTTCGCAAGTCACTGTAATAGAAAAGTAGAAGAATAGTGTTGGTAAGAAGAGGAAAACGATTTCAAACAAGTTTTTTGTTTTGTTGGCAAATTGGAATTGTTGCTTACCTGAACGGGGATCGGCCGCGTTTCTTTTTGTCGTCGATTTTGTCGATGTCCAAGTCGCTGGTCGAGCGGTGGATCAATTTGGACTGAGAAATATTCAGACCTAAAATGGTTTGAGTTAAGGTTTGGAAGTTGTTTGGTGTTTCGGTTACCATCGAGCTCAAATTGTGGGTTCCTCGAGAGGGAGCCTTTACGGGGAGGTCTGGCTGGCAGATGCTTGGTCTTTGCTTGGGGTTTGATCATTTCGTCGGCTTCGACTGCGTCTTCAGAATAATTTCTTTGTAAACCTAGAAAAATTGTGATGTAATTATTAAACATAGATTTAGTTTTGTCTATCAAGATTTGCGCTACTTAATTTTGTTCGTACAATTTTGTCTATCAATATTTGCGCAACTCAATTTTGTCTATTTTGGCTATGAAGGTTCAAGCAACTCAATAGACCTTTTCATAGTTGCTTTTTTTTATACCCATGCATCAATTTCCGCCATGTTTTCGGGCACTTTTTTGACGTATAACCAGTGAAAATAACAAAATGTGCCCGAAACTTTCATATTCCCGCCTTTGAAACAAGGCGGACGCGCATGCGCTTAACTAACCGTAAAAAGGTCCATTTGCCTTTTTAGTTTTGTCTATAAAGGTTTGCGTGACTTAATTCTTTTCCTTTAGTTTTGTCTATTAAGACTTTTGTCCATTAATTTTATTACCTATCAAGGTATATTGGGCGTAATACCTTAGTTCAATATCAAAGATATTTATTTCATTATTTTTATCAAAAGACATATAACAGGATTAGACGGATATCTTGTCTTTGAACAGAATGTAATAAAATTATCTGTCTAATCAGTTTTGCAGACAAAAATTTTCTCTCTATGTCTGTCTTCCCTGGTGAAAATGATATGCCGAAGTGTCTAAACGAAGCGTCGACGAAGTGTCGGTAATGCGCAAGGGAAATGTCGTTATAGTGTCAAGGAAGTGTCGTTTCATGGAACTGATTTTCTCTCAAAACTGTCGTCGTTTTCTGTCGTCGAAGTGTTTGGGACGTATTGACACTCGCGCAATTGAAGTAAAGTGTCTTTGAATTGTTTTATTGTGAAGTTTCGTCGAGGTGTCGGAAAAGTGTTGACATTTGTATCGCCCGACACTTCGTTTGTCTTTAAAACACTTCGTTGCACTTTGACGACAATTCGTTTGCCAAGGAAACACTTCGTCGCACTTCGACGACACTTCATTTGCCTTGGAAACACCTCGTTGCACTTCGACGACACTTCGTTTAACCCTTCGTTGCACTTTGACAACACTTTGTATCATTTTCCACAGCGTTGTCAGTTAATATTTGATTGTTTAGTTTACCTTTGATGTCGCTCATGGAAAATCCACTTTTCATAATTTGTTCAATATGAGCAGGATTTCCAATATGTTGATTTTCCGCCTCTATCCTCAACCTGTTCTGCCTAATCTTGATTTCTTGCCACCGACGCATTTTCTCTTCCTCCCTGCGAATATTTAAAAACATCAATTTGAACAAAAGCACAAATTTTCTAAAACACTAACGTGATGAACGTGGGATGGCAAATCACGGGCAAGCTGAGTCTCAAGAATTCCCAATTCGCCTTCTCCATAGTTTCAAACGTGTTGTGACTAATTTTAAGACAGGGTGGACTGTCAGACCCCGCTAAAATCCTAGTCACATCAATCTTCGTGTCAAGCATGTCGTCCGTATTTTCGTAAATCGGCTGATCCTTCGTGTACCAATAAGTCACGGCCCTATTCATATTACTAAAAAACGAGGATTAATCTTGTTTGTTTCGTGTTTGTTCTCGATTTACTTACACACAGAATGGTTCATAGCCTTCTTGTAAGCCGCAGGTGGTGAAATATTTGAGCATGGTGACGTCTTGCCCGAAGCAAAGTTTGGCTTTTTGGCCGACGCCTAGAGTAAAAGCAGGGACAAAATTGTCGCCTTGCACGTCGGCAAAAGTTGTTTCGCCCCCCAAGGCGTCCATCAGCAATTCTCCGTTCAAAGAAAAACCTACAAGGAAATTCTTTCTGCAATACTCCGCGTGGCAAAAAAACTTCGATTGTATTTTTTTTTGTAGAAAATCATGCAAAAACAAACACTTGTGACACAATTACAGAAAATCAAAAGTTCAGGAGAGATAAAGGTGATTATTTTGCGATTATAGGTTGTTAAAAAGGAACCAAAGCGTACATTTTGTCACAGATTAAAACAACAAATTGTCTTTAAATGTAGAAGCGATTTACTATAAAGCTTTGAAAAATATTGCAAAATTTGGCACAATTACTACCAAAAAAGTATACGCTCAATATTCATGCTATTAACTAGCACTAGTTATTTTGTTTAACAAATTCATTTTGTCCCGTCTAACTTTGTCATGTCTTCTTAAAACATAAATAGCCTTGGGAAGATTTGCCTACTTTCACATTGGTCTCTTTAGTCTTGTCTTACTTTAGTCTGCTACGATTGTATTAACTGTTGATATCTAGCCTAATTGTACTAAAACTAATTTTATAAACATTTTGTAAAGTACACACGTGTTACATTTATTTATTACATATTCTTAATTATCTCGCCTATTTTAACATGAACTTGTCTAGTTCTGTAATTATTGTCTGGCATTGTCTAATTTTGTCATGTTCTTGACTGATTTTGTCTGATATTGTCTTGTTTTCGCCTAGTGTTGTTTAATCTAGTTTACTCCAGTCTTGTATTGTCTTGTCTAAACCTATCTGGATTAATTAACTATTGCCTGGCGTTGTCTAGTATTGACTTACAAGGGGGCCCTGTCAACTCGTCATCACCGATTTGCCCAAATTTACAATATATGTAGGGCTTGACTATAAATGAAAGTAACGCAAACGGGAGGGCCAGATGGCCAAGCGTTAAATAAATGGTCCAAACTGACAACTCATAAGCCCGCTATGTTAGCATAAATTTCAATGGCCGGTCAGCGCAGCGGTAAGATCTCGGGTTCATAGTACGAGGATCGTTGGTTCGATTCCCCTTTTGGACGTTTTTTTTTTTTTTTATAACTTTCATTTATAGTCAAGTCCTACATATACTGTAAATTTAGGCCAAATCGGCGATGACGAGTTGACAGGGCCCCCTTGTTAGTCATGTCCGCTCTGGTATTCTCTGATCTGCTCATGCCTAGTATTATCTTGTCTGGTTTTGCGTAGTCTTGTGTAATCATGTCTAGTCCACCCTTATCTCATCTGCTCTTTTGTCTAGTCTTGTCTTGTTTAGGCATGTCTGGTATTTTCTAGTCTTGTCTGGTCTTGTCTGGTCGTGTCTGGTCTTCTCAGGTCTTGTCACGTCTTGTCTAGTATTGGCTTGTCTTGTCTGGTCTTGTCTGGTCTTGTCTGGTCTTGTCTGGTCTTGTCTGGTCTTGTCTGGTCTTGTCTGGTCTTGTCTGGTCTTGTCTGGTCTTGTCTGGTCTTGTCTAGTCTTGTCTTGTCTTGTCTGGTCATGTCTGGTCTTGTCTAGTTTAGTCTAGTATTGTCCAGTCTTGTTAAGTTTTGTCCAGTCTTATCTAGTACTTTCTAGTGTTTTCTAGTCGTGTCTAGTCTTACCTTGTCTTGTGTAGTCTTGTCTAGTCTTGTCCAGTCTTGTCTAGTATTGTCTAGACTTGTGTAGTTTTATCGAGTCTTGTCCAGTCTTGTTCAGTCTTGTCAAATCTTGATCAGTTTTGTCCAGTCTTGTCCAGTCTGGTAGAGTTCTCTCCAGTCTTGTCCAGTTTTCTCCAGACTTGCCCAGTCGAAAGGCTTGTCCACTCTAGACTTGTCTGATCTTAAATGGTCCTGTATGCCCTATCTAGAGTTGTCTAGCCTTGTCCAGACATGTCCAGTCTTGTCGAGACTTGTCTCCAGTCTTGCCTAGACTTGTCAAGTTTTGTCCAGTTCTGTCCAATCTTGTATAGTCTTGTTGAGTCTTGTCCAGTATTATCCAGTCTTGTCCGGTCTCGTAGAGTCCTCTCCAGTCTTGTCCAGTATTGTAGAGTCTTTTTCAGTTTTGTCGAGTGTTATCTAGTCTTGTCTAATCTTATCTGTAGCAGTCCTGTCTAATATATAATCTTGTTTTGTATAGCCTTGTCTTGGTTAATATTTAGTCTAGTCTATTTTAAGTAATACACATAACCTGCACGTTATAGCTAGTCTATCCAGACCTAATCTGTCTACTATCTTTTCTAATCATCCTGTCTATACTGCGTCCTGTTAAGTCTTGAAGGGACTTCACGGCTTAATCTTTGTATAACCATTTGACCTACTCCTGTAGTAGTTTGTAAACTACATAAAGTTGAAACTAATTTGTTTCGTCTACATTATCTACTTCAATTAAAATTGGTCTATACCCTGCTCTTGTCTCATCTTGTCTAATCTAATCTAGTCTGCTCTTTTGTCGTCTAAATTTGTCTTGTCTAAACTTACCTAACCTAACCTAGTTTGGTTAGGTTAGGAAGGTTAGGCCTAAAGAGGTTAGACCTTAAGGTAAGACCTTAGGACTAGACAAGATTAGCCTATTAGGTTAGGTTGTCTAGCGTTATCTATTTTTGGCTTAGTCTGGTCTAGTATTGTATACCATTGCCTGGCCGTCTTGACTACTATTGCCTGGTCTACTCTGGTTATTGTCTTGTTTACTATTGCCTGGTTTTGTCTGGTTATTGCCTTATTTACTATTGCCTGGTCTTCTCCTAGTCTTATCTAATATTGTCTAGTCTAGCTTTATCTCGTCTTCTTTATCTAGCTTTATATCTTGTTTAGTCTTATCTATGTCAAGTCTGGTCAAATGTTGTCTGGCGTTGTCTAGTTTGCCCTGGTCTTTCTGGCCCTGGTCCGGTATGCTATTGTCTGGCCTTGTCTGATTTCGTCTAGTCCGATCTAGTCTTGTCTAGTCTAGTCTTGTCTAGTCTTATCTAGTCTTGTCTAGTCTTGTCTAGTCTTGTCTAGTCTGGTCTAGTCTTGTCTAGTCTTGTCTAGTCTTGTCTAGCCTTGTCTAGTCTTGCCTAGTCTTGCCTAGTCTTGTCTAGTCTTGTCTAGTCTTGTCTAGTCTTGTCTAGTCTTGTCTAATCTTGTCTAGTCTTGTCTAGTCTTGTCTAGTCTTGTCTAGTCTTGTCTAGTCTTGTCTAGTCTTGTCTAGTCTTGTCTAGTCTTGTCTAGTCTTGTCTAGTCTTGTCTAGTCTTGTCTAGTCTTGTCTAGTCTTGTCTAGTCTTGTCTGGTCTTGTCTAGTCTTGTCTAGTCTTGTCTAGTCTTGTCTAGTCTTGTCTAGTCTTGTCTAGTCTTGTCTAGTCTTGTCTAGTCTTGTCTAGTCTTGTCTAGTCTTGTCTAGTCTAGTCTAGTCTTGTCTAGTCTTGTCTAGTCTTGTCTAGTCTTGTCTAGTCTTGTCTAGTCTTGTCTAGTCTTGTCTAGTCTTGTCTAGTCTTGTCTAGTCTTGTCTAGTCTTGTCTAGTCTTGTCTAGTCTTGTCTAGTCTAGTCTTGTCTAGTCTTGTCTAGTCTTGTCTAGTCTTGTCTTGTCTAGTCTTGTCTAGTCTTGTCTAGTCTTGTCTAGTCTTGTCTAGTCTTGTCTAGTCTTGTCTAGTCTTGTCTAGTCTTGTCTAGTCTTGTCTGGTCTTGTCTAGTCTTGTCTAGTCATGTCTAGTCTTGTCTAGTCGTGTCTAGTCTTGTCTAGTATTGTCTAGTCTTGTCTAGTCTTGTCTAGTCATGTCTAGTCTTGTCTAGTCTTTTCTAGTCTTGTCTAGTCTTGTCTAGTCTTGTCTAATCTTGTCTAGTCTTGTCTAGTTATTTTATTTTATTCATTATTGTCAAGTCTTGTCTAGTCTTGCCTAGTCTTGTCTAGTCTTGTCTAGTCTTGTCTAGTCTTGCCTAGTCTTGTCTAGTCTTGTCTAGCCTTGTCTAGTCTTGTCTAGCCTTGTCTAGTCTTGTCTAGTCTTGTCTAGTCTTGTCTAGTCTTGTCTAGTCTTGTCTAGTCTTGTCTAGTCTTGTCTAGTCTTGTCAAGTCTTGCCTAGTCTGGTCTAGTCTCGTCTGGTCACGTCTAGTCTCGTCTAATCTCGTCTAGTCTCGTCTAGTCTCGTCTAATCTCGTCTAGTCTCGTCTAGTCTCGTCTTGTCTAGTCTCGTCTAGTCTAGTTTTGTCAAGTCTTGTCTAGTTTTGTCTAGTCTTGTCTAGTCTTGTCTAGTCTTGTCTAGTCTTGTCTAGTCTTGTCTAGCCTTGTCTAGTCTTGTCTAGTCTTGTCTAGTCTTGTCTAGTCTTGTCTAGTCTTGTCTAGTCTTGTCTAGTCTTGTCTAGTCTTGTCTAGTCTTGTCTAGTCTTGTCTAGTCTTGTCTAGTCTTGTCTTGTCTAGTCTTGTCTAGTCTTGTCTAGTCTTGTCTAGTCTTGTCTAGTCTTGTCTAGTCTTGTCTAGTCTTGTCTAGTCTTGTCTAGTCTTGTCTAGTCTTGTCTTGTCTAGTCTTGTCTAGTCTTGTCTAGTCTTGTCTAGTCTTGTCTAGTCTTGTCTAGTCTTGTCTAGTCTTGTCTTGTCTTGTCTAGTCTTGTCTAGTCTTGTCTAGTCTTGTCTAGTCTTGTCTAGTCTTGTCTAGTCTTGTCTAGTCTTGTCTAGTCTTGTCTAGTCTTGTCTAGTCTTGTCTAGTCTTGTCTAGTCTTGTCTAGTCTTGTCTAGTCTTGTCTAGTCTTGTCTAGTCTTGTCTAGTCTTGTCTAGTCTTGTCTAGTCTTGTCTAGTCTTGTCTAGTCTTGTCTAGTCTTGTCTAGTCTTGTCTAGTCTTGTCTAGTCTTGTCTAGTCTTGTCTAGTCTTGTATAGTGTTGTCTAGTCTTTGCTAGTCTTGTCTAGTCTAGTCCTGTCAGTCCTGCCTAGACTTGTCTCGTCTTGTCTGGTGTTGATTGGGCTTATCTGGTCTTGTCTTGTCTGAACTTGTCTGGTCTTTTCTGGTCTTGTCTGGTTTTGCGTGGTCTTGTCTGTTCTTGTCTAGTCTTGTCTGGTCTTGTCTACTCTTGTTTAGTTTAGACGAAGTCAGATTAGTTTTATCTTCTCTAGTCTTGTCTAGTTTGGTCTTGTATAGGCTTGTCCAGTCAAGTCTTGTCTAACCTGAAGCAGTGTTGCCTACTGTAATCTGTTTGTATAGTTTGGTCTAGTTTATATTCAGTATTGCTTATTTTAAGTAGTCGTAATGGTAATATTTAGACCTAACCTGCACGTCCTAGCTAGTCCATAAAGACTTTTTAAATATTGTCTAATCTAATCCTCCGAAGTGAGGCAAGCAGAATCGTGTCCACTACCTTATCTTATCATTCCGTCTTATTAAGTTTTGTAGGGATTGGTCTGCTTAGTCCTTTTATAACCAATTGACCTACTGCTTTAGCTGTTTGTAAACTACATACACTCGTCACGCTATTGGTTTAAACTAATTTAATTCATCTGCGTTATCTACTTCAAATAACATATGTATATATTGGGTGGCAATTATTTCTAAATAATTCTGCGCCATTAATACAAATATATACAAATATTTGAGAACAGAAGAGAAATGTTTTGTAAAAATATATTACATGCTACTCCTAAATTGAAAATAAAACTATATTTATACAGGGTTGCCTGACAGGACTTTACCACGAATATAGGATACTTTTTCCTGTGGCGCTATAGTCCTAATGAAATTTGACCTCCTCCCCTTGCCTACACTTGTGCTAGGTGTCCAGAGCTTATTGTTAAACGCAAGTATAGGGGAGCTCTTAAACTTTTTACTTTTTTTTCTGGCATATTACTGTGATTGCCTTGCAAGAGCCATGCACAGTAGGACGCATGATTATTTCCATGTTCGTGCCCCCGGGATTTGAACCTGGCTTAGTAATCCGACACCTTGACTACTAGGCCACCACCGCTTCGTATATAGGATCGGATGTTTTATTTTTATAACAGAATAACATACCTACACTTGAACGAGGGACGAGCTAGAAAATTATAGAGGTATAACTTTGATGAACTCCTCATACAAAATATTTGCTAAAATCCTGGATTGTCGCTTGAGGAAGGAAATCAATGAAAGGAAGCTTTTGCCGGAAATACAAGCGGGGTTCAGAGAAGGAAGGAGCACGGTGGAACAACTGGTGACCTTAAGAGTCATCATAGACCAAGAAATAACAAAGGGATGTCTGTTTGCTCTTTTCATTGATTTGAAAGCCGCATATGACTCGGTGAACAGGAGGAGACTGGACGAGTGTTTGGGCAAGCTAGGTATCTCAGAGATTGTAAGAAGGAACATCGTAAGAAGGGATTTGTAAGAGGAAACGGTATGTAAGGTAGTAGCAAATGAATGGGAATCGGACTATTTGGTGGTGAGGAAGGGCCTGAGACAAGGCTGCCCTTTGAGTCCCATGCTTTTCAATCTGTATGTGGCGGATATCGAAAAGGTTCTACAGGCCGGGCAAGCTGGAGGAGTGGTGATTGGGAAAAAGAAGGTGTGGAGCTTGGCATATGCGGATGACATTGTGGTATTTGCAAAGTCGGCTAGTGAGATGAAGGACGTGATTGAAAGGCTCTATATGTATTTCGAAAAGAGGAATTTAATGGTGAATGTTGGTAAAACAAAATGGATTCGGTTTAAAAGGGGTGGGCGATATAAGAAAGAAAGGTTTGAATGGCAGGGTACTGAAATAGAGGAAGTTAGAAAATTTAAGTATTTGGGGTATGTCTTTGGGACTGGATACAATAATAAAGAGCACATAGAGTATGTTACAAAGAAGGCATGGGTGGCGGTGGGTCGTATCTGGGAGGTTTGGAAAAGAAACTTTGACGGAAACTTTAGAGCAGCAGAGACCAAATGGAAGGCATGTGTGCGAAGCGTGTTACTGTATGGATGTGAGGTCTGGGGAACGAAAAAGAAAGACAAGATCGAAAGGGTGCAGCTAAAGTTTTATAAGAAAGTGTTGAAACTTGATAGGTCGACGCCTGGTCACATTGTGCTTCAGGAAGTGAGTGCTTGTAAGGTGGCGGTAATAGCTGCGGAAAGAGTGATAAGGTTCGAGTATAGGGTGGATGGGTTAGGAGATGAAAGGATAAAAAAGGAAATCTTTCGAGTAGTGAAAAAAGAGGGGTTAAGTGGTAGAAGAGAGAGTGGTTGGGGGCTGAATAAAAGGAAACTGTATGAGAGAGGCGGGTTATCAACCAAGGGGTTGGAAACGGAAAAAAGTTCGGGTGCTTAGTGGAAACGGATGCTAAGAGAGAGGTTATTGGAAGTGGACTTCCAAGAGCGCCAATCCAAAATAGAGGCTAGCAAATATCACCAAGGGTACAGTCAGATACAAGTGCACGGCCGTGTTCCTGGTTATTTGAGGACAAGTAAAGGGTCGGACGACCAGTCCGTGTTGGCGAGATTTAGGTGTGGTAATGAAGAGCGTGGAAGGAGACATTGAATGAATGAGGAAAGTAGAAGGTATTTGGTGTGTGGGTTGAAGGAGGTTATGTGGAGTCATTGGTTTGAAGAATGCACGATGGCGGAGTGGAATGACCAGGAGAGAAGGCGAGGAAAGGATTGGAGTGAGTGTATGGACGAGAGCGGGAAGGGACTGTCGTTTTTATACAGAGTGGATAGATGGAAAGAGCGGATGCGACGGGGTAGTTTTTTTGAGTTTTTTAAGTGTTGCGGTTTAGTTTTTTTTTTAGTTTGTGAGCTTATGTACAGGTGTTGATGTATAGGTTTATAGGGTGGTAAAATTGCTTTTTTCTTTTTAATGGGGGTTTAGTTTCACAATTTTTTTATTATTTTGTATTGTTTTTTTTGCTTATGTACATTTTGTATGGAAATATAAATTATTTTAATTATGCCAATAAAGGTTATTATTATTACCTACTCTTGGGGAGATTATCAACAACTAAATTCTACAACAGATCTATTTGAGAATCTCCAGTTACAGTTTGATGAATAAAAAATATGGACCAAGTACTCAAAACTTCGAAATACCGCACCATACGTTAGCTTAGTAGCTCTATATTGGTGGTAATATCTTTTTTTACAACCCTGTATATAGCTTTTTTTTGTTTAAAAAAGCACAAAGCAAAAATCAATTAAGCAATTTAGAACGGATTTTTTGCTGTTTGTTTTGTTGTCTAAAATTCTTACTAATGGTGTGATCAATGAGATCAAGAAAAACGCCAACGACGTCTCCAACCTGCCACTGTTTTCCAAACGATTCCGCCGAATTGCAATAAACCTTTTCTTCCTGGATAACAACATTTAATGACATTTAAAAGAAAGAGAAAAAAAAAACAAACATGCCGTAACCAATGGGCAAAATAATTAGTCACAGATATCAGAAAAATTAAGGGGGAGAGAAAACCTTACTATAAACTTACTCATTGTATGATCAGTTAAGTCTAAAAAGCAACCGATCACATCGCCCACTTGGTATTTAGCCCCGTACAAATATACCATACCACCATGAACCTTATGTCGCTTTAAACACAAAATTTCCCCCACCAAAGTTAGAAGAGAAAATAGAACCTTAGAACGTGAATAACAACGTATTGCATAAGAATTGTATACGTACGTTGTAGCCGTCGAAGGCCCAGGTGTTATCGTCAGAGCCTAACATGCAGCCGGGAGCGCAGTCCGCCTTGGCCCAACCCACTCGCATTGGTCCCGTCGTCAAAATCTCGAACTCGAAGTACCATTTGCCCGAACTAACCGCGTAATTCTTTTCTGCTCGATATGTTCGGAACGCCGACTGCCTTAATCTTATTGCCTCGGCCAATAGAGCTAAAACAGAAAAAACAAATATAAGTATTGACCCGAAAATAAGACTTGGTTTTTGTTCCCGAAATGTCTGTATTACAAAGATTTTGCATAATTGTGTCCGATTCGTTTTGTTTATCAAAGTTTGCGGAAAACAATGTTATGTACATAGTTTTGTCTATCAACGATAATTTTGTTTTGTCTATCAAGAGTTGCGCAACTTAATTTGCGCAACAACTAAAGTTGTGCGAATCAAGACTTACGCAACTGAATTTTGTCCTTTAGTTTTATCCATTAAAGTTTGTACAAGTCGATTTTATCCATCCATTTATATCTATCATCGTAAATTTTGTTTATCCCGGTTTGCGCAACTCAATTTTGTCCAACTAGTTTCGCCTATCAAAGTTTGTACAACCTCATTCCATCCTTTTAGCTTTGTCTATCAACGTAATTTTTGTTGTGTCTATCAAGATTTGCGCAATTTAATTTTGTCCATCCAGTTTTGTCTATCAAGGTTTCATCATCATCATATGGCGCTACAACCCTAATCGAGCCTTGGCCTCCTGGATCCTAGACCTCGATTCCAGTCTGTCTGTCGCCGTTCTCCTCCACGCTCTTATCCCCAGCATGTACATCTTTTCTCATCTCGCCCTCCCAGTCCACCCTTGGCCTACCTTGCATTATTGCGAATCGTCCATCCTCAGCAGGTGTCCTGCCCATTGCAGCCTTTGTAGATTTATAAATGTGGATATGGGCGGCTCTTTGTATATCTTACAGAGCTCGTTATTGTGTGTGGGCCTTCGTACGTTGCCATCCATGATCGGTCCCAGAATATTTAACTGTTACAATATTTGGTAGAGGCTGTTGCCGTTAATAGAGTCATATGCTTGTTTGCAGTCGATAAAGATGTTATGCATATCCATGCCGTACTCCCATGATTTGCTCAGTATCTGCTTTACTGTATAGATCAGGTCGACAATGGACCTACCTTGCCTGAAGCCTGCAAGGTTTTCTCCGATGAGTATATCTGCGTGTGATTGTAGGCGCTTATTGATGATCTTCTTCTTCTTTTATGTGCCTTGTCCGCTCTCCCTGACGTTGGCGATCACCATGGCAAAAGCTGTACGGTCCTCCGCCTAGCGATAAAGTACACCAGCCCTTCTTTTGCCGGTCCAGTCCCAAAGATTTCTTAGCCACGACTGTTGCTTTAGTATGAACTGTAGTAGACAATATTTATCACCTCTCAAAATATGTTCAAGATATGATGTCTTTTATATGTCTTCTTATTGATGATGTAGGTAAGTATCTTGTACGCCGTACACAAAAGACACAAAAGAGTTGTTGCAATTTAGCTTCTCTCCTTTTTTGTGTACGAGTATTATTATCGCTTTTCGCATATCGCTTAGTAATAGCTCTTCTTCCCATATTTTTATTATTAGGGAATGGATTTCTTGCGTTAGGCGTTGACCGCCTAGTTTATACCCCTCCTCTGGTATACCATCAATTTCCGGCACTTTGTTCCTTTTTAGCTTAATTATAGCTGCTTTTGTTTCTTCGAAAGATGGAGGCTTCGTTCTCTGGTCTTCGAGCCTTATCTGATCGCTAGGTCTGTTGCCTCTTCTGCCGCTGCCGCAAACCTATCAAGGTTTGATTCTTTTTTACCTTGATAGGTTTGCAGCAGCGGCAGAACAGGCAACAGAAAGACCTAGCGATCAGATAAGGCTCGAAGACCATAATACAAAATTTCTCTTGTTTTTTTTTGGGTTCTTGGAGAATTCTGTTGTCATGATGTTAATTTTCTCGGATGTCTTGTTATATTTGTCTCAGAGGAGATTTATGCAACATTGACCCTTTTCACCTCATCAGAGACCACCAAAGTTGCAAAAAATCGATTTAAATCATATATTTGATTAATCAGGGAGGTTAAGCAAAAAGTTAAAAGAGAACCGCAAAGTTTTTTATTATATATATATATATATATATATATATATATATATATATATATATATATATATATATATATATATATATATATATATATATATATATATATAGAACATGTGAACGAACCTACATTGGACGTACCAATAGAAAAATATCTGCTAGGATTCAAGAACATGTAGTTTCAGTAAGACACAGAGACAAAGTTTCATCGGCACTTGTCCAACACACAAACACCGGTCACTGGACGGACTTTAGAAATTCAAGGACTGTTGCACAGATTAGCCACGAAATGTCACGAGTATACAGAGAAGCCATAGAGATAGAAAAACGAGACTACTGCATGAACACGAGAGACGATTCCTTGAGACTGCCCCCAGCATGGCGACCGATCATATCCACCCTCAAAATGCAATCCCAGACACCCCAGACTTATGTACAACCAACAAGACAAACAAACAACCGAACCGAAGCACCGCACACAACGCGCATGACCCGAAGCCAGACAGCTATAACTAGTCGCATCGCACGAACGAGCTCTCAGTATGCGTCTAACGGTTGACCCGCACGGACGCATATATCTCTTGAGAATGGCGAATGTTAGTTCGCCGAAACGTCGAGAATCCGGTTCTTTTCAGAGCCAACCCTCAGCATCAACGCGGAATCCCCCAGAAAACAATACAACACAGGTATCTATCCGCGAAAACCTCAAATACAACATATATATATATATATATATATATATATATATATATATATATATATATATATATATATATATATATATATGTATGTATATAGCTGGCACGACTGCGTAACTTACCCCTACAGCTGGCACGCCTGCTTGACCTTGAGACGGTGCCAGGGTTCAGTTCGCTTAATTCAGTTTGGGCGTGCAGTGCAATGGCTACCATTATTAGTTATTAGTATTTGGCTTGTGCAAACTGAATCTGTTATAACAGTGCAACGTAATTTTAGACGTCAGTATGGTGGTAAACCTCCTACAGCAATAACTTGAAAAACTGTTTGTTCAAACAGCTGTTGAAACTGTTTTAAAAGGGAAATCACAAGGTATACCGAGAACTTCAGAAGATGTTGCTTTGAACAACTTTGGGCTCCGAACACACGAAACACGGATCTCTTTAACAACATCTTCTGAAGTTCGGTTTCCTTGAAAAAATGTAGCCAATGACGGATACTTTTTACTGTAGGAGTTTCAATACCATACCGACGTCTAAAATTACGTTGCACTATTATAACAGATTCAGTTTGCACAAGCCAAATAACACACTGCGCGTTTTGCTGCGGAATAGTCATTTCACTGCACTGCACGCTTAAACTGAGCCCTGGCGCCGACTGAAGGTCAAGCTGGCGTGCCAGCTGCAGGGGAGCAAAACTTGGACAGTTGATGAATCAAACACCACAAACTAGAATAGTGTGTATCTCTTTGAAGAGTTTCTATGACACAATAAAACTAGGGAGTACTTGCATAACCAATTTCTCTCTGGATGATCAATTGCAAAAGTTAGTAATTTCACAGGTTTGCAGAATATTTGCTAATTGCGATAATTTAATGAAATTGGTTTGAAAAAAATACTGAAAGTTTATACTTTTTTCTTTAGTTGCTTGGGAGAGGTAGAACCAAGCTGGTCTCTATGAAGATGCAGCTAGAGAAGATTCAAAGACTGGCGTATGTCTGCATCACGGGCGAGATGGGGTTATGCCCGACAACAGCAATGGAACTGCTGCTGGATCTGACTCCTTGCGCTTTGTCGTGGAGAAAGCCGCCAGGTCGGCGATTGTAAGGCTCAGCAAGGAAGGAATAGGCAGAGGTAAAATTATCGGGAGCAGAGACCGGAACAGCCTCGCTACCAAGATCCTCTGGCTGGAAGTACCAAAAGATGAAATGGTATGTAAATATCATTTTGAGAAAAACTACACAGCTATCTGTAGTAGCAAAGCCGATTAGAGCGACGAATCCTCAGCATACCACATAATATCAAGTGGTATATGGATGGTTCGAAGACAAAGGAAGATACTGGTGCAAGAGTGTTTGGACCACGTACCAAATACTTTGAATCCATGGGAATCTACCCAAGTATATTCCAGGCAGAGGTACATGCAATCGAAAGATGTGCACAACCTCGAAAGGAACTATGGCAAAAAACTAATTGCTATCCTGCCAGATTGCCAAGCAGGGATGAAGGTCATTAGCTCATACACCATCAGATCCAAACTGGTATGGGACTGTGTGGGAAAGCTAAACAAGCTCGGCAGAGAAAATAAAGTAACGCGCTACTAGGTACCAGGACACACTGGTACCATGGGGAACACTGGTTCCACTGGTAATAGATGGAAACGAAGAAGCCGAAACCCTAAGCAAACAAAGGGATCCAGTAATCCCTTTATAGGTCCGGAACCCTTTTGTGGTATGAGTATGAACACCATCCACAAAAGTTTAGATGAAGAAATAAGAGGACAATGGATGAAAACCTGGAAATAACTTTCATGGCTAAGGCAATCCAAGGTAATGCTGGGATCTTTTAACCAATAAAGGACAAAAGCTTGCCTGAAACTGAACAGGAATAAGCTTACAATTCTGACTGAATTCCTGACGGGACACTGCAGACTTAGAAAACACCTCAAGGTCCCAGGCCTAGAGGAAGATGACAGATGCAGATTCTGTGGCTCAGCAGAGGAAACCCCCATACATCTGCTCAAAGACTGCGGAGCACTGAAAGAGACAAATGTACAAATGTAGAGCCGCAGTCCTGGAATCCCACCCAGATCCTGAAATTTCTAAAGGAATCGGGACTAGAGGATGCGCTCTAAATGGGTAAGTGTAACAACGATTAGAGGAAGAGGCTGGGGTACAATAGATCTATGAAGGTGGCAGAAATCTTCAAATCACCACCGAAAACACCGAAATCTACAAATCTACAATATCCTAAACTACTACATCTAATGGTTTGATATCTTCACCAAATCAAAGAAATGATTACAAAAATTGACAATAAGTACTTATTTTTAGTCCTTACTTTGACAGTTTATGTGCTAGAAAATGTGAATAATTTATATAAAATCTTGTAGCGTTGCCAAATCTTGCCGGAATGTGTCTAGTCTGATATAGTTATGTGAAATCTTGTCCCAAACTTATTCAGCCTTGTTAACTTAACCTTATCTCTTCTTGCCTGGTCTTATCTGGTCTCGTCTGAACTTCCTTGCCTTTGTCAAGACTTGTTTGAACTTGTCTAGTCTTATATGTACATGTCTGTTCTTGTTCGGTCTTGTGTTATCTTGTCTGGTTTTGTTAGACCTAGTCTAATATTGTTCTCTTGTCTGGACGTTTGGAGTTGTTTAATCTTGTAAGGTATAGTCTGGTCTAGTTTGGTCTAGTCTGGCCTAGTCTGCTTGTGTCTGGGCTTTGTCTGATCTTAAATTACTTTCTCTAATCTTATTGTTAGCAAGTTTTCTGTAATATTCACTGGTCTTGTCTAGCTTTATCTGATCCCTTCTTATCTTTTTTAATCTTGTCTGAATTTGGCTAAGTTTGTTCGGTCTGCTCTGGTCTTGTTTGGTCTTGTCTGATCTCTGGTCTTGTTTCTTCATGTCAGACTACATCCGGTCTTGTCTTATTTGGTATTGTCCCGATTGGTCTTATCGCGTCTACTTTTGACAGATCATGTCAAATCTTGTCTGTCCGCTTCGTTCCTGTCAAATTTTGATTGATTTTGTTAGATCTTGTCTAATCTTGTTTGGACTTGCTAGTCATTGGTAATGTTAGGCCATGTTCTAATCTTATCTATTCTTTTTTAATTTTATTTAAACTTGTCTATATAGATCGCAATATTTACCATCTTGCTGTTCACCAGTTGGTGGATCGATTATGTAGCCATAGACAAGCAAAGTTCGAACCGTTTCTGAAGCTGTGTCTCGATTAGCCTTCTTGATGGCGTCGTCCACTTTCGAGTAAGGAACTAGGTGAGGACTGCGAAGAATATCAGGATCCTAGAAAAAAAAATTCGCCAGATTTTAAGTAAATTTACCAAACTCTAAAAATAATGAATGCTTACTTCGTTCAGACCGTAGGTCCATCCTTGCTGGATCCTCTCTTTGGCCCAAAGATTGTGAGTGTTTTCGGCGAGTTGGTCCACCAGTTCCTCCATTTTCACGTGGAGCGTGATGGCGCTCAGGTCCAAAGGAGCCGGTTTGTAACCGTTGGCCTGCATGAACGGTTCGTTTGGCAAACGGATGCTCCTAATACGAGACGGAGGCTTATCCATTGTAATGTAATAACCAAGAGCCAAAATCGTCCTGAAAGAATAAACGGTTGAAACCTTTGTTTTAATCTTTTTTTTTTGACTTACTTTAATGTTTGTACGGCTAATTGTGAGTCGTATTTCTTCTCTGCGGCTGGTAGTTTGTCGAAAGGAACAAGGCAGGGATGGATGTGGTTGAGGTCGTCTCTGTACTCGCCCCACATCCAGCCGGCCTCGATTTTGTTCATCGCCCACATTTCGTGGATGTTTTCCGCCAATTTATCTTTGATCGAATCAATATAATTCGCTAACGTAATCTACAAACAAACCAGAGACATCGTTTCAAAATCGTACAAAAACGATAGTAGTAAACATTTACCATGGAAGTGTCAACGGGATTTGGCACAAAAGCTGTATCGTCTTCGACTACTAGCGGTCCAGCTAACACGCACTTATTCATATTACCAAAATAGAAGCAAGGATCTAGGCTTAGTACTTGTTGAGGTAGAAGACTTTCGACTAGCGGAGAGAACTCCAGCTCCGGAGGCACATACTTCAATCTTCCGTGATCACCTCCCAATAAAAACCGACAACTGAAATCACATGGTTTAAAATCAATAAATCTCCAAACAAAAATTTGAAGAGCAGTACATTCTAGTTTTTTTTTTATTTACCTTAATTTTGAGGAGCAACTTATGACGGGGAAAAACATCCCGTCCAAGTTGAAATTGCGGAAACTTCCTTTTATTGGGATACCGTTAAACGTGAAAGAAATTACAGGTACAGTTAGATCTAAGGCACAACCAACAACATCATCTGAAATCAAGGTTTAGCAATTAGTAATAGACGAGAACGTGCTAGATCAGGGACAATAAAGTGGTACACGGATGGTTTGAAGACAAAGGAAGGTACTGGTGCAGCAGCGTTTGAAGCTCGTACCAAATACTTTGAATCCATGGAAACCTACCCAAGTATCTTCCAAGCAGATATACATGCAATCAAAAGATATGCACAATTTAACCTCAACAGGAACTATCGCAAAACACGAATTGTTATCCTGGCAGACAGCCAAGTAGCCATCTAGGTCATTAGCTCATACACCATCAGACCCAATCTGGTATAGGATTGTATGGGCAAGCTAAACAAGCTCAGCAGAAAAAATGAAATAGCGCTACACTGGGTACCAGGACACAATGGTATAGATGGAAACTAAGAAGCCAATTACCTAGCAAACAAACGATCTAATAATCCCCTTATAGGTGCGGAAGCCTTTTGTGGTATGAGTATGAACATCATTATCATCATGACGGCTACCTCGTGCCCCATTCTTGGAGCTCTTTTTATAGGCTCTTCCCTTCTTCTCCATTCCTGGCGGTCCTGTGCTCGTCTCATCCAGTCACGTCCTCCGAGTTGTCTGACGTCGTCTACCCAAAGGTTTGGTTGTCGACCTCGACTTTCGGTGTCAGTTCTGGGTCTCCACTATAAAACTCTCTTTGTCCAGCTTGTAGTGTCCATTTTGGCGATGTGTCCTGCCCATGCCATCACGTCACTCACTTTAGTTTTGCTTCGAATCCAGTCGTTACGTTTTCGGTTTCGAAGAGTTATTCCGAGCATTGCTCTCCCCATACCACTCTGCGCCACTCTGAACTTTTCTGCTGTTTTGTTGATGAGTGTTCATGGTCTCTGTGCCATAGGTGAACACGCACATGACACAATTCTCGAAAACTCTGACTTTGAGGTGCAGTGGGAATTTACCACGTATAGTATGTTTGTTTGCGTCGAATGCTGCCCAAGCTTATACAAGTCTGCGTTCCACTTCCCAGGTTTGGTTTTCGTAGATTCCTGTCTCAAGTTTTCGACCATAGACATCATGTCATCCACATTATCCGATATGAGAACCAAATCGTCTGCAAATCGTTGAAAGTTGGAAATTTTTCCCCATCCACTGTTAGTCTCTCCCCAGTTCATCCGTCGAAATATGTATTCCAATGAGAGTGTGAAAAGTTTTGGACAGATTGTATCCCCCTGTCTAACTCCTCTTTCTAACCGGAATTTGTTAGTTTAATTATGGGGGGTAACACAAGCTGTGGCATTCAAATGGAAGTGGTTCAGTATTTGGATGTATCTTTCGTATATTCGATAGCTAATCAATGACTGCTCTACTACCCCCCATTCCGTAGATTAGATAAAACGCTGATAATCGACGAACGTTAGAATATGTGGCTTTCTGTATTCATTACACTTGTCAATGACGGTTTAAAGAGTTTGAAGATGATCATTTGTGCTGAATCCTGGCCGAAAGCCAGCTTGTTCTCGCGTTTGGAAGTAGTCTAGTTTCTTCTCTATTCCGTTGACTATCACTCTAATGAATAATTTGTATCGGTGAGATAGTAGCCTAACGGATCTATAATTTCCCAGATTTTTAATGTCTCCTTTCTTGTGAATGAGGGTTATAATGGCATTGTTCCAGGTGGAGAGAACTTTGGTTTCAATGATGCATCTTGTAAAAACAGTAGCAACGGCATCCCACGACTGTGTGTTTATTTTAAGCATCTCTGGTAGCACGCCATCTTCCCCTGGAGCGCGCCTCTTCTTCATCTGGCGAATTGGGTGATCTATTTCTTCGGGTATTACATCGGGCATCTCTTCTGAACCAACATTCTGGACCGGATATCTAATATATATATATATATATATATATATATATATATATATATATATATTTATATATATATATTATCGCTCACATACTGCAGCTTGTTGAGGTGTCGTGCCGCTTATGTAGAAAGTTTTTTTCTGTTATTAAGCAGCTTAAGACTATCCTGACAGTTTTCGAACTCTGCGTTTACTGTTCCTTTTTATTGCTGTGTCTATAAGGTTGATATTGTAGTGTTCCAGGTCAGTACGCGTATATCTAATGTCCTTTTTCAGTATTTTGTATTCAGGTGTATCGGTTCTTTCCTTACTGTGCATTTCATGCATTTGCTCCATCATTTGAAGTGTGTTTGGTTTTTAGTCTGTGTGTCTTGTTTTGGGTGGTTGGAAGCTTTATGGATTCAAAGCTGTCAACTGTCATCCAATGTTCCCTCTAATTTTTTCACTGACTGCGCGGCACAAAAGTATGATTGTGCAAAAATCTTCGAAATCTTTTGAAAGTGCAAAAAAAGGAGCTGCAGCAATTTCCTTTGGGTAACCAAAAAAAAAACACGAAAAAAATTTCCAAAAAATTTTTTCAAAACGGAAAAGACCGGAAAGAGCTAGCGGAAGATAATTGGCATATCTGTAATAAGCAGCAAAAATGCTTTCTTTAACGTTTATAAATTTTGCTGTAACTCAAAAGATAACGATTTTGACAAAATCGATTTTCTAGCATTTCTTGATAGCTTGATAGCCTAGGGAATATTATATACGTTTTCCGACTAATTTTGGGACGCTGAATCGATTGGTGAAGAGACTAGAAGTCTCTCTGGTGAGCCGTTCAAAAGTTATGAGAGCGTGAAATCAGTCGGAAATGCGAGATGGTGTAAAGCGAAAAAATATATAAAACTTGTTTATTTGTAACTTTAGAGCGAAGTAAACTGGAAAATCGTTTTCAGTACTACGATTTTCTTTGGGTAACCAAAAAAAGAATACGAAAAAAATCATTTCATTCGAAAAATTTGTGCTTTTTCGATTTATTTTCAATCTTCTCGAGAACGGTAAAAAGCAGCGAAATCGTTTTCGGTGCACATAAACTACACGACAAGGCGAACAAGTTGATGTTGTAAATTGTCCCGAAAGATTCAATAATTCGTCGCGAAATTTCAAACTGAAATTTACCCGATTCTCGATTTGTTAAGTAGATGTCTCGGAAACGATTGCAGATAGTCAAAAACGGATGTCGGTATCGTTTTCAGAAGGTCATTTGATACACTAAGATTGTCCGCGGAAAACTCACGACTTTCCGAGATTTCTAATCGAGCGCCGAAATTCCTTATAAATTCCTTCAATTCTTGCAAGCGATAGTGAACGGAGAGAGCTAGCGAAATATAATTTGCATATCCGTAATGAGACAGCACACTTTGCAGCACAGATGCTTTCTTAAACGTTTATAAATTTTGCTGTAACTAAAAAAATAACGATTTTGACAAAATCGATTTTCTCGCATTTCGTCGTTTCCGCGGTGTAGACTCCCCGTGTCGATGGTATTTCTTAACTGGAAGCTTCCTAAGGAATATTATATACATTTTCGGGTTTTCATTATATACGTTTTTAAATTAATTTTGGGACGCTGAATCGATTGGTGAAGACTAGAAGTCTCTATGGTGAGCCGTAAATTAGGACAGCGTGAAATCAGTGTACAGCGGAAAAAATATATAAAACTTGTTTATTTGTAACTTTAGAGCGAAATAAACTGGAAAACCGTTTTCAGCACTTGTCAGCATTTTCCTTCGGGTAACCAAAAAAAAATCGAGGAATAGGTGTGTTGTGGTGTGCGCTGTGTTTGTATGCGGGTAATTTTGCCCCAATCAACGTGGAAACGCAGGCGATGATTTGTCGACACCCGTTCTCTAATAAAGTATACGAGAACGTATATAAGTCGTTCCTCGCACACAATGTGTCAACATAAAGCAAACCAAGCAAACGTTCGATGACGTAGTTGATGTAAATAAAAGAGATTTCGTTTAACGTATAAATGTCCGATTTCAAAAATTTGTTTTTGCCAAGATAGCCCATTGCGAAATACAAAAACGACTGCGCAACTTACGAAAAATTAGTGCGCGGCCGCGCACCCGCGCAGCTTAGAGGGAACTTTGCTATCATGTTGTTGAGGATATCGTGGGAGAGAAATTGTTGCTCAACAGTATTTTTACAGATGTCACCATTAGCACGTAGTATATCGACTTTCATGTGGTATGGTATTTGTTTTCTGGTGACTAACTTTCTTCCATGCGAACGGACGTTGAACGACCCATCGGCTCTTACAGATCTATGATCACTGACAGTGCTGAATCTGTCGAGTATAGAAATATCTCTCACAGTAAGTTCATTGTCCGTAATTATGTAATCGTATTCACTTTTGAGTATACCATTGGGGTATTTCCAAGTCCATTTTCGCAGAAGGTGTTCATTTATTGCGTAATGATTTTGATTATAGGTTTAGAAGTATTTGTTCTCTTGGGTTTCTAGTTCCGTTACCAAAAGTTCCAATGCTGGTTTCCTTTTTACCTCTTTCTTTCCAATGCGGATGGAATAGGTGGTGGCCTAGTAGTCAAGGTGTCAGGCTTCGGAGCCACAAGTCCCGGGTACAAATCCTGTACATTGTAAAAATAAGCCACCGTTCTCCTGTAGATGGCTCTGGCAAAGTCATCACAGTAAAAATCTGCCTCGCCTAATAGTGGCTCGCCAACTACGTTAAAAACTGTAAGGACTACCTACACTTGTGGCTAAGATCAAGACACCAAGCACAAGTGTAGGTTATGGGAGGAGGTCCCCAGGTCTACAAGGACTGTAGCACTATTAGATAATGGTGTATGGAACCAGGATCGGTCGGCAGCGCCGTCGTTTGGATTTTGAGGCCCCGGGCATATATATTGAGGTGGGGCTCCCAGTAAATAAAAAAAGTGATTAAACAAATAATTTTTTAAATTTTTAATACATACAAGAAAGGAACATATGTATAGAAGAAATATAATACAATAATATACTAATATAAAAGAAAAACAAAATTGAACTTTATTTTCCTTGCTTTAATTTCAGCAAAGGGACCAAAGGGAGGGAGCAAAGGGACCCCCCCCCCCAAAGGGGGGGGGTCCCAAAATGGGGGGACACAGCCTCTGTGGGGCCCCCTAGTCTGTGGGCCCCGGGCATTCGTCCGATTGACCGACGCTACTGTCGGTCGGTCCAATGCGGGCATTAAAGCCTCTCATTATCACTGTGTATGTGGTTTAAGTTTTGTCCATAAGACCCCCAAAGTTTTCGTAGAACTCTTCTGCTACTTCATCCGGATGGTCTGCTTTCGGGGCATAAGCTTGGATAACTTCTAGCTTAAGCATCTTGGTTATACTTAGTATCAGATGAGCAAGTCTATCTGAGATGCTGTTGACTTCTATTACAAGGTTTTTTATATTTTTATTGATGAAAAAGTCGATACCTCCTACACCTGGTTGTGGGTCTTCACGATAATAGAAAAAGCGTTTCGGGTTCAATGATATCAATGTACGATGATGAGTATGAATACCATCCACAAAAGTTTAGATGAAGAAATAATAAAACAATGGATAAAAACCAGGAAATAACTTCCAGGTCTAAGACAATCCAAAGTAATGCCCGAAACTATACAGGAACGAGCTTAGAATTCTGACAGGGACATTGCAGACGTAAAAAACAACTCAAGACCTCAGACCTAAAGGAAGATGACAGCTGCAGATTTTGCAGCTCATCAGAGGAAACCCCCATACATCTGTTCAAAGACTGCGGAGCATTGCTCCTCAGGAGACAAATGTACATTGGGCCCACTGCTTGAACAAAGAGATGTTACAATCCTTGAATCCCCCCAGATCCTAAAGGAATCAGTACTAGAGGAGGCACTCTAAATCAGTAAGTATACCAACGATTATAGGGGGGTGGGGTACAATAGTTCTATAAAGGTGGCAGTACAAGTCACCATCAAAATATACAATCTACGTTATTTAATGTTATAATGTTAATAAATATTGAATTAATTTTTGTAGATTTTTCTCAATAAAATTTAATTTTTTAACAATTATTTTCATAAAACTCGTAGTAACTGTGTAAATTAAAATCATATTAGTAGTCTAGGATTAATAATCATACAAATCTTCAATTTTACAATATTTTATCAAAATAAGCCCGTCCGTTTGTCTGTGATCACAATAGGGTATTCGATCTAAATACAATAAGACATGACAGACCAAGTAGTACCAGCCTTGTCTCGTATTCTTAACCTATGAGATCTTGTCTAATCATTTAAGGTCTTATCTAAATTTTACTTACTTTTCTTGATGTAGGGTTCAGTGGCATGTTCCACCACTTTGGTACTTCTTCCGCCCATCCACAAATATGCACCATCAAATCCATAAGAATAGAGATCGTCTCCAACGCCATTGCCTCCCCACTTTTCGCCACCTCCTGGATACGGCATATACCTAATTTAACAAAAAAAATAATTTAAAACCCAAAGACTTCACCGACATCAAGGAATTGGTATTACGAAAAAATACTGACAGAAGATAGAAATGAGTTCCAAATTACGGATAATAACACGAATATAACCACTCAAGGATATCCAATAAGAATATCTGTATCAGAAGTAACTAAAAAATGGAAGAGCGGCAGGACCAGGAAATATTCCTGGAGAACTTATTAAACATGGGACAGAAAAACTAACCCCGATGCTCACAAATTTATTCCAAAGATGTATAAATAAATCAGAAGTACCAAAGGAATGGAAGTTGTCATACAAATCAGTAATCATAAGAAAGGGGATAAAAATAAATGCGACAACTATAGAGGAATATCCGTAGCCAACACCATAAGCTATATGGAAGAATACTCAAAAATAAGATAGAAGATGAATACAGTGCAATGGAGGCAGAAGAGCAAGCCGAATTCAGAGCAGGAAGATTCACCATTGACCACCTATTTTTTTTTTATACAGCGAGGTTCCTACAGCCTTTGCCGCATCCCGCACTTCTTTTTCCACCTCTCCTTATCTCTCCAGCCATCTTCTTCTATGGCTCTATCTTTAATGGTTTCCATAATACCATCTATCCATTTTATTGCTGGTCTGCCTCTTCTTCTCCTTGCTCTTGGTATATATTGGAATGCTATTTTTGGCCATATTTCTCCAGTCATCCTTTGCATGTGTCCATACCACTTTAATTGCCGTGTTTCTATGTCGTCTGTAGTGCCATAGACTCTCTTCGTCTGTCTTCTTATATGTTCATTTCTTACACGATCTAGTTTGGACGTTTGACAAGCTCTTCGTAGAAAGTCCATTTCCACTACTTCTATACTTTTTTTATCTCTTTGTGAAACTTGCCAACATTCTGAACCATAAGTTGTTATTGGTTCTACAATAGATTTGTATACCCTCATTTTTGTTTTCAGTTTAATTTCATTTGACCATAGCATTGAATTTAACAAGCAGATAGCCTTTTTCCCTTGTCCAAGTCTATTTTCTATATCCTTTTTTGTTGTTCCTTCTTCTGAGATGATAGTTCCTAAATATTTGTATGCCCTACATTTTTTAATCTTTCTTAACTCCAGTTCTGGGTCTTCTCCTTCTTCCCCGACACGAAGATATTCTGTTTTTGACATATTCATGTTTAAACCCCATTCCGAATACTCTTCTTTCAATTTTCTTAACATATAATCTATATCTCTTTCATCACTTGCTAGTATCACTTGGTCGTCAGCAAATAGCAGGCTTGTCAAACAATGTTCACCTGTTCTTATTCCCATTCCTGCGGTTTTTCTTCTCCAGTTTGTTAGTGCTTCTTGTATGTATATTTTAAATAATGTAGGAGACAGGCTGCAGCCTTGTCTTAATCCTTTCGTTGTACGGAAAGGCCGCGATATAACGTTTCCTATCTTGACTGCACTTTTTGACTCGATATATATATATTTCTGATTGCCCGACAGTATACACTATTTATCCCAATCCTCGTCAATGCTTCAAAAAGCTTTTTCCAGGGTACCGTATCGAAAGCTTTCTCCAAGTCGATAAATAATAGGTGTGTGGGTAGATTTCTATCTTTCCGCTTTTCTATAATTTGTTGAATAACAAATATATTGTCAATGCATGATCTCCCGGCTCGGAAGCCACTTTGCTCCTCTACTTCTTTGATGCTGCTTTCAATTCTTTTTTTTTTGTATCCGGCCGTACAACCGCCCAAGCGCACTAGTTACGCTGATCCCTCTATAGTTACTACATTGTCTTTTGTCTCCTTTTTTATATATTGAGCTCATATGAGCAATATTCCAATCTTCTGGAATGTTGTCGCCTTCTATTAGACATTTGTTGAAGATCTTGGCTATCAGCTCTAGTAATAATTCTGGTCCATTTTTAACTAGTTCAATTGGGATATTTCCTGGCCCTGCAGCCTTCTTATTTTTAGATTCTTTTAGGGCTTCCTTTATTTCTTTTATCGTTATCGCATTTACTTCTTCATTTGTGGGTGTCTCTATGTCGAGGTTATCAATGTGGAACTCTTTTCTCTTTTCTGTTAGCAGTTCTTTGTAATATGTTTCCCACTCCTCCATACTTATTAGATCAATTTTATTTACTTGCCCTTCTTTTCTAATATGTTTGATTGCCTTCCACGCTTCCGAAACCTTTGTTCCTCCCATGCACCTCTCTATCTCCTCGCATCTTTTTTCCCAAATCTCATTTTTCTTTTTTGTTACAAGTTTTTTAACTTCTCTATTCCAGTGTGCATAGATCGTTCTATCTTCTATTTTTTTAGATTGTAGCCAAGTTTGATAAGCTTTCTTTTTAATTTCTGCTAGTCTTTCTATTTCTTCACACCACCACTCTTTATTTTTAAAATGCCTTTCTTGTGGTCCTATAGCTTCGTTCGCTGCTTGGTGCATACAGTTCCTTAGGTCTTGATATAGTTGATTCGCTGTTGTGTTTCCGTATTGCACTTTAGCCAGCATGGCAGTTAATCTTAGTTTGTACAAAAATTTAGTAGATTCGTTGCCGAAACTCTCTAGATTGTATATGATTTCATTCGTGTTTTTTCCTAAGATGTCGTTTTTACTAGTTTTGTCCGTATTAGTTTTCCTATACTTTATTAGGACTGTTGCTACCAATAGGTGGTGGTCCGATCCGCATTCCGCTCCTCGATACACCCTTACGTCAGTACCATACCACCTATTTGTGTTAACTAAAATCGTAGAAAAGAAAATCGCATATAACCAGGAAGTTCAATTGCTATTTGTGGACCTTAAAAAAGTCTATGACAGCATTCTTCTAGTAAAATTATGGAAAGCTCTACAGCATTCTAACATAAATGCTGAAATAATAAAAGCAATCATATCACTGTATAATGGTGCAAGAACACAAATAAAAATAGGAAATAACGTAACAACCGGCTTCACGGTAACAAAAGGGGAGTAACAAGGGTGTATATCGCCAACACTGTGCAAGGTCTATCTAGAAAGCGCATTAACAAGATGGAAGAGAAAATGCAATGGGCATACCTGTGGATGATACATCAACAATCTATACTTTGGCATTTGCGGATGACCACCGTGATTGCACAAGACATTGATGACATTGAATATATGACGCGCAAACTAATTAAAGAGTATGACAGGTGGGGTCTAGACGTGCACATATAGAAAAAAGAATACATGTGTATAGGAGAACAACAAGATCTGCCTATCACAGACAAACAGAATATCAAATATTGCAGCTCATACAAATACCTAGGCGTAAAAATATCGAAAGTAAGAAGTCTGGACGAAGCAATAGCACAAAGAAACCTTCAAGGAGGGCTGTGTCCATGTTAAACGGCATACTATGGGATAAACACATTAGAAAGGAAAACAAACACAGAATATACAACGCAATAATTAAAAATATAATAACCTACGGTAGTGAAGTGTGGCCTATAAAGGATAGAGCAGAGAAATCACTAAAAGCAGAGATTGACTACTGGAGAAAAGCGGCAGGAAAGTCTAGATTGGAAAGGATCAGAAATGAAAGGATAAGGGAAATAATGGAAGTAAAGCAAAACACCGTGGTTTACATAAGAACTGGACAACTCAGATGGTACGGTTATGTACAGAGAATGGACCAAGATCGACTCCCAAAGAAAGTAATACACTGGACACAGCAGGGAAGAAGAAGGAGAGGAAGACCTCGGAAAAGCTGGAGAGAGGGTATAGACGGAGAGATCCGGACCAGAGGATTGGAGGAAGAGTCTTGGAAAAACCGAGACGGTTGGAGATTAGGAATCGGAAGATGGGTAACGTTGTAACCCGATGCACATATATAAAAGACTTCACCATTGGCAAAAGGTTAAAAGGATCTAAAGCAAAATTGATCTAGAATCTAGATCTTATCTATCTAGAATCTATATCTAGAATCTAGAATAATTATTTAGCAAAAGACAACAGGTCGTTTAATTTCTAAATCTTGTTTGACTTGATGATGACTGATCAAAATCGCTTGAAAGTTTCTCGAGAAATCCCTAAAGATCTAATAGTATTTCAATGGATCGATGACTGGGTCGATGCGAATTTTTAAATTTTAAGCTCTTTAACAAAAAATTTTAACAAAAAATTGTTGGCTCTTTAACATATACACAGCTCAAAAGAATTAGCGCGTTACCAATTTGTGTCTCCATGTAGAAACGGGAAATTATATGCAAATAATATTAAGTACATCTGAAAGATGCTCTATTTAATTGTTTTAATTGGCACATATTGAAGTGTCAGCGTCACGTACTTTTAAAGTGCTCGTAATAATTTACAACTACTAAAACGAAAATGCAAAACGAATTTAAATTAATTGTTAATGTAAACTTGTACATAAAGTGATTCGCGTAGTGTGTTGTCTTGCGTTATCCTGCATTATCAAAAAAATTGTACCTATTCCATTTGCCACAGGAACAACCTGTGAACCAGCCGGCGCGAGTGGTATTACTTTTGTTTTATTTTTTTTTGTTATAACTTTTTATTGGCATATATACAAAATATATAAAAATATATTACATACTATACATATATTACCTACACGTTACATACTAAAGGAATAGGTTCTTCCTTTTTGCCTATTTGCTCTTTCCACTTTTTCACCCTCCTTAACAATTCCAAACCAATTCCCCTTTCATCCATACACTTCTTCCATTCTTGTCCTAGCCTTTTCTCCTGTTCCTTCCATTCATTCCTTGTACATTCTTCTATCCAATGTTTCCATCTATCCTCTCCAGCCCCACAAACTGTGCATTTCCGATATTCTTCACTCATCCAGTATTTCCTACCACGCTCTTCACTTCCACACCTAAACCTTGCCAGTATGACCTGCGTGTCTGCCTCTTTAGTTGAGTATAAATAGGTAGGTAAACGATCAAGCACCTGAATCTTTGCACATTCTTTGAAAAATCTACTGTTGGCAATTTGGCCTTGGCGTTCCTGTAACTCTACCTCTACTAATCGCTCACCTAGCATTTCCACCCAGTTTGCCCCTTCCCTCTACAGTTTTTCTAGTTCCTCGCCAGATATCCCTGCTCTTTCATATAATTTCCTTTTATTCATTCCCCACGCATTCCCATTCTTCCCTCTTTCACGCTCCCGATTTGCCATTCTAAATACCTCTTTTATTATTCTTTCATCCCCAATTCACTCACCTTATATTCATACCTTATCACCCTGTTTGCCGCTAAAACGGCCACCATGTAGGCATTCACCTCTTGCAGAACTATGTAGCCTGGTGTCGATTTGTCTAACTTTAGGAATTTCCTGTAGAAGTTTTGTTGAACCCTCTCTATCTTCTCTTCCTCTCTAATCCCCCATACTTCCGAACCATAGGTCAAAACACTTCTCACACACACTTTCCATATTACCTCCGCCGCCCTAAAGTTCCCTTCAAAACTAGATCTCCATCCCTTCCACATGCGTTCTGCCGCCACCCACGCTTTTTTTGACACATAATCCACATGCTCCTTATTACTGCACCCAGTTCCAAACACATATCCTAAATACCTAAACTTTTGCACCTCCTCAATTTCCTTTCCTAGCCATTCAAAACGTTCTTTCCTATATTTACCCCCCCTTTTAAAACGCATCCATTTAGTTTTTCCCACGTTTACATTTAGCTCTCTCTTTTCAAAATAACCTCTCAGCCTTTCAATCAACTACTTCATTTCTCCTGCTGTTTTAGCGAACACTACCATATCGTCCGCGTAGGCTAAGCTCCACACTTTCCTTCTCCCTATAACCACGCCTCCAGCTTGACCATCTGTCAACACTTTCTCCATGTCAGCCACATAGAGATTAAAAGTGATGACGCACGTGGCCTCATGTTAGAGCGCTAACTAACAAATATAGAGGTCCCGAGTTCTATCCCCAGTGCCGGCCGCATTTGTACCAGAAGACAAATGTGCAAAATAGTAATTAGCGCAATTTACAATAATAACAGGTTTCTGGGCCTATGGGAATGTGAATGGTAATATTAATGTGAATCTGAATGCAGAATACAATATGCCACAAGTAGGCCGCAGTGTTCCAAGGATCGGCAAACCCGGCATCCACATCGGACCAAACTTAAAAAAAAAACCTGTGCATCTAACACAAAGTCAACAGAGAGATTAGGGTTAAGATTTCCTGGAATTACAACAAGGTCGATTCTACTGTCGATACAAACCATATTTGAACCACATCCAAATCTTTCGACTTCCTTGGACAGTTGCAGTTACGTAGCGTTCTCCTGGGCGTCTGTAAACACTTTCTCCGCCATCGCAACGAGTAATACGGAACCTTGATTCATCCGTGAACAGCACAGACTTCCAAAGTCGAAGTTGCAATGTGACATATTCACGAGCAAAATTTATCCTTGCTATTCTGTGACGTCGTGTCAAAGAGGTTTTTCGGATGGGTCGTCTTGCCCTCGAATTTTATTCCCTCAGCCCATTCCTAATTATCTGGTCTGATACAGTGACCCCATGCGCCATTCTGAGCGAGATTAAGAGGTCCTTCGCCGTAGAAACTATATTGCGAAGACACGAAATCAGTAAAAATCGGTCTTGATTTTGAGTTGTTTTGTCTTTTGCGACCTTACCCATCACGCCTGGTATATTGACCTGTATCCAAGTATGTACCTGTTCCACAATCGCCGAATAACAGACAGGCTTACGTTGAAGTTTCTTGAAACTTATCGAAGGCTTTAGCCATTTTCAATTAATGTTACAGCACGAACAACTTCCACTTCGTTAAGATGCCTCATTTTCACTAAAGTCAAACTGTCAGTTGCAAACATTTTCGTCTGTATATTGATCTGAACAAGACCTTCCTAGCTCTGAATCAAATTTGGAAAACATGATTTCACTTTAGTTTTGGGAGTTCTTGTTAACTATTACGGATACTCAGGAAGTATGCGATGCTGATAATTCCCTATGTATCAAGTAAAACAATTAAATAGAGCGTCTTTCAGCGTCTTTAATTTTATATGCATGTAAGTTCCCGTTTGAATTTTAAGGAGGCACAAATTAGTGACCGGCCAATTGTTTTGAGCAGTACATATTTTCAAACTAATTTTAGGATGCTGGACAATGCTGAAAACTAGAAATCTCTGCAACTAACCGTTCAAAAGCTATTGCATTGTGAAATCAGCGAAAAATGCGAAAAAATTGCTAAAATCGTTTATCAAGTCATTGAAGAAATTAAGACTGTTTCTGAAAAATTAATAGAATGGTTGCGACCGTTACTACGTGGTAATTCATACTTACACTGAATTGAAAAATTCGCAATGTTTTAACCACACTTAATTTGTAAAAATATTATATAACATGTTATTCACAGTTTCACATGTATATATATATATATATATATATATATATATATATATATATATATATGTATATTGATCTGAACAAGACCTTCCTAGCTCTTTGAATCAAATTTGGAAAACATGATCATGAAAATCCAACAGGAGAAGATCACGACAACCACGAATTTTTAAGCCTGACCCTGAATATTTAAAAATCAACAGGGACAGTATTTTGCAAGGAATCAACGAAACAAACTCGTTAAACTGGACAGAATTATCGGATGTTCTCAGGAACGCTATGATGATAGGCCAACCCCCACGTAAACGTAAGCACAGATGGTGGAACAGTATATGCGACCAAGCAATAGAAGACAGACTTAACGCTTGGAAAAAATTTCATAGCAACAAAACGCCAGACAAATGGCAGGAGTTCCTGTACATTCGGAAACAATCATCAAAACTAATTAGAAAAGATAGACGTAGCTATGAAAAAACAAGACTGGAGGAAATAGAACAAAAATTTACAAAGAATAATACTAGTTTATACAGAATTTTTAAAGAGAACCTGACGGGATATCGACCATCCAGCCTATGCTTTCGTCGATCTGATGGTTCAATAGAGACAAACACCAATGCGAATTGTCAAATTTTAGCTGAGTACTTCAACAATCTTCTCAACTGTGACCCCCCCATCCAGCAAGTTTATTTTTGAACAATCTGAATCCTATCCAGATTCCGTGCCGCCTTCCTTCCAGGAGATAACTGACATCATTCGTTCATTGAAAAACGACAAAGCCCCTGGGGAAGATGGAATCATTGCCGAGTTATGGAAACTGGCTGACGACAACCTCATTCACAGAATACACAATATAATATGTGATATTTGGGTGACCGAACAAATCCCCCCAGAATGGAAATGTGCACTTATACACCCGCTTCATAAAAAAGGTGATAAAATGGACCCGAACAATTATAGAGGCATTTCACTTCTACCAGTAACGTACAAAATTCTTTCGAAAGCTCTTTTGAATAGACTTGAACCTCAAGTAGACCCACAGATAGGAGAATATCAGGCAGGTTTCCGTAAAGGGCGCTCATGCACGGAACAAATTTGGAATCTGAAGACAATCTTACAAATACGATCTTGTAGAAACACCGTGGTTACCTTTGTTGATTTCAAAAAAGCCTACGACTCCGTCGACAGACCAACTCTCTTCAGCATTCTGGAGGAATTCAAAGTTGATAGAAAAACCAGGGCATTAATTCAACAAATTCTCATTAATACTACATCAAAGGTTAAGTTTGGTAGAGCAATTTCTCAACCTTTTGAAATACATACGGGTGTTCGACAGGGAGATGGACTTTCACCCATCCTTTTTAATATGGTCCTGGAAAAAATAATCAGAACTTGGGAAAAAGAGATTGAGGGAATACACATTGGTAAGAGAAGAGATTATAGAGCTAATATCAAATGTTTGGCGTTTGCTGATGATCTTGCAATAATATCGAATACCAGAGAAGAAGCAAAGCATGCACTTGAAAAATTACACGAAATTTCACAAAAGGCTGGTCTCCTGATATCTTATGAAAAAACACAGTATATAGAACGATCCCCGTCCGACAATCTACCCATCAAGACACAATATGGTTCTGTATCCAGAGTTTCCCAGTTTAAATACTTAGGAGAAATCATCCAACCGTCCGGCCTAAATATAATAGCAAATCAAGAACGAGTAAAAAAATTACAGAGAGCCTACCGACTTACTTGGAATCATTATAACAAAAAATCAATATCTCTTAATGCAAAATAACAACACTACAAAACAGTCGTTCTTCCTGAAGCACTTTATGCCGCAGAAACAACATTAATTCATGGTCACTCAAAAATCAAAGAAATAGAGAAACAAGAATGTAAAATCCTCCAAAAAATTTTTGGGCCGGTGAATAAAGAGGGAATATGGATTAAGAGACCATCGTCAGAAATATATAAAACCGTAGAACCTATCACTGACACTTTCAGAAAGAGACGAGCTAAATTTTTTGGTCACATATACAGAATGGACAGAACAGTAAAAATAGGTCCAAATGGATACAGGAAACTGAAGAAGACCTCAAGCAGCTAAACATCACGATACACGACATGAATGATCGGGTTAAATTTAGAAACACCATAATGCACCATAAATTTTATAAAGAACTGCTCCCAAAGATACCAGGAAAAAAGTGGACGGACGAACGGAAGAAAGAACATAGTGCACGAATGAAGAGGATTTGGGAAGAACGTCGCCGTATGACTGAGTTGACATTATTTTTGTTCAAGTTTACACGCTCTCTTTAAAGGGATTTACGATAGTAATATATATGTATATATGGGTCATTCCATATCAAATCGACCAATAGTTGGAATCGACCCCCTTTCAATTTGAATCAAATTTGGTGGGAAGTTTTCTTTTTTCAGAAAATGAAGTTCTACAAAAGGAATTTTCAAAAGTTATGCAAAATTCAAAATTCCACTATTTTTCCAGTTGTTCAATATTTTTTTTTTAATATCTCGAAAACTATTATAGTTACAAAAAAAGACCAAGGTTCGTTATGAAGCGGATACTTGGAAAGCTATGAAAAAAAAAATTGGTAAAAAAAAATTTTAAAAATGCCAAATTTATAGAATTTAAAATTTTTTAAAATCGTCAAAATTGACGATCATTAAATTTTTGACTCAATTTTTTTTTGTATAATACCTCTAACTGATCTTAAGAAATCCTGAAATTTTCAAAATGATGTTTTTTTTTCAAAATTACAATTTTTTTAATTTTGGCAAATAAAATATTTTTTTTTCTACCTTTAGTAAGCTAAGCAATCATATAATTTTGTAATTTTAAGCAGTAAAAAATTTAATTAACGATAAAATAATGTAAGAAAAGAATTATTAACATTTTTTGATAATAGTTTGAAAATTAAGTCAGTTAAGAAGTGTTACACTCCGCAATCTATGTATCTACTGTTAAAAATTTTTATCGAGCAAATTGCCATCGGAGACCTCACCAGAGGTATTTATTTTTTGTGATATTTACATTTTTAGAGGTTAGTTAGATCGTGATTTACTAGTAAACAATAGCAATAATAGCTAAGGTAACAATAATAAAAAAATAGTTATGGAGAAAAAAAAGTGTTCAATTGGATTATTTAGAAATGAAAAATGCTCCAAGGGAAAATTAATCAATTGTAAAGATTTTTCTGATCAAAATCGTATTTCATTGAATACTAGAAGTGGTAAAATTGTTCATTTCATTTGCAGCGAACATGACAAGTTGTATCGTATCAATTACAGTTTGAAGCAACTAGTTTGTGCTGATCCATTTAAAATTCATGGTGTTAAAGTACGTAAATCTTTAAGACCAGTTACTTTTGAATTGTTTGAACAGTGTAAGGTTAGTGGACCTTCTATTATACCAGGAAGTAAACTGTGTATTTCGTGTAAGAAAAAAATCTATGAAGAATTGAAAAAACATCATGAAAATAAATTAGAAGCATCTAAACAAACTATAACTGCTGAGAACAGTGGCTCAGAAAGTGTCTCTGGAAATTTAAGTTTTATTCCATCTGAACCCCATAAAACACCTGACCAAGAGGAAACCCCACTACTGACTCAAAGCTTGCAGGAAAAAATGTCTTCTAATTTATCTGAGAATTTGCAATTATCAAACGCTACAACTTCAACATCTACCATCTGCAGCTCAACCAGCAAAACTTTTACTCCCACTGAAATTAATCTTGATCGCCTCAATACTGTCGCCAAAACATTCAATCTAACTCCGATTAAAAAGAAAAGCATAGATCGATCAAAAACTTACGTTCAAAGGAAATATCATGACATAAAATCTAAATTGCTATTATGCTTTGAAAATCTAATGGAAGATACTTTTATTACGATTCAAAATAAAGATTTGATCATTGATGATAACCCAGAATTAACCGGAAAAGAAATAGTAATGAAGTTGAAAGAAAAATTTGATAATAGCAGCAAAAGGAGTGAAAAATTACAAATTTTATCTGTCTCACCGTCAAGTTGGTCGGCAGAAAAAATTGTTGACGTTTTTGGAGCATCAACTTACATAGTAAAAAAGGTAAAACAAAAAGTAACAGAAGACGGCATTTTATTTACTCCTGTCAAAAACAAAGGTCATCCACTATTAAAAAGTACTGAAGACAAAATTCAAGAATTTTATAGAAATCAAGATGTCAGCAGAGAATTACCGGGTAAAAAAGAGTATAAATCTGTTCATGAAAATGATCAACGAGTACAGAAACAAAAACAGTTAATATTAGATAACTTGAACGAAATTTATTATTCGTTCAAGCAAAAATACCCATTGGAAAAAGTCAGTTTTTCAAAATTTGTAAGTCTTAGGCCACCTGAATGTGTTCTTGCTGGTGCATCTGGTACTCATGTGGTATATGTTTGTCTCATTCACGAAAATTTCAAACTTACATTTAATGGTGTAAAACTCGAAAAACTGAAACTTAAAAACGAAAGTCAGCCATTTTCGTCATATCGAGATTGTTTAAAAATTGTTATTTGTCAACAACCAACGAATGACTGCTACTTTGGAACATGCAGTAATTGTCTCGGCTTGACAAAATTGCGAAGTACAATCGACAGTCTTTTCATCGATAATTTTGTAGATGAAGTAATGTATAAACAATGGACTCAAGTGGATTGATGTTCTTTGGAGACGGTTATAAAATCAACTGATGACTTTGTTGATCACTTGGTAGAATCGATTCCAAAATTACTTCAGCATGACTTCATTGCTCAAAAACAGGCTAAATATTTTCAAATTACAAAAAAAAACCTGGAAGTTGGACAAGTACTTGTTGTTGCTGACTTTTCTGAAAATTACTCGTTTTTATTTCAATACAGTGTCCAAGGAGTTAATATAAACAAGCAACAATCCATCCATTCGCTTGCTATTATAGATCTATTACTGAGAATGGCGATGATACAATAGTACCTTTAAGTTGGGTAATAATTTCAGATTGCTTGATGCACAACACAACTGCAGTTTATAGTTTCCAAGAAGTTTTAACTTTATTTCTAGTAAATAAAGTACCGAACATTTCTAAAATAATCCATTTTTCGGATGCCGCAGTAGCTCAATATAAAAATCGCTATAATTTGGTCAACTTGCTATATCATGAAGAAGATTTTCAAATCAAAGATTTTCAAATCAAAGCTGAATGGCATTTTTTTGCAACTTCGCATGGAAAAGGTCCAAGCGATGGTTTGGGCGGAACAATAAAGCGATTGGCTAGTCGAGCTAATCTTCAATTAAAAACTGAAGAGCAAATTCAAACACCCAATGAGCTTTGCAAATGGGCCAAAAAAAATGTCCAAGGAATCATTTTCGACTTCGTCTCGGATGAGCAGATTCAGTGCACTCAAAAGAAACTGTACAGCAGATTTAAAAATGCTGTGCCAATACAAAGAATACGTAGTTGTCATGCCGCCGTTCCTATTTCGAATGAACTAATAAAAATGAAAACCTTATCATCGTCTGAGGAACGAAAAGATTTTCTATTAAAAAATAAGGACATTTACGATTTCGTCGAAGAACCAGCAATTAAAACCAGGTAAAAAGACTGGAATATTGTGAATTAGTAATGTATTGATATCAAATTTTGACTTAAAGATTAATAAAACCCTAACTTTTTTCAGATTAAGAAAAAGAACTGAGGCACTAACATCAGAAAAAGGATTGAAAAAAAAGACTTACGTAATAAAATATATATGTATAAGTTTACGCTTTAATTGCTTTATATATAAATTAAAACATAAATATTAATTTTCTTTTCTCATTCATTGCAATTTTTACTGCTTAAAATTACAAAATTATATGATTGCTTAGCTTAACTTAACATAAAGGTAGAAATAAAACATTTATATTATTTGCCAAAATTAAAAAAATTATAATTTTGAAAAAAAAAAAACATCATTTTGAAAATTTCAGAATCTTTTAAGACCAGTTACAGGTATTCTACAAAAAAAAAATGAGCCAAAAATTTAATGATCATCGTGAAGTTTGACGATTTTTAAAAACTCAAAATTCTATAAATTTGGCATTTTTCAATATTTTTTTTTCGAATTTTTTTTTTCATAGCCTCAAGTATCCTCTTCAAAACGAACCCTGGTCTTTTTTTGTAGCTAGAATAGTTTTTGAGATATTCAAAAAATAAAATTGAACAATTTAGAAAATAGTGGAATTTTGAATAACTTTTGAAAAATAAAAAATTATTTTTTTTCCTTTAGTAGAACTTCGTTTTCTACTTCTCCACCAAATTTCATCCAAATTGAAAGGGTTCGATTCCAACTATTGGTCGATTTGACATGGAATTATCCATATATATATATATATATATATATATATATATATATATATATATATATATATACATACATATATATATATATATATATATATATATATATATATATATATATATATATATTATTTTCATTCATGAATTTATAACATTTTTTCAAATTTTTTTTTTTTGAGCTAAGTTGCAATGTGTTCTTCCACTCAACACCAACCATTCCGTCATAAAAAACCTATGATAAGCAAGCTCCGGTAGCATACACACGACCAGAAAGAAGATATTGTGCGTGTATACGAAATTATACACGCGGCGTAAAGGACCCTACTAGCTTGTATACATCTGTATACACATGGCAGTTAACGTGTTAAACACTTAACCCTTTCAAGTGAAGTGGTTCCACCATGGGACCACGAATATATGTATACTTTTTTCTGAGCGGCCTAGTGATCGTAAGCTGGAACCACCACTGGCTATGACTAATTTAACCGACAATATTTAACTACGCTTCGCGCAGATTTCTCATACGACTCCCATTAACCTAGCATTTAATTCTAAATAGCCTTCCAGATAATTTGGAATATCCAGTTAATGTGTTCCAAACATTATTTTCTGGAAATTTTTTAGAAGCTATAGTTTTTCAAACTAATTTATACATAACACAAAAGCATGGAGAAAACCATAAAAGTTCAACGACTCTCGAAGAAATTAAACATTTCTTGGTAATCAATTTGCTTATGGGCATCAAAAAAGTTTATTTATTTATTTATTTACGGGTAGCACCCAATTCAAAAATATGTTTTATAAAGGTATATGATACATGAATACTTATAACTAAGGGTAAACCTAAAAACTATACGAATGAACATAATGTGATTCAAGTTACTCTAGATGGAACATGTAGGCCAATTAAGGACAGGAGATGTGGACAATCAGCATTATAGTTCAAAATCTTATGCAGAAATCTAATGTCTGCATAAACTCTACGAGTGCTGAGTTTCTCTATTTTTGTTGTATTGCGAACTTCTCTCGTGAGTTTTGAATTAAAGGTATATTCAATTTATAGGCTAAATATCTCAAAAATATGAGTTTTTTCTATATTATTTATATGGATTTCATATGTTGGTGACCATACACATGAACAATACTCCAATATTGATCTAACCAAAGAATAATAAAGTTTTTATGGAATCGACATTAGTGAATTCTCTTGTGGTCCTGCACACAAAGCCCAGCATTTTTGTCGCCTTATTGACAACCTGCTCAAAGTGGAGATGAAAATTAATCTTGGTGTCAAAAAGAACACCGAGATCCCGAACAAAGTTTGCTCTTATGAGAGGTTCACCTTCAATATTATACCCAAATTCAATATGTTCAAGTGATCGATAAAAAGACATAACATTACATTTGTTTACATTCAACTCCATGTAATTTTCAGTGCACCATTTGACAATTGAAGTAAGGTCCTTTTGAACATTTTCACAATCTTGTTCGTTGTTGACATGGCTAAAGATTTTAAGATCATCTGCGAACAGCAAAAATTTTGAATGTCATTGATGAATATATTGAACAAGAAGGGGCCCAGATGGCTTCCCTGTGGTCCTCCTGAAGTGACGTGAATCTCCTCCGATGTGAAACTCTTGACTTTTACATATTGATTTCTCGAAGTCTCGAAGATAGCTTGCGAACCAGTTCTGTAAATTTCCATGAAACCCTATCGCTTCTAATTTCTGAAGCAAGACAGTATGATTAACTGTGTCGAATGCTTTGGAAAAATCTGTGTAAATTACATCTACTTGATGCTTCTGTTCCAGGGCACTCAACACAAATTGTGTTATTGTTAACAAATTTGTAGTTGTTGATTTACCCATGCAAAAACCGTGCTGCTCTTGTATAATAACTTGGTTTAGTGGGGTTTTTATTTGATCACAGATCAGACTCTCTAATAATTTTGGGATTGCACTCAGAATTGTGATCGGTCTATAATTTTGTATGTTTGCTTTATCTCCCGACTTGAAGATTGGGGTGATAAAACTAGATTTCCACAAAAGTGGAAATTCCCCTAAGTTCGATGATGAAGTAAATAGATGGAACAAAGGTTTTGCCAAGGTAAATCTACATTTCTTCAATAACAATGGAGCTATTCCATCTGGTCCTGGACCTTTATTGGAGTCTAATTGGTATAATTTATTCAATATGGTTTCCAAGCTGAAATTACAGGAACTCATATCTATAGTTTTATCACATTTGAATCCTAACAAATTTGCATTAGCAGTGTCCTGTTTGTAGACTGATTGAAACTGGCGTGCAAAGCCGTTAGCTATTTCATTTCCTATTGTACATGATTGTTCTCCTAAGTACATAGTATCTGGTACGCCATGATTTTTCTTTTTATAGTTTACAAAATTCCAGAAATGTTTTATATTCCTACCTACGTTATTTTCCGTACATTTTATATAGTTATCATAACATTCTTTACTCATTATTTTACACTGTTTTCGAAGTTCAGAAAAAATTAAATAATCATCCCAGCTGTTACTAATTTTATAACTTTTATGAGCTTTTTTCTTTTCAAATATCAAATATTTCATATCGTTGTTAAACCAACAAGGAAATTTAGGCTTGCTAAAGCGAATATAGGGAATGAAATTGTTTATTCCTGTATATAAAATATTATAGAAAATTTCTGTAGCATTATTGATGTCTGTTATACTGCCAAGCTGATTGTCCCAGTCTACAGTGGACAAGTAGAAGTTTAGTCCAATGTAATCTCCTCTTTTGAAGTTGAAATAAGAGTTGTCAAATTTCAGATCGTTGAAATCTTTGTTCAAGGTAATTGATGAGACTGTGGCTGGATGATATGGATCACAAGGCAGCAAACAGTCATCAGCAACAGTGATACAGTGATAATGTCTTTATCTTTCGTGAATATCAAGTCTAGCATAACACCAAAACAATTTTTAATGGAATTTGATTGAAAGAGATTATGAAATGCTAGAGATTCAACAAGCATTTGAGCTGCATTATTATTATTATATATAGCAGATACGCCCAATTCGTCATTATACCATTCAACATTTGGTAAGTTATAGTCACCATACAGAAGCAGTTTTGTTTCGGGAAATCTCTATCACACTATCTACAGTTGCAATGTTCTTCATATAACTCCTGACGAGAGCTGGGTGGAAGATAGATCCCACCAATAATTAGATCTTCACCATAAGTAGATACCTTGACGAATATTTGTTCCACGTTATTCACGTTGATAGTTATGACATTACTGGAATAATGCTTCTTCACCGCTACAAGAACGCCTCCGCCTCTGGATTTTTGACTTAGTATTGACCGATCTTTCCTGTATAAATCATATTGCGACAAACCAAGTTCCTCATCATGAATATATTCGTAGAGCCAAGTCTCAGTGAAAACAATAACATCATAGTCACTGATAGCTGCATTAAGTTCTAATGTCGTAATTTTAGTTCCTAGTTATAGTGACCATTGGTGATAAAAATAGAATTGCGAGACAATTTTATACCTCCGGTTATGTCTAGCAATCGATCCAAATCGGTTACGAACAAATCTTCTAACGAAATTACATATAAATGATAATACACTAGACCCAACAAGGGGATCAATTACGATAAGTTGTGCAAAATCAGGCCAATGTTTAGTCTTACACAATACATACGAAATGTATTATCATCAATCAAAATATATATCCGTAGATGAATCGATGATTAAATTTAAGGGCAGAAGTAGTTTCAGACAATATATGCCGATGAAGCCCTTTAAATGAGGCTACAAGATTTGGATCAGAGCGGACGAAACAGGATATGTTTCTCAATTCCAAATATGAACAAGAAAAATTGAAAATATCACCGAAAGATATTTAGGAACAAGGGTTATAAAGGTGTTAACAATTGATTTAGCAGGGAAATATTATCAAGTGTATTTTGATAATTATTTTAATTCCATTCAATCAATCCATTCAATCAAAGGGATTTATTGGAAGAAGGCATATATGCATGTGGAACGACTAGAAAAGAAAGAAGAGACATTCCTACTGATTTCGAAAATGTTGTTGTGAAGGGGGGGTGGATGGGGACCACCGCTGACTCCAATGTTGTGACGAAGGATCTGCTGGCCTGCAATTATTCGGACACTGAGATAGTTTTACCTATTTCGGGATCTTGTTGCTTCTGTGGTCTGGTATTCGTAAGGCACGAAGTTTGTTAAAATGAAAAGTAGTAGACTGAATAAAGTATATGTATTTATAACTAAATATTTTATTGCATTAAGCCTATAACTACAAGTTAACAATACTTAACAACTGACTTCTTAACAACCTCTTAACAAGTGACTTCTTAACAACCTCTTAACAACTATCTTAAACTAGACCGGGTTGAGATATTTATATCATCCCGGTGGTATTCCGTGGGGGTTTGTGCATACCCCTTAATTAAATATGAGGATGCTCCTCCTACTTGACTCCTCCCCTATGCAGCTTAAGAGTCGTTTGAGCTTAGGACGTAAGTCGTAGCGCATATATAATATATTTACACAAATAACTAAAAAGGTTCCCAGAGAAACTAACAATCTGGTCTACGTGATTATTTTGATGGGGACGTTTTTAGTACGTTATAAGTGTCTCTCCGAGAATTTCATTTCGGATAATAAAAAATATCCGTGGGAGATATAAATTCATACACGTGGTTGTCATCTAAAGGGTCCGCCAATAAGCGCGCTCGATCTTTAAAATAAAATAAAGCAAGTTGTGTGAGAGGTATAAATGAAATTTATTTTTTGTTTGAAAGAGTATTCGAAGGCATTATGTATGGAAAATAATATCGTTCAAATGGCCACCTCGGCTTTGCTTGGTGGCGCGCATACGAGAAGTCCAATTTCCAATGACTCTGGCGCACAAATCGGGCTGTATTTCATCGATGGCGTGGCGTATGTTGACTTTGAGGTCATCAGTGTTTTGTGGTTGGTTTGCGTAGACCTGTGATTTAAGAAAACCCCACAAGAAATAGTCTAGTGGGGTTAAATCGCACGATCTCGGTGGCCAGTTGATGTCGCCTCCGCGCGAGATAACCATTCCTCCGAAGCGCTCGTGCAGAAGATCCATTGTGGCGCGCGCTGTGTGGCTCGTAGCGCCGTCCTGCTGAAATCACATATCCTCGACATCCATATTGTCGATTTCATGCCAGAAAAAGTTCGTTATCATGGATCTGTATCGTTCGCCGTTTACCGTGATGGCCACACCATCGTCGGAACGCGCGGAACGTTGCCCGAACCGATGAATGATTTTCGTAATACATTTTAATGATTTGCACATGTTGCTCGCGGCTGAATTGGTTCATGGTAATTTGTGAAGATACACTGAATAATAACAACTAGGTTTGGCAACTCTACCACAAACAACATGGCCGCCATCAGCTGTTAAAGATCGAGCGCGCTAATTGGCGGACCCTTTAAAAAAATTAAAATCTTTTAAGCGTGGGACCGAGGGTTGGAATGTCCCTAAAATCACATGTGGCTTGAAAGGGTTTTATTACGACGGTCGGATGTCGTAATGGTAATTAACTATAAGAATTATTGGCTATCGCACGATAACCGTGGGACCAAGGGAGCGTAAAGGAATGTTCCCAAACACGTGGGTGGTATGGTTTTTATTACAACAATGTCAAGAATATGAAAAGAGGAGATTTTGATTGGAGGGTAAGTCAAGATGGTGTTTTAGCATTGAAATGGATGGACAAGAAGCTTATTTTTTAAGTAATTTTCACAGTCGATGAAGAAGAAGTTAAAAGAACACAAAAAGACGGATGTAAGGAAGCAGTAAAATGTTTAAAATTAGTAAAAGATTATAATAGGTACACGGGGTATGAGGATAAATCAGATATGCTAAAAGCATGTTACGAAATTGACAGAGTCTAAAAAATGGTGCCGTAGAATTTACTGGAATTTTTTGGATTTGACTGTTGTCAATTCTTTTATTCCATTCAAAACACGATCGCTTGGGACAATATCATTGAAAGATTTCAAACTGACCGTGTTTTCTGGACTAATAGGAGCCCAAACTGGTATTCCAGAGAAAAGAAGAAGTGCGAGTATTCCAAATCCTGCCAGTAAATTCAGAGTTCAGGTACCTTTAGAGAAAAGAACGGCTGCGCATATGCCGGAACATGGTACAAAAGTGCGATGTGCTAATTGTAGCACAAAGGCTAAACCTCGCAGTACAAGATGGCATTGCAATTTTTGTCATATGGGATTATGTTTCACGGACAAACATAATTGTTTTAAAAAGTTTCATAAGGGATAAAAATAGTTTTTATTTTCCAGTGGTGCTTCAGTTCAGAAAAAAATCACCAAAAAACACCATTTTTTATTTTTATTTTAGTTTTGTTATTATAAAACCCAAAAAAAATATAAAATTATTAATACAGAAAGTTATTGGTCCTCAAAGGGTTAACATGACTCGAGTTTCGGCGGTTGGAGGTCATTTTCAGGTTAGCAAGACTAGACCAAAATAAGACCAGATAAATAAGAGAAGACCCCAAGATAAGACAAGACTTGACCAAATAAGACCAGATAACAGCAGACATGGCTAGAAAAAAACAGACAAGGCCAGACAAAACCACTTAAGACAATATGTGACTAAGACATCTTTTTCTTATCTTGAATAGATTTGTTTTCTAAATATATAATTTGGTATCTATTTTAACTAACCGTTTGCTTTATATTAATTACTCAAAATTGGCACAGACAGTCGTCTGCACAATTGGCTAGCTGACAGATGTAACAAATAACAAGTGTTCAAATCAGTTATCCTCGTCAAGTTCAATCTTAATTATAGAATAACTCTAATCTCACCTAGGCTTATATATAATATTGACCCGGTCTTATATCGACCTAGACTGGTCGAATTTACCTTATCTCTTCGTTTATGTAATATTATCACCTAACCACCTGACATACGTCTCTCAGACCCAAAGTAGCAGTAATTTTCGTAAGAGTCGTATGGCAGGTAGTTAAGGGTTAACTGTTTGTAGACTAGTTTGTCTAGTATAGAATGTTTAGTATACCAGGTGGGCCATTGACAACTAAACAGAGGGATTTTCGGATAGTTGAAGATGGATTCTCAAAAAACGCTCGGACACGTCAACTTTATTTGTGACAACTTTTATAAGAAAATTCGCGCTGGGACCACAACCCCTAAAATTTTAAATGCACGGTGGGTTAAGTGAAACCTCATTTGAAAGCCGTTTTTGCCCTGAATACTAAACGATTAACATTTTCCAAATTTATCGATTTGTCGGGATTTAATTTCAAAGTTATGAACGCGTTCTTCGTTAGTCGTTTAGTATTCACGGCTAGACGGGCTTTCAAATGTGGTATAACTTACCCCACCGTGCCATTTAAAATTTTCGGGGTAGTGGTCTCAGCGCGTAGAGGTTGGAAGTGATTTGGCTACAAATTTTCTTGTAAAAAGTATCCCCCTCACAAACAAAGTAGATGTGTCCGAGCGTTTTTTGAGAATCCATCTTTAACTATCCGAAAATACTTCAGTTTCGTTTTCAATGGCCGACATTCCCGATGAACCGACATTCCCTCTTCTTCGCCAGCGTCAACCTGAATGAAATGTGTTTCGAGGATATCTTTAACTATTTCGCCCAACCAGACGACAACATAGGTAAAAATTTTGGAATTTTGAAATTTCTCAAACTCACCAATCCACTTTTGCAGAACACGAGGAGAAACAGAACAAACTGAGAGCTTTACCATCCAGATTAGTAACTGGAGACAACCAACTTGTGACATATAAAGAAGAAATGAAACAAGAGTGGACAAAGTACGTGGTCTCTTAGAAAAGTATACGACCTTACTTTTTATTTTGAAAACCTGATGGATTTGAAACCTTGCAAAAACCTTGAACCCGCGTTCGCATGCGTGAATTTTTTCCCGCCTGTAGATAGCGTCAATTGCTGTCGAGCAGTGTTCGAGTGACGAAGTGTGTAGTGCTCTTGTCGGTTTTTCAATGCAAGTAAAAATCACCAAAGAGTGCTATAGGAATATCTTACGTCGCCTACGTGATGCTGTGCGGCGCAAGCAACTGGAGTTGTGGTCATCAGGAAATTGGCGACTCATCACGACAATGCTCCAGCACATTCTTCGCACCTGGTTCACAATTTTTTGGCGAAAAACCAGACTCCTCTGGTTCGACAGGTTCCATACTCTCCTGATATGGCCCCCTGCAACTTCTGGCTATTCCCCAAAGTCAAGAGGCCATTGAAAGGAACGCGATTTCAGACAAGAGAGGACATTATGGCTGCAACGACATCCGAGCTAAAGTCGATTCCGAAGGAGGCCTTTTCGGAATGCTTCAAACAATGGCGGCACCGCTGGGAGAAGTGTGTAGAGTCCCACGGAGACTACTTTGAGGGTAATTAGGTTTCCAAAGCTCCAGGTATGCCAGTTTTTTTACCGGCTAAAGGTCGGATACTTTTCTAATAGACCACGTATATCCAAAATTTGTTCGATGGCGAAACTAATTTACCACATCCAAATCATGGAGAAGACACTGATCCGAACAACATGAAATCAGAAGTTATTATAGCTATAAAATCCACCAAATCAGGTAAAGCTGCAGGAGCGGACGACATGTACATATAAATTTTAAAGCTTATACAAGTGGAAAATATCAACGTTCTTGTAGACCTTTTTAACAAAATATATGAATCCGCAAACACACCGAAAGACTAGCTGAAATCAATATTCATTGCCCTACCAAAGAAACCAAATGCAAACAAGGGCGACCAATTCCGACTGATAAGCTTAAAAGTATTCCTAAAAATACTACATAATAGAATAAGTAAGAAATGCGAAGAAGACCTAAGCAAGGAACAGTTTGGTTTTAGAGATGGACTTGGAAGAAGAGAAGCGTTGTTTGGGCTGCCAGTTCTCATGCTCAAAAATGTAGAGACCAAAAAAGGACATGTACATCTGTTTTATTAATTAAGCAAAGGCGTTTGACTGTTTCAAACAGGACTTCCTAGTAAACATTCTGATGGCCAAAAGCCTCGAGCAAAAAGATATCTCCTTCATAAAAAGATTGTAAGAACACCAGACTGCTGCAGTACGATTCGAGGACGACACGACCAGCGATATACCTATTAAACGTGGAGTACATCAGGGCTGCGTACTATCACCATTGTGGTTCAATATCTACTCGGAACAAATATTCCTGAAAGCCTTGGAAAACTCTACAGATGGAATTAAGATCAATGGTGAAATAGTGAACAACGTCAGGTATGCGGACGATACGGCTATATTTGTAGAGAGTGCAGCTGGCCTGCAACGTTTGATGAACCAAATAATAGCAGAAGGTGATGCACTTGGGCTAAAAGTAAATACGGCCAAAACGAAAACAATGGTTATCAGTAGAACACCAGATATCCAAGACCAATTTGCAAGTATACAATAAGCAAATAGAGCAGGTCGCTAAATTTAAATTCTTAGGCAGCTGGATCACCGAAGACCTGGAAGTAAGAACACGCATCGAAATAGCCAGAACAACGTTCCTTAAGATGAGGAAAGTATTTTGCGAGAGAAGCCTTAACCTTAAACTAAGATACCGGTTCGTTAAGTGATACAATCACTCGGTACGGTGTTGAAGGACGTTGAAGATCAATACTATGAACAAAATAGAAGCGTTTGAGATGTGGATCTTTCGAAGACTGCAGAGAATATCCTGAGCGGAACATATCGCGGATAATAAGGTTCACGAATAATGAGAGCTATTGTGAAGAAACGTAAAACAGAGTTCTTAGGACATATCCTCAGAAATACAAAATATAGCCTTCTAAAATGAATAATGGAGGGCAAAATAGAGGGGCGCCGTGGCCAAGGACGAAGGATGTGCTCCTGGTTAAAGAACATAAGAGACTGGGCTGGTCTGGACTCCCACTCATTGTTCAGAGCGCAACAAAGCCGTGCGGAATTTGTGGTGATTGTTGGCAACCTTCAGTAATGAAGAAGGCACCTAAAGAAGCAGAAAGAATTCTGAACTTGATCCTGAAGGCGATCGACAAGATCATCTTTATCACGTCTCAAGGAATTTTGGCCACCTTAGCCGGCGACCAGAACTGGGAACCCATTTCCGGTTACCTCTACCAACTGCTGGCTGCCAGCAACAAAGGAAACCACACAAATTGCGCAAAATTCGACAACTCAACCGGCTGAACAAGCCGAGTTTTCAAGTGCAACACTTGAAAATTACCGTCGAAAGTCGAGTCGTGTAAAGTATATCAATTCATATAATTGTGAATAACAGGTTAGATAATACAAACTTATTTGAATACATAAATATATTCAACCTGTTCGTAACTCTATAATATTAAGTCCTATTAAGACTATGAACAAATCTAATGTTGAAACAACTACTTCCTGGGTAATACCACACAGGATATTGAATTATACAATAGACATTTACATGTCATTACTTCTGCCAGTACATTTTCAAGTCACTATCATTAGTCAAATAACATTGTTTTATGATCATTTCTTTCTATTTAAATTAAGTGAATAGCCTGCAGATGCGTTTCTAGATTTATCTCTCATCAGTGCAGCTTAGCTGTTTGAATTACAAATTGAATATACTTTCATGAACTTGGACACCTGATGCATGACTGACAAGGTTAGGTTTTAATTTGGCATTTGTGGAAAAAGCAAAGGATTTGTGGAGATGTGATCAATTTAAAACCCAATCTCCCCAGTCATGCACGAGGTGTCTAAGTTCATGTAATTTGTAATTCAAACGGCAAAGCTGCACTCGTGAGAGATAAATCTCGAAACGCGTCTGCAGATGGCTATTCACTCAATCTAAAAACAAATAAAAACAAAAGTTATTTGTATAGAGCTTGTTAGTGACATGAAAATGTACTAGTGGGACTACTGGGAACTGGGCATGGTAATAACATGCAAATGTATAATTAAATATCCTGTATATTAGCCAGTAGTAGTAGTTGTTTCGACATGAGATTTGTTTTGATTTGTAAACCCGAACGAGATATCAATAAATGTAGTCGCTCAGGTGGTGCATGCACTTGCAAAATCCAAGTTTGACAATTTCAAAATGACATTCTAGAAACGATGCGGCAATCCGTTTTCAATTACCTTCAACCGTTTTTAGGGTTCCGAACCGAAAACGGAACCCTTATAGGATCACTTTGTTGTCCTTCTGTCTGTCTGTCCGTCCGTCTGTCTGTCTGTCAAGATCATTTTTCTCAGGAACGTGTAGAGGTAACAAGTTGAAATCTGTATCAAATACTCGGGTCTACGGTCTCTTTGAGCTGTGAAAAAATCAAACTTGTAAGTCAACGCGATCAAAAGATATGACCGTTTATGTCGCATATTTTGCGATTTCACAAGGGAATCAAAACCTATAGGGTACTTCCCGTTGACCTAGAATCATGAAATTTGGCAAGAAGCGGTGAAATATGCGAAAACCGTAAATATGTAGTTTAATTACAAGAAAAATGCGAATTTACTATTAGAAACTTATGAAAATACACATACAATGTGTTGCGTGGTATTGTCAGATACCAGAAGCATATGGGTTGCATACAGTTAGGTCCTCCTCGGTTATGTCCTCGGTTAGGCCTGAAGGTTAAAAAGTATGTGTCGGCACCAAGTTGTTTATTCTGAATTTTCTTTGTTTATATTCGTTATGCATTTCATCACGTATGCTCTATATACATAATATATACAGGGTATATATTATGTCTAAATTTTGCTTGTTTATAACCGACATGCGACATACTCAAGTCCCGTAACATCCTGTATATATTATATTTCGTCTAATTTTTGTTTATAATCTACATATACTTAAATCACGTACGCCCTATATTTGTTGGTAGTCAATTGCCCAAAAGCAGCCAATTGAACAACTGAATGTTAAGAGTATCGAAATAGATCTAGAAATAGTTAATATATTAGTTTATATTAGATCTAGAAATAGTTAGATCTTAATATAAGTTAGTGAATAAGTGTAATACTAAAATAAAGTTTTCTTTTTATAAATTTAAAAATAATCGCGTTATTAAAAAAAAATACCCTGTATACCTTTATACAGGCAAAATTAAGCAGTAAAAACCAATAGTGAAGTTCCAGAACCCCTAAACACTCATAGTGAATGGGGGATGTATGGTAATAAAATATAGGGTAGAATTCCACCGTACGACAGCGACATCTTGAGGTTATGCTTGCAGCGGTACTAAGATGGTCGTGCTTTCAGGAGGGCCACTTGTCAAGTTAACTGAATATGCTTGTTACGTCCTCCACACAAAAAAGATACCTTACCTACAAGTTTGTACGCAACCCGGTGCAACCTCGGTGCACGAGTCACAACTGGCACTTGGCCGGTATTTTTATTTATCCGCATGTGAAGTCAACAATCGCAAAAATTTCAATTTTAAATTACACGGTGAAAAATTAAGTTTGCACTAAATAATCTATTGATCAATTTGTTCGTCTTGTTGTCTAGATTAAGTGTGCCAAAATTGATTCCTGTGCGATTTGTAGTTTGCCAGAAAATTGAAAAAAAAAATGATTGATGAAAATATTTTCTCACCCTTTAGAGTTTGCCCATCCAATCCTCAAATGCGGCATCATATGCGTAGTCTGTTCCAGGTGGTCCACAGTCACCTCGAAATACCATTTCTGGTAAATCGCACTCCCTGCAACTCGCCCGACGAAGATATTTGGCCGGACACTGGCCACGTGGTCCACCAATTGAGTTTGCAGCAGCAAATTTTGCCCGGGCAAAAGGAAATCTGCGATGTTGTTCTGCGATCCTCTCACTGCTACTCCATTACCAACGCACAAGGAACAAAGTACATCCAATACTTTCGGATCTCTCCCGTGTTTTTCAAGAAGGGAAATTATAACTTTTATATGTTCGTCCTGAAACAGTTTTTATCAGCTCTGGTATACAGGCGAGACTATACAGAGAAGATTACACAAACAAGGTCAGTCATCTCTAGTCCTGGTTTTATCTGGTCTTAGTTGATGTACTTTAGTTTTTTCTGGTCTAACTCCTTCTGTCTAGTCCTCTTTAGTTTTTTAGCCGTATCTGATCTTGTTAAGTAGTATCTGATTTTGTCTGGTCTTATCTGGACTGGAAAACCTCGCAGACCTAAACAAGACCTGGGACCGTGTTTAGGTATAATCACGGTGGGATGGGACAAGGTCCCATCCTTGGGACCGTGTTTAGGTATGTGAGGTTTAATTTGATCAAGACTTAATCTTCACTGTATTTAATTTTATTTAGGCTAGAGGTGTCCAAAGCCGGGTCCATGGGCCGCACGCGACTCAAAGCAAGTCATTGAGCCTTTGGGCCCAAAAGAAAATCAACCATTTTTGTAACTTATTTATTTCAATCGCCTATATACTAGGTATAGTTTTTCAAGAAAGGAAATTATAACTTTAATATGTTCGGCCTGAAATATTTTTATCACCTCTGGTATACAGACGAGAGTGGTATAGAGAGAAGATTACACAAACAAGATTAGTCATATCTAGTCCTGTTTGGTTTTGAAGAATCTTATCTGGTCTTATTTTATCCTCTCTAATCTCCTCTGGTCTAACCTAGTCTTCTTTGTTTTGTCTAATCGTGTCTGCTCTGCTCTGGACTTGGTCAGGTCTTATTTGGACCAGTTTGATTTTGTCTGGTCTGGACTTAATCTTTACTATATTTGGAATTAGATTTAATGAGTTAAAATGTAAACTTACCCTCATCATATTTAAAGCTTCTGGTGAGTCGATGAGAACACAGTGGAGTACGTCTAACATTCCCGTGCCTTCGCTGGAGGCTTGCGAGCCCAATCGGGAGAAGAGCCAGTTCAGCCGATTGGAGTTGGCGAATTGCGCGCAATTTGTGTGGTTTCCTTTGATGATGGCAGCCAGCAGTTGGTAGAGGTAACCGGAAATGAGTTCCCAGTTTTGGTCGCCGGCTAAGGCGGCCAAAAATCCTTGGGATGTGATTACGTTGATCTTATCGATGGCTTCCAGGATCAAGTTCAGAATTCCTTCTTCTTGGAAGAGGTCTTGCCGGTTGCGTAAAGCTCTCAGTTTGTTCTGTTTCTCCTCGTGTTCTGCAAAAGTGGACGGGTAAGTTTAAAAGATTTCGAAATTTCGAAAATCTTACCCATGTCGTCGTCTGGTTGGGCGAAATAGTTGATGAGATCCTCCAAGCACATGACCATTTCATTCAGGTTGACGGTGGCGAAGAAGAGGGAATGTCTGCGGTTCATTTGAAGTGTTTCCAAACCTCTGGAAATAAAATTTGGTTTTTCTTCTTATTTTGCTCTGAGATTGAAAATGTTGTCAAATCTCTTACGTGATGAATTGTGTGAAGAGTGAGCTGCATTTTCTGATTACTCTAGCTGTACGCGATTCTTCCTCCTGACTTCTGCTGAAGTCCAAACCGTCGTCCATTTTTCCTTCCTCGTGTAAAACTGCTTGTTTTTCTTCAACTTTACCAACACCTTTCTTCTTTGTCTCATATGACTACAACCAAACAGCATTAAAGAAATCGATTTAGAAAGCAAACTTGGCATAGTTTAGAACTCATTGCATCTTGTCTGCTCTTATCTAATCTTTTCTGGTCTTGTCTGCTTTTGTCTGGTCTGTATGGTCTTGTCTTGTATGGTTTTATTTGGTCTTATTCGATCTTGTCTATTATTATAAGTAACTATTTAAAAACTTGTCTAGTCTTGTGTAGTATTGTCTGGTCATATATGGTCTTATGTGGCCTTGTCTGAACTTGTCTCAGCTTGTCTGCTCTTATCTAATCTTTTCTGGGCTTGTCTGCTCCTGTCTGGCTTTGTCTGATCTTGTCTGGCTTTCTCAGGGCTTGTCTGGTTTTCTGTAGACTTGTCTGGTCTTGTCTGGTTTTCTCTGAGCTTGTCTGATCTTATCTGGTCAGACAAGACAAGACCCGTCTTGTTTGTTCTTGTCTGGTCTTATCTGTTCTTGTCTTGTCTGGTTTTATTTGGTTTCATTTGATCTTGTATATTATTATAACTAACTATTTAAGAACTTGTCTAGTCTTGTCTGGTCATATATGGTCTTATGTGGTCTTGTCTGACCTTGCCTGGTCTTGTCTTCGTCTTTTCTGACCTTGTTTGATTTTGTCTCACATTATCTGATCTTATCTCGTCTTGGTATTGTTTTGACTTGTCTGTTCTTGTTTGTTCTAGTCTAATCTTGTCGGGTCTGTAGTCTACTTACTTTGTAAGATAACCAAAGCCCAGTCTCTGAATGTTGCACAATGACGGTAGAATCACCATACTTGATAATCGGCGCACCGATCACTTCCAAGTCTTTGTCTTCCAGCACAACCTTCTGGTCATCCTTCTCCTGGCGCAGGCAGAAAGTTGAACACGCCGTCGTCGCTTCATCCCTAACCAACAAATAGAATTTGTATAGATCAAAAAGATCAAGGATAAAATTTTACTTGGCCGATTACAAAAGCACATGAGAGAAAGATGGAAGTGGCAGATGAGAATGTTGAGGTGGATGAGCGGGTGGATGAGAAAGGATAGAATAAAGAATGATCTCATCAGAGGAACAGTAAAAGCGGGAGTCATAGGATAGAAGGTCCAAGGTGGTTTAGGCATGTGCAGAGAAGAGAGGAGGACTACGTTGGAATAAGAGTTGAAAAGCTGGAAATAAGAGGGTCAAGGAAGAGAGGAAGACCAAAAATGAGATGGAAAGACAAGGTAGCAGGGGATTTGGAAAAAGGTTGGAAGAGTGAGGACGCATTGGAAAGACATATATCAGGAAGAAGAATCCAACAAAGAAACGCCGACCCTACGTGATATAGGAAAAGTCAGAGAAAAAGAAGAAGAAGAAGCATCAAATTGAGAATTGAGAAAGGGATAGATTTGGATCTCATCTCATAATCTAGGTTAGAATATCCAAATGTTTGATTTTGTAAGTGTTTCTGAGGTTTACCTCCCTAGAAGACAGAGTTCGTTATTTTCGGTGACACCTAAATATCTTCCGGTTGTTAAATGTCTAATTCGCATCGGATGGAACCAATTGATGAAACCTCCTGTCCATTTCGTTCTGGCCAGTTCCAGTCGCCACAGCGATCTGGCCTGGGACATGACGCTTCCGCCCTCGTAAACAACGATACTGAAATTTAAAAAATCAACGGAACGTTCGAAATGTATGGAGGTTTTTCTTACTTGTGGCCTGGGTCGCTTGTCCATGACGATGGTATGGTGAGACACTCGTCTCCTCCGTGGAAGAAACGCAGGACGTCACCGCCGAAGACGTAGCCAACATATTTCATGCGGGAAATGCCTGTGCCGTACGGCTGGACTGACCAATGGGTAACGTGGAAACTGGCGTTTACTATGGATAGCTCATTTTCTTTCGTCGTATGCTAAAGATTGATAAGAACTATTAAGCTAATAAAATAAAATTAGTTGCTAAAACAAGAAAACAATTTTTATTTGAATTTAGATATAGAGGTCCAGTAATCTGAATAGTCTTGTATGTCTAATCTTATCCGTCTTGTCTTGTCTGTTTAATCTGGTTTGTCCCATGTAGTCTGTCTAATCTTGTCTTATATAAATGGTATCTATGTACTTACTAAATATCTTTCTGTGGCAACAGACACGAGAATTAGATCATCACCAACGCGGACTTTTTCACCTTCAGATCTAAAATTAAGTTGATTATTCAATTATGGATTAACAATCTAGTCCACCAAAAGTCCTCACTAATATCAATTTAATGCGAATTAATAATTCACCGAATTGTTTCCAAAAACACATTTCTAACCCATCTAGATTCTATGCTTTAATAATTTAATTAGTTTTCTAACGAATTAGTCTGAATTATATCGACACTATAGTTACATTTTTTTAAGAATGCAGTAACTATAAACCTGATTTACACTATGACAAATGTTAAATCTAGTTACAAAATTTGGCGCTAAATTCAAATATAGTTACTTGAATATAAAATTGGTAATTTATTAATGGTTTGATTGAATATCTGTTAAATACACCAAATGGCAACAATAATAATACAATACAAACAAGGAAAGCGAGAAAAAACGCCAAAAAATCTAAATGATAAGTAATAATAATAAACTAACAGCTCAACATCTCATTGACAACTAACAACTCAACATGCATTGGCGTACGGAAAAATATACTTGGAGTTAATTAATTTTTTTATCTTTAAATATAAAATTGAATATTAAATTATATATCAAACATTATTGTATAATATAGTACTTATTAGCATTAGTATAATTTAACGTTCTATTATGTTTAGAAGTTATTCGTAGTATTACATTCATTTAATTACATATCACCAAATTCTACGCCAGTGACTGAAAATGTATGTGAAAAGAGAGAGATGAGTAGAGAGAACGTTGAGAAATATCGCCGGTGTGAACTTCTCCTCGATTTAAGCCAATCAGAGAACAAGGTCAAATAAGCCCTATCTTCACTGTACTGCATTCTTAAAAATGGACTATAGGTGAATAACAAAATGTATTATTAGATGGGAATATTAATCATTACACAATTAGTGAACTTGATCTAATTAATTTTGGACTAAATTCGCTTACCTTTGTTTGCTGGCTGGATGGACAGTCCACCAACAAGCCTCCCCTTGGCTATGTTCTTGCAAACCGACGTCGAATGCAAGTTTGTCATTGCTAGAGCTTGTTGAAAGACATGCCAAGTACTAAAAACACAATATTACAGATTTAGTAAAATCCCTAAGCTAAACTAAAACTATTAAGCCTACTAGGTGGATTGCAGTTTCAGCTCATACGAAAGCATAATGCACATGTAGTCTAGCATTTAGACAAGTCTAATTACCGTCTAAATTGTGATGATGTGTTCTATTAAACTGCATTGTTCAATTAGTACTGTTTTGTAAAGTGTTTGTTTAGACTTGTCTAGATTTACTTTTCTATTTTAGTTTATTTCAATTTGGTGATAACAATACGAAAGCTGAGTTTTGTAACATATGGATAAGCTTCTGATTCTTGTTTGGAATTTGCAATTTTTTTGTGCAATAGCTTCAGTAGCTTCTGACTTGTATGCATTCTATACTACGTTTCTTCTTGAGTCATTTACCTGATTAATTTGCAACTTAGCGACATTAACAAAATAAATTTTTAATTAGTGTCTATCGAGAATTAACAAATTTTATTTTACATGTTGATACAAAGAATTGTGAATAATATGTGTGAGGCCTTGGTTTGTGTGAAGTAATGCAGGTAGATTTAGAATATTATCAAAATAGGTAGATGAAGCTAACTACGAAGATTTTCGTTCATTCGCTTTAAATATAAGAAGACAGTAAGATCGATGAACATACATAAAGGAATTAAGACATAAAGACATTATGCTAACGAAAAATCAAAGCATCAATACATCAAAGAATCAATATATTAAAACATCAATAATTCAATATATCAAAACATTAAACTATCCTCACTGTCAATAATGACTGTCTAGTCCCATCTGTCTACCCTTGTCTGTATACTCTTGTCTCTTTAGTCTTGTCTGCCTAGACCTAGACTCCGTCTACTCTTGTTTCTCTAGCCTTGTCTGTCTAGTCTCGTCTGACTAGTCCTGTCTGTCTAGTCTTGGCTAGTCTTGTCTGTGTAGTCTTGTCTCTCTTGTCTCGTTTGACTAGTCTTGTCTGTCTAGTTTTGTCTGTCTAGTCATGTCTGTCTACTCTTGTCTATCTAATCTTGTCTGTCTAGTCTTGTCTGTCCAATCTTATCTGTCTAGTCTTATCTGTCTAGTTTTGTCTGTTTAGTCTTATCTGCCTAGTCTTCTCTGCCTAGTCTTGTGTGTCAAGTTTCGCCTGTCTACTCTTGTTTGTCTAGTCTTGTATGCCTAGTCTTGTAGGTCTAGCCTTGTCTCTCTACTCTTATCTGTTTTGTATGTCTAGCCTTGTTTGACTTATCTTGTCTGTCCAGTTTTGACTCTCTAATTCTGTTTTTTGGGTGGGAAGGGGGGTAGGCGTAGGAAGCACATTCCTGTTAACTTGGGAAGTGACTCCCCCGGCCCCCCGAACTACGCAGTCATCCCGGAACTATTTTTCTGAAATCTTCAGGATAACGCTAACGATAACGTATATAACGATAACGATAACGTCGTGTTGGTTTTTTCTGTCCAAATCTCTTTCTATCGTCCATCTCGTACACTCAAAAATTGTGTGGGAGACACTGTCCTGTTCTGCATCAAATACTGGTTGAAGTAGCCGTGGCCACTAAGCGCTTGGGTGCGGTACTAAGCTACCTCACCATGGCTGAGTGTAGTCCATGATTCAATGTTTGGGATTTGCTTTTTCCACTGGCCCTTAGGATTTGTAATAAAAACCAGGACTGGACATCTGTGCCATTAGCGCTCATTCCAAAACGTGCCCTTTGTCCCACGTTCAACAATTGCATAAATCCAATTGTTTTATAGTTTTATAGTTTGTCCAGAAAGTAAGGGTTTTTATTACCACGCTAAAATCTACCTCCCCCAAACATATTAGAAAACGTGCGAAGGCCTATCAAAACCTTCTTATAGAGATTAACCAGAGGACCAGACATTTTCAGGGATTTAGAGAATTTAAGCCTCGATTGTTCATGGGAGGAGCCAAGAAAATTCAATCTCCTCCTTATTTGAATTAGAGGGATGATTTAACCCCTCTTACAGATATATTATACTAGGAATGGTATGAATACCATTCCCCGGTTAGCAGTAACAAGTAAGAAATAAGAGAAAAGAGAGTAGAGTGGCAAGCTATAAGTTCTTAAGTGTTGAGTTATTTCGTTGTATTATTGTTTGTAAATTTGTTATCGTTGTAAATTGTTAAAACCAACTCGACTATTATTCGACAAACTACGTGCCTTGCGAATCCCGGTGAACATTACATTACAAGATCCCGAGATATTTAGATATATCTCAGAGTCCGAAGAATTGTTGGCCAGCAGTCCTTCCCTCTCAACATTGAAGTCGGCGGTGGTTTACACCATAACACCCTTCACAACATTGGTGGCAGCCTCACAACATTGGTGGTAGCCCCACAACATAGGTTTTGCCCAAACAGTTTTTCCACCTGGTGAACAGGCATGATGCGAATTTTTACTGGTCCATCTTTGTTCTTCCAGGTATAGTATAATTCTTATCTTTCATTGACAATTAGTTCGATGGACGGCAGGCTGGCAATCGCGAGTACAGCTTCTCTGAAAACCGTCCTGTAGGCACTACACACCCTTAGACCTATTTTCCTTTGGACACTGGCCACTGGCGAGTGTGTTTCTGAGGTATGTGGTGTCCATGGCTTTTGCCCACACTGGAACACCATACAGGGAATTGAGTGGGCGACTGAAGCTAGAATTCGTCTTTTGCTGCTGGTTGGTCAACCTGGCCCAGCAGTAATTTTGTGTGCTTTTGGGTCCGTATTAGTGATATGGTTTTTAAAAGACAAACTTCGGTCAATCAAGATATTTGATGGCTTCATTTGGCCTAACAATGGTATTTTTTACTTTAACCCTTAATTGCCCAGGCCTGTCCGAAGCTGACTTGCTTAGAACTGTACTTTCCGTGAACTTAAAAGTACCGTCGGTCAACAAAAGGTTAAACGTGATCGGTCCACTTTTTCTCCTCCCCGTTAGGAGTTCGGCTTCAGTTTCCTCTGGAGCTACTCTTAGTTTCCTAGTCTCCATCTATTTGTTTACCTGATCTATGTTGGATCTTGCTATAAATCCTAGTTCATTTCTACCAGTGACGAATAGTGCTAGGCCGTCGGCAAAAGCAACTATCTGTACTCCATCTGGCAGCACAAGTCTGAGGACCACGTCATTGAAAATGTTCCGCAAGGTCGGTCCCATGACTGAACCCTGTGGAACCTTACTGGTAATTTTGATCTCAGCCACCCTTGGACCATCGGCCTCTAGTTTGATTTTGCGATGCGACAGGTAACTTCGAATCATTTTCAGAAGGTTTGGATGAAATTTTCTCCTGGAAGCCTTCTCCAGAATACTCTGCCAGACAGTAGAGTTGAAGGCCTTTTTGACGTACAATGTAATCAGAGCACTCATTTTCCTGGTTCGCCTTGTACAGGTTGAAGAATCTTCTGCCGATTCAGCTTTCAGAATTGCATCGACTGTCGAACGTCCTTGTCTGAAGCCGTACTGTTTGTCTGACAGATTTTACCCCTTCTTCAGTTCGCGTTTTAGGCGGTCTACAATCATATGTTCTAGCAGCTTCCCCACGTCGTTGTGTAAGCAAATGGCCTGTACGACGATGCTTCTTGGACAGGTTTTTCTGAGGAGTACGAGCTTGTTACCAGCACGTTTTCATAACTGCGGAAAATCATCAGTTTTAGATGGCGCCAGCTTCAGCTGTTTTTCTTATAACCACGAGTCTACCAGTTCTATGGCTTTGTTGGCTTTTAACATCAATCCTCTTTCGTTTTACCCGTTACAACAAGAGCCAGGTCGTCGGCAAAGCCGGCCATCTTCACTCCCTCCGGCAATTCCAGCCTGAAAACCCCGTCATATAGGATATTCCACAGGGTAGGTCATAAAATGGAGCCCAGTGGAACACCTTAGTTACCTCTCGTTCCGCAGATTTTCCTCCTGCTTCCATTATTATTCTGCGTACACTTAGATAGCTATGCAGCAGTCTTGACAGGTACGGAGTGAATCCTCTTTCTGCTATCTCCTCAAGCACGTGTTGCCAGACAGCAGAATTGAACGCGTTTTGCACATACAGTGTGATTAGTGTGCTAACCTTCCGTGTCCTTCTCGTAACGGCTGTTGCCTCTGTAGCAATTTTTATTACCGTGGTAATTGCACCCACCGTAGATCGTCCTTCACGAAATCCATATTGCTTATGGGAAAGGTTTGTTGTTTTGGAGAGTTGTTTTTTATCCCTGATTAGGATCAGCTGCTCAAGTAGCTTACCTGATTCATCGAGTAGGCATATTGGCCTATACGACGAGCCCTCCTGGATAGGCTTTTCCATTGTTATTTGGAGGTTTGAGTGTCTCAGTTTAAGTTCCCGTGTAGCGATTTCATATACATCTCCCCATGGGTTGTCGTCTACTTTATTGCACAGGTTACGCCAGTGTTCCCTTTTAGATATGTTTATGACCACTTCAGGTTTCTTCTTGATAACATGTATGCGCCCCTGCTGTGTATAGTGTTGTCCATGTCATTTCTTTTAGCTGCTCGCTGGTAAGTCCGTCTGGCTGAAATGCATTTTGCTCGAAGTTGGGAAATTTCATCGTTCCACCAGTATACATGTCGCCTCTTGAGGTATTTTTGTTTGTGTTTGAGGGTGGCACTGCATGCTCTTTGAACTACAGCTATAAGTTAAAACCTGTGATGGCTCTGCGGAATCAGTTGCTTCCATCAGATTGCCCTTGCGAGTTTTTCTTGATCCATATGCTTGGTCGACCAGCCAATATAATTTCTGGGCTGGGGAGTTCTGTTGGTTAAGCCCACCTCAATGTGGTATCGGGGGTACATATGGTCACTCATGGTCACTCTCTGTTCAAAATCTGCCAGTCTTTCACTTTTCCTGTTAGATTCGCGGTAGTGATTTTGAAGTCTATGATTGACGAAGATTCTCTTCTGCTAAACGTCGGAGTTTTTCCTTTATTTATAATATTTAGGTCCAGTTCAGACAGCCAATCCATAACAAAATCGCCCCTGACGTCCATTTTGTTGCATCCCCAGTATGGGGACTTAGCGTTAAAGTCACCTGCGGTGACTGCTGGCTTTGTTTGTCCTCTTATGTTATGTTTCAGTTCATCCAAAGAGGATTCTAGCTGTTGGATGCTATCATTCGGGAAGTAATAACAGCTATACACAACTATTTCTTGTAGCTCTATCTATACGTATCCTGTGCCGGTTCCACTGTCTCTGATTGTGACGTTGGTGTGATTTATTAAAATCGTTGCGTCGGTTTTGTCGTCTTTATACCATCCTCCTGATATTGCCCTCCTTTTGTCGGGTTCGCTGATGATTAATAAGTCTGTTCCTGTATCTGCGACAGCCGCTTCCAGAAGGTCATGTGCTATATGACATCGCATCAAGTTAATCGGTATTATTTGGAGCATTTTTGTTTTTTAGGAATCTTGCCTCCGACAATGCCTTATTGTATGCTGGGCATGCTCCTGAGCCCGCCCTGTGTCCTGTTAGTTCACAGATGGGACAGTATTCCTCTGCTTTGCATTCTGGGCTGTGTGGCCTTCTTTTTCGCAGCGGAAGCATAGTTTCTGCCTGTCCGGGCCGCTGCAGTCCTTTGTCACGTGTCCCGTTAGCCATCATCTGTGACAGTCTTGTCTAGTCTTATCTGTCTATACTTGTCTATCTTGTGTGTCTATCTGTAGTCTATCTGTCTATCTTGTCTGTCTAGTCTTGTCTGTCTAGTCTTGTCCGTCTAGTCTTGTCTGTCTAGTCTTTGTCTGTCTAGTCTTGACTGTCTAGTCTTGTCTGTCTAGTCTTGTCTGTCTAGTCTTGTCTGTCTAGTCTTGTCTGTCTAGTCTTGTCTGTCTAGTCTTGTCTGTCTAGTCTTGTCTGTCTAGTCTTGTCTGTCTAGTCTTGTCTGTCTAGTCTTGTCTGTCTAGTCTTGTCTGTCTAGTCTTGTCTGTCTAGTCTTGTCTGTCTAGTCTTGTCTGTCTAGTCTTGTCTGTCTAGTCTTGTCTGTCTAGTCTTGTCTGTCTAGTCTTGTCTGTCTAGTCTTGTCTGTCTAGTCTTGTCTGTCTAGTCTTGTCTGTCTAGTCTTGTCTGTCTAGTCTTGTCTGTCTAGTCTTGTCTGTCTAGTCTTGTCTGTCTAGTCTTGTCTGTCTAGTCTTGTCTGTCTAGTCTTGTCTGTCTAGTCTTGTCTGTCTAGTCTTGTCTGTCTAGTCTTGTCTGTCTAGTCTTGTCTGTCTAGTCTTGTCTGTCTAGTCTTGTCTGTCTAGTCTTGTCTGTCTAGTCTTGTCTGTCTAGTCTTGTCTGTCTAGTCTTGTCTGTCTAGTCTTGTCTGTCTAGTCTTGTCTAGTCTTGTCTGTCTAGTCTTGTCTGTCTAGTCTGTCTAGTCTTGTCTGTCTAGTCTTATCTGTCTAGTCTTGTCTGTCTAGTCTTGTCTGTCTAGTCTTGTCTGTCTAGTCTTGTCTGTCTAGTCTTGTCTGTCTAGTCTTGTCTGTCTCGTCTTGTCTGTCTGGTCTTGTCTGTCTGGTCTTGTCTGTCTAGTCTTGTCTGTCTAGTCTTGTCTGTCTAGCCTTGTCTGTCTAGCCTTGTCTATCTAGTCTTGTCTGTCTAGTCTTGTCTGTCTAGTCTTGTCTGTCTAGTCTTGTCTGTCTAGTCTTGTCTGTCTAGTCTTGTCTGTCTAGTCTTGTCTGTCTAGTCTTGTCTGTCTAGTCTTGTCTGTCTAGTCTTGTCTGTCTAGTCTTGTCTGTCTAGTCTTGTCTGTCTAGTCTTGTCTGTCTAGTCTTGTCTGTCTAGTCTTGTCTGTCTAGTCTTGTCTGTCTAGTCTTGTCTGTCTAGTCTTGTCTGTCTAGTCTTGTCTGTCTAGTCTTGTCTGTCTAGTCTTGTCTGTCTAGTCTTGTCTGTCTAGTCTTGTCTGTCTAGTCTTGTCTGTCTAGTCTTGTCTGTCTAGTCTTGTCTGTCTAGTCTTGTCTGTCTAGTCTTGTCTGTCTAGTCTTGTCTGTCTAGTCTTGTCTGTCTAGTCTTGTCTGTCTAGTCTTGTCTGTCTAGTCTTGTCTGTCTAGTCTTGTCTGTCTAGTCTTGTCTGTCTAGTCTTGTCTGTCTAGTCTTGTCTGTCTAGTCTTGTCTGTCTAGTCTTGTCTGTCTAGTCTTGTCTGTCTAGTCTTGTCTGTCTAGTCTTGTCTGTCTAGTCTTGTCTGTCTAGTCTTGTCTGTCTAGTCTTGTCTGTCTAGTCTTGTCTGTCTAGTCTTGTCTGTCTAGTCTTGTCTGTCTAGTCTTGTCTGTCTAGTCTTGTCTGTCTAGTCTTGTCTGTCTAGTCTTGTCTGTCTAGTCTTGTCTGTCTAGTCTTGTCTGTCTAGTCTTGTCTGTCTAGTCTTGTCTGTCTAGTCTTGTCTGTCTAGTCTTGTCTGTCTAGTCTTGTCTGTCTAGTCTTGTCTGTCTAGTCTTGTCTGTCTAGTCTTGTCTGTCTAGTCTTGTCTGTCTAGTCTTGTCTGTCTAGTCTTGTCTGTCTAGTCTTGTCTGTCTAGTCTTGTCTGTCTAGTCTTGTCTGTCTAGTCTTGTCTGTCTAGTCTTGTCTGTCTAGTCTTGTCTGTCTAGTCTTGTCTGTCTAGTCTTGTCTGTCTAGTCTTGTCTGTCTAGTCTTGTCTGTCTAGTCTTGTCTGTCTAGTCTTGTCTGTCTAGTCTTGTCTGTCTAGTCTTGTCTGTCTAGTCTTGTCTGTCTAGTCTTGTCTGTCTAGTCTTGTCTGTCTAGTCTTGTCTGTCTAGTCTTGTCTGTCTAGTCTTGTCTGTCTAGTCTTGTCTGTCTAGTCTTGTCTGTCTAGTCTTGTCTGTCTAGTCTTGTCTGTCTAGTCTTGTCTGTCTAGTCTTGTCTGTCTAGTCTTGTCTGTCTAGTCTTGTCTGTCTAGTCTTGTCTGTCTAGTCTTGTCTGTCTAGTCTTGTCTGTCTAGTCTTGTCTGTCTAGTCTTGTCTGTCTAGTCTTGTCTGTCTAGTCTTGTCTGTCTAGTCTTGTCTGTCTAGTCTTGTCTGTCTAGTCTTGTCTGTCTAGTCTTGTCTGTCTAGTCTTGTCTGTCTAGTCTTGTCTGTCTAGTCTTGTCTGTCTAGTCTTGTCTGTCTAGTCTTGTCTGTCTAGTCTTGTCTGTCTAGTCTTGTCTGTCTAGTCTTGTCTGTCTAGTCTTGTCTGTCTAGTCTTGTCTGTCTAGTCTTGTCTGTCTAGTCTTGTCTGTCTAGTCTTGTCTGTCTAGTCTTGTCTGTCTAGTCTTGTCTGTCTAGTCTTGTCTGTCTAGTCTTGTCTGTCTAGTCTTGTCTGTCTAGTCTTGTCTGTCTAGTCTTGTCTGTCTAGTCTTGTCTGTCTAGTCTTGTCTGTCTAGTCTTGTCTGTCTAGTCTTGTCTGTCTAGTCTTGTCTGTCTAGTCTTGTCTGTCTAGTCTTGTCTGTCTAGTCTTGTCTGTCTAGTCTTGTCTGTCTAGTCTTGTCTGTCTAGTCTTGTCTGTCTAGTCTTGTCTGTCTAGTCTTGTCTGTCTAGTCTTGTCTGTCTGTCTAGTCTTGTCTGTCTAGTCTTGTCTGTCTAGTCTTGTCTGTCTAGTCTTGTCTGTCTAGTCTTGTCTGTCTAGTCTTGTCTGTCTAGTCTTGTCTGTCTAGTCTTGTCTGTCTAGTCTTGTCTGTCTAGTCTTGTCTGTCTAGTCTTGTCTGTCTAGTCTTGTCTGTCTAGTCTTGTCTGTCTAGTCTTGTCTGTCTAGTCTTGTCTGTCTAGTCTTGTCTGTCTAGTCTTGTCTGTCTAGTCTTGTCTGTCTAGTCTTGTCTGTCTAGTCTTGTCTGTCTAGTCTTGTCTGTCTAGTCTTGTCTGTCTAGTCTTGTCTGTCTAGTCTTGTCTGTCTAGTCTTGTCTGTCTAGTCTTGTCTGTCTAGTCTTGTCTGTCTAGTCTTGTCTGTCTAGTCTTGTCTGTCTAGTCTTGTCTGTCTAGTCTTGTCTGTCTAGTCTTGTCTGTCTAGTCTTGTCTGTCTAGTCTTGTCTGTCTAGTCTTGTCTGTCTAGTCTTGTCTGTCTAGTCTTGTCTGTCTAGTCTTGTCTGTCCTTGTCTGTCTAGTCTTGTCTGTCTAGTCTTGTCTGTCCTAGTCTTGTCTGTCTAGTCTTGTCTGTCTAGTCTTGTCTGTCTAGTCTTGTCTGTCTAGTCTTGTCTGTCTAGTCTTGTCTGTCTAGTCTTGTCTGTCTAGTTTTGTCTTGTCTGTCTAGTCTTGTCTGTCTAGTCTTGTCTGTCTAGTCTTGTCTGTCTAGTCTTGTCTGTCTAGTCTTGTCTGTCTAGTCTTGTCTGTCTAGTCTTGTCTGTCTAGTCTTGTCTGTCTAGTCTTGTCTGTCTAGTCTTGTCTGTCTAGTCTTGTCTGTCTAGTCTTGTCTGTCTAGTCTTGTCTGTCTAGTCTTGTCTGTCTAGTCTTGTCTGTCTAGTCTTGTCTGTCTAGTCTTGTCTGTCTAGTCTTGTCTGTCTAGTCTTGTCTGTCTAGTCTTGTCTGTCTAGTCTTGTCTGTCTAGTCTTGTCTGTCTAGTCTTGTCTGTCTAGTCTTGTCTGTCTAGTCTTGTCTGTCTAGTCTTGTCTGTCTAGTCTTGTCTGTCTAGTCTTGTCTGTCTAGTCTTGTCTGTCTAGTCTTGTCTGTCTAGTCTTGTCTGTCTAGTCTTGTCTGTCTAGTCTTGTCTGTCTAGTCTTGTCTGTCTAGTCTTGTCTGTCTAGTCTTGTCTGTCTAGTCTTGTCTGTCTAGTCTTGTCTGTCTAGTCTTGTCTGTCTAGTCTTGTCTGTCTAGTCTTGTCTGTCTAGTCTTGTCTGTCTAGTCTTGTCTGTCTAGTCTTGTCTGTCTAGTCTTGTCTGTCTAGTCTTGTCTGTCTAGTCTTGTCTGTCTAGTCTTGTCTGTCTAGTCTTGTCTGTCTAGTCTTGTCTGTCTAGTCTTGTCTGTCTAGTCTTGTCTGTCTAGTCTTGTCTGTCTAGTCTTGTCTGTCTAGTCTTGTCTGTCTAGTCTTGTCTGTCTAGTCTTGTCTGTCTAGTCTTGTCTGTCTAGTCTTGTCTGTCTAGTCTTGTCTGTCTAGTCTTGTCTGTCTAGTCTTGTCTGTCTAGTCTTGTCTGTCTAGTCTTGTCTGTCTAGTCTTGTCTGTCTAGTCTTGTCTGTCTAGTCTTGTCTGTCTAGTCTTGTCTGTCTAGTCTTGTCTGTCTAGTCTTGTCTGTCTAGTCTTGTCTGTCTAGTCTTGTCTGTCTAGTCTTGTCTGTCTAGTCTTGTCTGTCTAGTCTTGTCTGTCTAGTCTTGTCTGTCTAGTCTTGTCTGTCTAGTCTTGTCTGTCTAGTCTTGTCTGTCTAGTCTTGTCTGTCTAGTCTTGTCTGTCTAGTCTTGTCTGTCTAGTCTTGTCTGTCTAGTCTTGTCTGTCTAGTCTTGTCTGTCTAGTCTTGTCTGTCTAGTCTTGTCTGTCTAGTCTTGTCTGTCTAGTCTTGTCTGTCTAGTCTTGTCTGTCTAGTCTTGTCTGTCTAGTCTTGTCTGTCTAGTCTTGTCTGTCTAGTCTTGTCTGTCTAGTCTTGTCTGTCTAGTCTTGTCTGTCTAGTCTTGTCTGTCTAGTCTTGTCTGTCTAGTCTTGTCTGTCTAGTCTTGTCTGTCTAGTCTTGTCTGTCTAGTCTTGTCTGTCTAGTCTTGTCTGTCTAGTCTTGTCTGTCTAGTCTTGTCTGTCTAGTCTTGTCTGTCTAGTCTTGTCTGTCTAGTCTTGTCTGTCTAGTCTTGTCTGTCTAGTCTTGTCTGTCTAGTCTTGTCTGTCTAGTCTTGTCTGTCTAGTCTTGTCTGTCTAGTCTTGTCTGTCTAGTCTTGTCTGTCTAGTCTTGTCTGTCTAGTCTTGTCTGTCTAGTCTTGTCTGTCTAGTCTTGTCTGTCTAGTCTTGTCTGTCTAGTCTTGTCTGTCTAGTCTTGTCTGTCTAGTCTTGTCTGTCTAGTCTTGTCTGTCTAGTCTTGTCTGTCTAGTCTTGTCTGTCTAGTCTTGTCTGTCTAGTCTTGTCTGTCTAGTCTTGTCTGTCTAGTCTTGTCTGTCTAGTCTTGTCTGTCTAGTCTTGTCTGTCTAGTCTTGTCTGTCTAGTCTTGTCTGTCTAGTCTTGTCTGTCTAGTCTTGTCTGTCTAGTCTTGTCTGTCTAGTCTTGTCTGTCTAGTCTTGTCTGTCTAGTCTTGTCTGTCTAGTCTTGTCTGTCTAGTCTTGTCTGTCTAGTCTTGTCTGTCTAGTCTTGTCTGTCTAGTCTTGTCTGTCTAGTCTTGTCTGTCTAGTCTTGTCTGTCTAGTCTTGTCTGTCTAGTCTTGTCTGTCTAGTCTTGTCTGTCTAGTCTTGTCTGTCTAGTCTTGTCTGTCTAGTCTTGTCTGTCTAGTCTTGTCTGTCTAGTCTTGTCTGTCTAGTCTTGTCTGTCTAGTCTTGTCTGTCTAGTCTTGTCTGTCTAGTCTTGTCTGTCTAGTCTTGTCTGTCTAGTCTTGTCTGTCTAGTCTTGTCTGTCTAGTCTTGTCTGTCTAGTCTTGTCTGTCTAGTCTTGTCTGTCTAGTCTTGTCTGTCTAGTCTTGTCTGTCTAGTCTTGTCTGTCTAGTCTTGTCTGTCTAGTCTTGTCTGTCTAGTCTTGTCTGTCTAGTCTTGTCTGTCTAGTCTTGTCTGTCTAGTCTTGTCTGTCTAGTCTTGTCTGTCTAGTCTTGTCTGTCTAGTCTTGTCTGTCTAGTCTTGTCTGTCTAGTCTTGTCTGTCTAGTCTTGTCTGTCTAGTCTTGTCTGTCTAGTCTTGT